>JAUJYZ010001008.1:152500-595000 GCA_033675265.1 Actinostola sp. cb2023
CCGTGTACTCGTGTACTCTCTAAAAAAATAATAATAATAATAGACTTCTTTAATAATAATAATTAATAATAATAATAATAATAATAAATAATAATAATAATAGACTTCTTTAATAATGATAATAATAATAATAGACTTCTTTAATAATAACAATATAATAATAAATAGACTTCTTTTAATAATAATAATATATAGACTTCTTTAATAATAATAGACTTCTTTTAATAATAATGATAATAATAACTTAATAATAATAATAATAATAATAATAGACTTCTTTAATAATAATATATTTAATAATAATAATAATAATAATAATAATAATAATAGACTTCTTTAATAATAATATAATAATAATATAGACTTCTTTAATAATAATGATAATAATAATAATAGACTTCTTTAATAATAATAATAATAATAATAATAATAGACTTCTTTAATAATAAATAATAATAATAATAATAGACTTCTTTAATAATAATAATAATAATAAATAGACTTCTTTAATAATAATGATAATAATAATAATAATAATAATAATAATAATAGACTTCTTTAATAATGATAATAATAATAATAAATAGACTTCTTTAATAATAATATATAATAATAATATATAATATAATGATAATAATAAAATAATAGACTTCTTTAATAATGATAATAATAATATATATATATATGTAAAAGGCTAGATTTGAAAATAAATGATTTGTTTTAAAAACGTTTTCGACTGTTAAGTCATCATCAGTTATGGTCGATAGAGCATATGCGGTCTATTTATACTGTACATGGTTAATAAGTTCATGAAATCCCCGAGGGGAAAAGTTTTGCCACGTAACAATGTACTTGTTTGTTTAGGGAAGGTTTCTGCTGGATAATTAACAGCCCCTCTATTATTCTCCTCTTAAAGATGAATGTTTCTTTCCTCAGTATTTTCCACTGGAATGAGTGAGTAGGATTCTTGGCTAGGTGTCGGGCGGGCTCTGAGTTGTGTGAAATGTTCTCGTGTTCAGATCGACTTGCGGACGTCAAGATTTCTCATAGTTTCTCCAATGTATGTTTCGCCGCATGAGCATTTGGCATGGTAGACAACATGAGATTGATGCTAATAATAATAATATAGACTTCTTTAATAATAAATAATAATAATAATAATAATAATAATAATTATATTATGATGATGATGATGATGATGATGATGATGATGATGATGATGATCATGATGATGATCATGATCATGATGATGATCATGATCATGATAATGATGATGATGATGATGATGATGATGATGATGATGATGATAATAATAAACTTCTTTAATCCATCAGCACGAAGCTGTTATCAAAGGGTGCCCTAGAAACTATATCCAGTCACTGTCTTTATAAGAATTAAAAAAAGATAAACATTGTCGTAATAATTAATCATAATAATATATAAATTGATTTTTTTAAATAAAATGCTCATCAGATTGAGTATTATACAACGTTGATGCTACAATTGGCAACGATGACACTCTTAAATAATAAATTGTCTTTTAAGGTGAATTTGTCGGAAGAAGCCCTTATGGGGAGTTATAAATGTCCCATCCCCCCTCCCCTATTCAATGTTGAGGTAGGCAATGTTCCGCCCAAAAAAAAATCTGAGAAAATCAACATTGAACAAAGGGGGGAGGGGTTGAATATTGAATATATGTTCATTATCTTAAAAAGCCATTTTGGAGACATATAACAAGGGGAGTGTCATTCAATTTTGTCGCTGATCTGATTGTAGTTCTGGGACGATCTCTTCTAATTGCAAATTACGAAATAATTGGCAGAATATTTTGTTGCCTTGGCAACTCTGTTGCTATGGTGATACTTCCCACAGGCTGCATGATTGATATGATATTCTCATAATTGATATCCATTAATTGTAGTTACTAACGATATATTTAGACCACAAGTATCGATTAATTAGTTGCTATGGCAACGGTGTTTCAATTTCTGCCGTAGATCACGTGATTTGGTCAGTCAAAGAAGAAGCCTCGTAGTACCTAGTGCAAACGTTAAGTATGTGATTACATATCACTTATATATAGTGTGGACGTTAAAAACCCACATAGCTTACCTACCATAAAACCCTATACCTAACTTAAACATATACCTTGCCCATCATAACACCCTAAGCCTAACCCAAACATATATACCTTGCCCATCATAAAACCCTAAACCTTGTCCTTATAAGAACCATCAGACAAATGGTGGAAAACATTAAACCGTAACTTATAATTAGCCTTAGACACTGGGAGGTTCAAGGCTTCATTCTGAATTATTTGTTAATTTGTGTTTTGATTTGTTCTTTCTTTTTCTTTTTTCTAATCAGCGTAACAAATTATGAGCCCCCTAGACGAGTAGTTTTTCTACTCTTGGGGCAAATGTAGAAAATAAATACGTTAAAAAATATATAGTCTTAGTTTTTCTCTCTCTTTGTCCAAACAGCAACAAAGCCAGACATTGTGGGTGGGAGTCTGGCATGTGTTATTTAGGACTTGGAGGGTTCTCTCTTTGGTTGCCTTATCCAGGCGATAATAAAACTAATGGACCACGGTTATTTTTATGACTCATTATTAATAGAAAAATGACCGAATTATGAGTAACTAGGCACTGTTATATTAGTGTTATTCTTGGTACCATGTTACGAAGTATATAAAAAGTTATTTAACACCAGTATACGTACTCTCTCGTGGAAAGCTCCAAAGTTTCTCGAACAACTGAAATTGAATTCGTTTAGTCCAAATCTGTATGTAGCTTAAAGTATATGTATTCAATAAAGTACTGTATAGCTTTGGAAAACGGTATTATGCTGTACCGCTAACTGTGATAGCTGGTACAAAACTAACGTTATATGAAGTATTTTTCCAGTGTATCTCAAATCTTGTAGTAAAATAGTCTTAGTTTTGCGCTATTCTTATCATTCGTACTGCGTGGAAAACTACTATCTCAGTATTTATTTATTTTTTATTTTTTTATTTTTTAATACAAATTTCTTATAATTACATTTACAATTTATTTATTTTTTACATATAAATATATATACAACCAATATAGATTTGAGCTCAACTTTTCCTATCTCAGTATTTATCGTTAGATGTTTTAGACTGAGAAAACGCCCGCTGTTTCACAAACGTAGTATTGATAATATTTGTCGCCTAATTCGGCTTAAGAGATAGCCCTTTAGGGTCAGACTGTGAAGCGCCTAGATTCTTTCTAATCAAAAAATCCCTCGCCACTTTACTTTACTCGAGATCTATCAATTTATATAGTGTCCATTCAGATTAATATCCATAACTGTCATATTTTGTATGTCTAATCTAGTGTTTAAATCGTTAGGAACCTTCTTATGGATGGATTCTGCTTCAACAGTACAGATTAGGTCTTTGAGTATCATTCTAAAAAGCAAGCATCATAGTTGAATAATCTGTTCTAGTAATATGTTTCAAAGACCTTTCAGTTTGTCATGTGCAAAGAAAATGTTGCCATTTCATAAGATAACAACAAAAGAACATTGATAGATAGTACAGTACTACGTTCATCATCACATAGCCAGTCTATGGAAGCAAACGATAATGAATTCGCTCAGTTAAAGTGCCCCAGAACAACTTAGTTGCACTATCAGAAAGCACCAATTTATAAGGAATTAGTACATTTGTTAGACTGATTCCATAAGTCGGTCTGTTCGCTCTTTGTCGATTCTAGCGACTTCCAGGGTAAAAGAGCGAAAACACCATTTTATAAGGAATGAGTACATTTGTACTTGTTGTGTGTTATGTAGATTGGATTTTCTCGCATTTTTGGGGTATTTTACACACGAACGAGTGTGAACACGCTTCCTTCGGTTATTCGAATTATGTGTGACTGAAAAGAAATTACAGAATAAAGAGCGTTCCCCGCCTACTTTGTCCAGCTAATTACCTCAGTCTTTGTACTTTCCATTGTAGTTGGATAACTCTCGCGTGGAGAAAGTGATTTAGTTTGAATCCGAGTAGAATGAAAGGTGTGAGGTTTCGGCCTCGACTCCTAACATGTACAAGTTTGTTCAACGTTTGTTCAATAAGTATTGTCAATGTTCATATGTACAGTTTATTATAATGAATAAAAAAAAGTATTTTAAAAAAAAGTTTGTTCATCTGAGAACAGATGTAAAAGTTTTGAATGAAAAAGTGCAATGTTTGTCTCACTTTTTTTCCTTAAACTTGCTGAGTTGATGAGCTAGAATAACCGATTCATGAGACTTGTTTTACATCAGTTTTTATACCATTGTTATTCATGACACGTATTGGGTTGTTGGAAACTGACGACGCGTGTGCGGCTAAAGGTGTTTTTTCCCTCAACTTCCAAGGTGTTAAAGACTAAAGACACGTTTAATTTTTTTTGTATTTTGCACTTTGAAAAAGTTTCTAAAGTTTTTTTATTATTAAATTGGCATTAAAATAAACCCTAGTCAACCTCTATTATTATTATTTTTCAGTCAACCTCTGTTAACTATATCTTTCTAAACAGCTGATAACAATTTTAATTTCTTCTTTCCAAGACTGGCCACAATTACACAATAATAACTCCCATTTGCAGGCCTTCCAATATTGCCCCCATGCACACTCACAGATCCTAAATATCTAATGATCCTTGAAGCACAATGTCCACGCCCCTCGTTCACGTACTGAATGGGTGTCTGATATAAACTAGTTCTTAATAAAAGTGTGTTATTTGACGATAATAAAGCGATATGACCCTCGTGAAGTGCCCTTTGTACTGCATGATATTCTAGATATTCCACTATCGTATCCACGTGCACCAGTTAACAATAACTACTTCATTTTGTTGACCGATTTACTGACCTCATTAATTAACGTAACTTATATTTGATTTTCTTCCGTACTTTCCGTCCGGTATTGCTAGTACAATATTGTCAGTTTTTACGCTTTGAAATTCGTTCCTACGAAGTACAGAAGTCTTCCTGTTTATGCTATTTTCTTTATACCACATTGCTCCCTATTTTGGCTTTTATGTGCTTTAATATATCTGCTTCCCTGCATCATTTCCCCTCGTTTAACATCAGCATACCAATATAGTACCTCAACTACCATACTTCAAATGAAGGACACGGATTTCTCCGTTTACTTGAGAAACGCCTGATATACTGAAGGCGTACACGCCTGGAAGATAGCCTTTCGTCTTTTGTCTTTTTTGTTGTACAACACCTTGACTTGCCCGCCAATATTGCAATTTTTTAGAACACATAACCCACAAGAGCGTGCCACAGGGATTTAACAAAGACCATTTTCTAAGTAAATGGCTATTTAATTAATAATTAGTTGACTGAATAGTGTTCTGTAAATTGTTATTTTATACGATATATATTTTTATTACTTTATATGGTCTTATATCTGGGTTATTTGTGGATAAATTTCCCATTAGCGATTTGGAGATTTCATTTCATTAATTTCAGTGAGTGTTGAAATTGATTTCCATTGTAGATTTACTCGCAAATATTTTACATGTTCAACATTTTAAAAATCATTTTACATGTAGTTCTACTGAAAATTATAATGTCTTAGCAACGTTTGTATTGTAAGTCTTCTTGGGCCAAAATCTTATAACTGATTTGCTCCAAAAAGTAGAACGTACTAAGAGTGGTAGTGATTCGTAGGGTTTAGTATACTCCCAGTAATACTCTTACGACAAACCCAGAAAATGTGGTAGTGATTCGTAGGGTTTAGTATACTCCCAGTAATACTCTTAGAACAAACCCAGAAAATGTGGTAGTGATTCGTAGGGTTTAGTATACTCCCAGTAATACTCTTAGAACAAACCCAGAAAATGTGGTAGTGATTCGTAGGGTTTAGTATACTCCCAGTAATACTCTTAGAACAAACCCAGAAAGTGTGGTAGTGATTCGTAGGGTTTAGTATACTCCCAGTAATACTCTTACGACAAACCCAGAAAATGTGGTAGTGATTCGTAGGGTTTAGTATATTCCCAGTAATACTCTTAGAACAAACCCAGAAAATGTGGTAGTGATTCGTTGGGTTTAGTATACTCCCAGTAATACTCTTAGAACAAACCCAGAAAATGTGGTAGTGATTCGTAGGGTTTAGTATACTCCCAGTAATACTCTTAGAACAAACCCAGAAAATGTGGTAGTGATTCGTAGGGTTTAGTATACTCCCAGTAATACTCTTAGAACAAACCCAGAAAATGTGGTAGTGATTCGTAGGGTTTAGTATACTCCCAGTAATACTCTTAGAACAAACCCAGAAAATGTGGTAGTGATTCGTAGGGTTTAGTATACTCCCAGTAATACTCTTAGAACAAACCCAGAAAATGTGGTAGTGATTCGTAGGGTTTAGTATACTCCCAGTAATACTCTTAGAACAAACCCAGAAAATGTGGTAGTGATTCGTAGGGTTTAGTATACTCCCAGTAATACTCTTAGAACAAACCCAGAAAATGTGGTAGTGATTCGTAGGGTTTAGTATACTCCCAGTAATACTCTTAGAACAAACCCAGAAAATGTGGTAGTGATTCGTAGGGTTTAGTATACTCCCAGTAATACTCTTACGACAAACCCAGAAAATGTGGTAGTGATTCGTAGGGTTTAGTATACTCCCAGTAATACTCTTAGAACAAACCCAGAAAATGTGGTAGTGATTCGTAGGGTTTAGTATACTCCCAGTAATACTCTTACGACAAACCCAGAAAATGTGGTAGTGATTCGTAGGGTTTAGTATACTCCCCAGTAATACTCTTAGAACAAACCCAGAAAATGTGGTAGTGATTCGTAGGGTTTAGTATACTCCCAGTAATACTCTTAGAACAAACCCAGAAAGTGTGGTAGTGATTCGTAGGGTTTAGTATACTCCCAGTAATACTCTTAGAACAAACCCAGAAAATGTGGTAGTGATTCGTAGGGTTTAGTATACTCCCAGTAATACTCTTAGAACAAACCCAGAAAATGTGGTAGTGATTCGTAGGGTTTAGTATACTCCCAGTAATACTCTTAGAACAACCCCAGAAAATGTGGTAGTGATTCGTAGGGTTTAGTATACTCCCAGTAATACTCTTAGAACAACCCCAGAAAATGTGGTAGTGATTCGTAGGGTTTAGTATACTCCCAGTAATACTCTTAGAACAAACCCAGAAAATGTGGTAGTGATTCGTAGGGTTTAGTATACTCCCAGTAATACTCTTAGAACAACCCCAGAAAATGTGGTAGTGATTCGTAGGGTTTAGTATACTCCCAGTAATACTCTTAGAACAAACCCAGAAAATGTGGTAGTGATTCGTAGGGTTTAGTATACTCCCAGTAATACTCTTAGAACAAACCCAGAAAATGTGGTAGTGATTCGTAGGGTTTAGTATACTCCCAGTAATACTCTTACGACAAACCCAGAAAATGTGGTAGTGATTCGTAGGGTTTAGTATACTCCCAGTAATACTCTTAGGACAAACCCAGAAAATGTGGTAGTGATTCGTAGGGTTTAGTATACTCCCAGTAATACTCTTAGAACAAACCCAGAAAATGTGGTAGTGATTCGTAGGGTTTAGTATACTCCCAGTAATACTCTTAGAACAAACCCAGAAAATGTGGTAGTGATTCGTAGGGTTTAGTATACTCCCAGTAATACTCTTAGAACAAACCCAGAAAATGTGGTAGTGATTCGTAGGGTTTAGTATACTCCCAGTAATACTCTTAGAACAAACCCAGAAAATGTGGTAGTGATTCGTAGGGTTTAGTATACTCCCAGTAATACTCTTACGACAAACCCAGAAAATGTGGTAGTGATTCGTAGGGTTTAGTATACTCCCAGTAATACTCTTAGAACAAACCCAGAAAATGTGGTAGTGATTCGTAGGGTTTAGTATACTCCCAGTAATACTCTTACGACAAACCCAGAAAATGTGGTAGTGATTCGTAGGGTTTAGTATACTCCCAGTAATACTCTTAGAACAAACCCAGAAAATGTGGTAGTGATTCGTAGGGTTTAGTATATTCCCAGTAATACTCTTACGACAAACCCAGAAAATGTGGTAGTGATTCGTAGGGTTTAGTATACTCCCAGTAATACTCTTAGGACAAACCCAGAAAATGTGGTAGTGATTCGTAGGGTTTAGTATATTCCCAGTAATACTCTTAGAACAAACCCAGAAAATGTGGTAGTGATTCGTAGGGTTTAGTATACTCCCAGTAATACTCTTACGACAAACCCAGAAAGTGTGGTAGTGATTCGTTGGGTTTAGTATACTCCCAGTAATACTCTTACGACAAACCCAGAAAATGTGGTAGTGATTCGTAGGGTTTAGTATACTCCCAGTAATACTCTTAGGACAAACCCAGAAAGTGTTTTCCATCCATTAATCGCATTAGCTATATCGGACTTTTGAACTCGCAAGGTATTGGCATCAGTAGCTCCATTTCCTACGTACATCTATCCTGAAATCCCTTGTTATTCTAGTCCTGCATCTGTCTAACTTCTTAGTTTTCCCTTGAACTAAGTCAAAGATTTCAAACGAATTGTTAGAACCGTTGCAGCCATATTAATAATGTGCTAATGAGAAATTTGAAGTAAACGTTTTTAAAGAGTTGCTAGAATATGGCGCCATGTGTTAGATAGACTACTGGATTAATGGACTATTGAACGCAATACAATAGTTTAAACCTTTTGTTTAAAAACTAACATTATGAATTCTTGCCACTCTTGCACGAGCTGTACCCAAAAACGTGCGGAATTCTACAAGCAAAAAAATCCCCTCAAAATTGCATCATAAATAAGCGAATATATTCAAGGTAATTGAGCATAACTAGAAAGGAACATCACACAAGAGGACATTCATCTCACATCCGAAGAAAGATATTGCCCAGAAAATATAGTACGACTTTGCCAATATTAAAGCATGTTTACAAATTCGTTCTAATTGAGTCAGTGTTCGAGTGGAGTGTGTTTAAAACAACTTCGCAGGAAGGGCGGAGAAGAGCACTCGCGTTGAACGATCCACCTGCGTCCAACATCGTCCAGCTTTACTAACTGTCAAAGAATCTGTAAAGAATGAAGACTTAGCGTTTAGATGGCCTAACATTGCTATGTCAGATTCAACATCTTTCTATTTATCATTACTTTCAGTTCTACACATGCACAGTTTTCATTAACGTTTTATGAGCTGAAAGGTTTTCCATACATAATTCCACTATTCGGACCAATTAATTTTAGTATTTTTAGTATTTTTACTAGTAGTTAATAGTAGTTTAACATTGTAATATTTTGCCAGGTACTGTACTTCGTTTAATTATGACTAAAGGATTTACAATGATGAATAACTGAATGATTTTTCCATCCATTCATCCATCAATCCATCTATTGCAATTTCATTTTTTACATTAAATTAAATTTAAATAATTATTATTATTTAAATAGCAACAAAAAAAAAAAGTCTCAAGTTTCTAGTTAATATTTAGACTAATATTTTTGCTACTACATACTGTATTTTTTTTACTAGCTGTTCTTGTTGGGGATTGCTAAGTTCGAATTTTTGCTAGCTTTATATTATAGCATTTGAACTGCTGCGTTTGGATTGCTAGAAATCTAATCACGTGTTTCATCACGTGACATGTCACATGATTTGTGGTTAGTTATGATCGATATTTATTGCGCATATGCAAAAGACAAGGTTGACAGGGTTGCACAATCAAAACCAGTAAAATTCGGTTGATAAAATATTTATATTTTATTCTGTAGGCTCAGTTATGGACAAAGATAGTAAACTGTGTTTCGTTCTTCTATCAAAAGAGAAAAAATCGAACTTTTCTTTTGCTGAACATTGTGTAAAATATATTGGTTGCGTAACAGACCGCAGTTGTATAACTACACCGTTACGTACCCCGTAACTTTTCGATAAGTTTATTTTATCATAAACCAAAGAAAGACCAACTGACTGCCTGAAGAAGATCACTATAACGTCTGTTTTATCTTTTGTATTTGATATCTTTTCCATCAATTTCCCAACTGTCCACAGGTATGGATTGACTCGTTGTATTCTATACTCTACATATAACACACGCTGACGCCACCCAGGCCGTTAGGTGATAATGACCGCCTTAAATCATCCCAACTATCCTTTGTTGAGTGTTTAGCTGTCACCATCCTTCCACTAAACTAGACAGATATATATAAAACAAGTTTTATTATTACGACCAAAGATTACTCTATTATACTTAATGTCTATGATTTACACCCTTATAGAAGACTACATACCACTTGGGATCATTCATTTATTTCAAGTCAAAGTAGACTATAGCAAAATGGAATCTAACACGCATAAATCGTAAGAAAAACCGTGGATGAATCCAGTGATTTTAGTTTCGTTGAAGGGAAAGGAAAAAATGAACGAATGAGAAGTAAATGAATGAGATGTTGTGTGTTTGTGTTCCGTGCGCTCGTGGAGTGATCCTTGGGTTAATAATACCGATAAAACCATGACACTTTCCACTATTACTCACAACTTCATTGTGCGTCTTTAATCATTTTTTCGACCTTTGGAAAGTATTAATGGACCGCTCATAAGTTAATAGTGAGAACGAACTTTCCCTCTCTAATCACTCATTCTTTTCTCAGGATTTTCGTTTATCAATTCGTAACATTGTAAACCGTTTTGTAGGTTACTTTAGATAAGAATTGTGCCGCAAAAGTCTGGAAAAAAAATTCAAAAAAAAATTCAAAACCTGGGACGGCTCGTAGCGAAAACTAATTTACCTCACCCCACAACATTCATCTCTTTGACAGTGTTTTAGGTTTTTTGTTCATCAGTTTGTAACACAATGAACCGTTATTTGTAGTTTAAAGTCTCAGCATCGCGCTTTAACTTATTCGTTAAACAAACAGTAGATGTTGCGAGACGTATCTGAAAAATCTTGAAAACTGACTTACGGTTGATAACGTTATTCCAA
This sequence comes from Actinostola sp. cb2023, assembly GCA_033675265.1. Classification (NCBI taxonomy): domain Eukaryota; kingdom Metazoa; phylum Cnidaria; class Anthozoa; order Actiniaria; family Actinostolidae; genus Actinostola; species Actinostola sp. cb2023. Next base: position 163,484 of record JAUJYZ010001008.1, read on the forward strand.
ACAACCAAACCAGGTGATAAATGTCTAAAAGTGTGAGGCTTTTTAAGTTATTACCTTGCACCTTATACCTCCCATGGATTTTAAACCTAGATTGTATCTACAGTTTACCTCCATCACTGACAATAAAATCAAAATTAAATATATAACACGACTGAGTCATGTTTGAAGTTGAATAGAAATCTTCTTTGAAAGACCAAAGTATATTTGCTGTAAGATGTTTTTTTAGACAAGTTTAATGTGCGTGTACAGTTAAGGTGAGTTTAAAAGTGATCCTATCGCGTAGTTTGTTTTCTCAGTAGCGATGTTATCGTTGTACATGGTGTACTCAATACATTTAGAAAACCTCCATACGAACACTGATAAATTATTTGAAACATAATAATATAATATAATAATAATAATGTAATGAAACGTTGAGTTTCAGTAAAGTGTTTGCCAAGTCAATTTTGGTGTAAAACAAAGACACTGTCGATCCGCAACGAAAGTACTTAAAACGTACGCTACGTGTATAATTTACTCAGCGTTTAATAGATAGACTTGATTATAAAACCGATCGCACAATGCCACACGTTTGGTCTTAAGACTTGGTGGGGGGCACAATGGTTAAAAGTGTGAAAATCGAATCATTTTTAGCCTTTGTTTATATGAGACCATAAAGAAACTTTTTCAAACGTTTTTCGAGCAGAGATTTCAGTTTTTCAACGTGAAAATTTGCTCCTTAAAATCGTCAGTTTTTCCTCCTTGAATAAAATGTGTTTTTTTAATTGTCATTTAACAAATATTTTTTGATCAGTTTTTTTGTGTAGTTGCGCTAGCTTCCGCAAGACTTTATATAGCAGTGAGTTTTCAGTGCACGTGACCACAACATTTACGCGCAATAATTCTACGCTAAATCGTTAAAGTTAATTCTACGCATTCATTCAACTTTAGTAAAGAGTATTTCACGTAAAACAGTGCAAATACTCGTTGTACATTTCACCTGTCTAGCAAAACCACCTGTCATTGTTTAAATGAACACGGTAACGGAAGTACATAACCGTTGCTGACGTATGGATGTTCTCGCTTTTCAAGACAACAAATGGGCTGTGATTTATGACAATTAGTACTGCCAAAGCTATGATAAGAAGAAGGTCATAAACAAATCTCGAATGCTCCCCTGTGTGTCGTAACGAGTTGTACTGACAATGAGCTTCATTAATACGAAGCTATCTTGTACTTGGGCTCAGTTTTAAGCTTTTGTGCCGTCAACTCGTATCATGTAAGGCATCCGTTAACCTCACACATCAGGATTCCTGCGTAAACGTTTTAGTATTTGGTAGGCTGAAAAATGGGTGCCACAGTGGTATAAGAATGATGCAACGTTTTATTGAATTTTCCTTCGAAAAACAAAAACTTACTTTTTACCACGAAGAAAACAATCATGAAAAAATAAAATATTCTTTCGTAATAAACAAGTCATGTAATATTGTAGGTTTTCATTTCTTCGAGCTGAGTTCTCATACCCTGTAATAAGGTTCAGCCATCTCTCAAATACAAATATGAAACCCCAACCAGATCAAAATAAGCTTCATATTTTAAAGTCGTCAAACATTCTAGTTATTTCTGGATTGTGACATTGACTCGCGCTGTATCCTAACTAACCCCTTCCAAAAAAAATGTGTATTTATGTGTTTGCGGTGTGTTTACAAGCTATTCGTGAATGAATGCGGGGAAATTTGCCACTAAATCAGCTAATATGGCGTTGGTCTGATTAGATGGCCGTGTGGTGGTAGAGCTCATATCGGGGCTACACTCAATGACAACACGTCTCGAAACAACGTCTGTTTAAAAAACATTTGTTAGCGACGCACTATAATATATTGTACATTATTATTATACTATTTTCTATGTCATTGCTTAGTACACAGTTTTTCCTATTTTTTATATTGTATGATGGTAGAGTCTGTCTTTATTTTCTTTTTGAGTTTTGTTAGGGCCACAAGTTTATCAGTTTACTTCTATACTGTTACGTGTCACCCTCTTTAAATAAAGTCTTACTTACTTACTTACTTACTGTCTGTCATTCCTTTTCTTCTGATCACAGACATACCTTTGTTGTGGTATTATTAGACCTAGTTATTAACGTTTTATATTTACCTTAACAACCTTAGAATAGGTACTGTGTATTTACTTGGAATTTGGAAAACATATATTACAATCAAGAATTATTGTATGTAATTTAGAAGCTAAGAGACCGCAAATTTAAACCCCCAAAATTAAGTTTTCAAAAATTGAAATCAAGTAAAAAAAATCATTCATTTTTATACTCCATTCAACAGCCTGTAAAATACATCTTGAGTAAGGATACCATGAAACTCATTTGCGAACTATAAATAATAATTACAGCAAAATCCACAGTCAATAAGACATAATTTATTATATAGCTTATTACTTGAAATTGAAACTTGTAAGTGAGAGAGATCATGAGAAATGAAGTTGTTATTATACTGGAAAGCAAATCCTGGGGGTATTTGTGAGTTATATAAACCCGAGGATATCTACTTTACCCAGTGAATAGGTCAGAAACTGGTACATCGTGATAGAGTAATAATAATAATAATAATAATAATAATAATAATAATAATAATAATAATAATAATAATAATAATAATAATAATAATAATAATAATAATAATAATAATAATAATAATAATAATAATATAATAATCTTTAGCCAGGGTAAACCCTTCAGCTGATGCTGATATCAATGGGTGCCCTGGCAATCTAAAAACAACAAAATAATTAAAAATAATAATCTAAAAATAAATAACTAAATAATAAAGTAACCTTTGTCAAACTGGTTGAAAGAAACCCCGCGTAGTCGATGGAAAATCTCATGTATTTTTTCACATTTTCAATTGCCTGTCAGTTGTCGACAGCTTTAGAACTAATGTCTTTCGTCAAGTTTATTTTACATCGCAAATCGTAGCTAATACAACAAGGGGGTTGGAGTTTATCGACGTGTTGTAAATTGATGATAGCTTAAACTGACACAAGTGAAATACATTAATACGCTCATGACTGTGTAGACAGTTCGTATTATGGATTGTTTGGATTGTTTATTCTGCTCACATTGTGATATAGATTCTGAATCCTCGGTGTTCTATACTTGCTGTATTTCTACATCCACGATTAAAGTGTTCCTTTCGCCCATATTTTCACTCGAATATATCTGAACATTTCTGCTACCACCCTCCCCTCCCCCACCATGTCAATGTCTCCATTACAGAAGCTATCCTCTCAGACTTATGAATGTGACTGGAATACTAAATTATTTGTTGTCCATTTGAGCTCGAAATAATTATTATTTCAAAATGTAGAGAAAATTACTTGTAACATAAATATGCCAAAGAAAGAGATTTAGATTAATTTTAAACGTCTTTTTCAGGATACGTAGTTCACTGGAAATGATTTGAACGAATAACTAACGTTTGACTTTAAAAAATGTTCTAGAAATGACCTTGACTAGATGAGTAAGCCATGGTACATAACCCTTCATATACTGAATCATTTGAATTATCAAATACAAAGTACAATTGTTCTTGATCGTTAAACACAAAAACTCGCGCTGGTGATGAAGGAGGACAACAAGTATTTTCACTGAGCTGAAATAGCTAGTCTTCAAGCCGATTATTTTCGATTTCTATTGACCTTATTATCACTATATTATCATCACTATAATTGTTATTATAACATATAGAAAGTAATTTTAGCTGAAAACAATTCATTATACTGAGTTTTAATCCAATAAAGCTTTTTCTCTATATAGCATAAATAAATGTTATTATTATTATTATTATTATTATTATTATTATTATTATTATTATTATTATTATTATTATTATTATTATTATTATTATTATTATTATGTTTTATTGATATATATTATTATTATGTTATTTTTCTTTTGTTGTTATTTTCGAGTTAGTAGTCAATTTATTATTATTATTGTTTTATTATTATTATTATTATTATTATTATTATTATTAGTTAACTCGATGTTCTTTTGGCTTGAAACACGTTTTCGTTTTGCGTTTAATTTGGCGGAAACACTGAGATGATTGTGGACACACCCTGTGAGTGGCTGATCTTCAGTAATTAAAACTGTATGAGGGGTTGCGTCCTTTATTACATACATACATACATTTTATTGGACACTCCCCATAGGGCTTTTCAGACCAATTTAGAAGTAAGAATTGTATTCTTGTATTTAGGCTATTGTCTCAGAAAACTACCCTCTCTTCGAAATACTAGGGACCATTTGCTTGTAAGGAATAACGTTAGACAATCAGTACAAAACAACACATTAATATGAGTTAGCTTGTACTTTATTCTGCACCAAGCGTGCTTAGTACTCCTTTCTATCAACTTACATTTAGTAGACAAATACTAACCTGTGGGAGTGGGGGTTAATTTCGATCTATTAAACATTGCAGTTCGGATTCTTGCTTCTAAATATTGTCTTATTGGTATGTGAGTAGTACAGTACAGTACTACTTATGTGGTTATTAGGTCCATATATACTTCATTGCTGATAAGGTTCTCATGGTTTACCTAGGTCATTAGCAGTGAATCAGGGTACATAGGTGCCACTACTGCATACTATACTGTTCAATATTAGGACAGGGGCGGATTTAGGGTAGAGCGAAGGAGGCACTCGCCGCCCTTTTGGATATTCGAATACATTTTTTGCCAAAAAAAAATATTTACATAATATTTGGCTGAAACCGATGTCCAACCTGAACCCCCCCCCCCCCCCCCCCCCCCCCCCCCCCCCCCCCCCCTCCCCCTTGCAAAATCTCTGGATCCGCCCTTGAAGGACGATTCGTATCCATTGAGAACGCTATACTATAGTTATGGTCCCAGATGACAAGGACATATACACTACACACTTAGTATACAAGCCTTCTTATCTCTAACTCCCTCAGTAAGTTCTCTGTATAATACCTATTACTGACAATACCTTAGTACCGATCTACACGAAGTCAACACTCCTCAAATCTCGTCACTATTGACCTAAGTATTAACAGTCACATTGGTCTAATAAGGAGAACTGAACGGATAGATTTGTGGATGAACCTTGTGTTATGTCCCGTCTATTCGTTCCTTCTCTTGTTCAATGGGGTAATATTCCATCTTTTGTATGACCGGGTCAGCCAACAATACGACTAAAAAAAACTTTATACTGAAAAAAGGGGGGGAGTAATATTCCATCTTTTGTATTGACCGCAGCGCATATCACAGATAAAAGTATTATTTCTCAGCCAACAATACGACTAAAAAAAACTTTATACTGAAAAAAGGGGGGGAGTAATATTCCATCTTTTGTATTGACCGCAGCGTATATCACAGATAAAAGTATTATTTCTCAATCAACAATACGACTAAAAAAAATTATACTGAAAAAAAAAGGGGGGGGGAAGATTCCATCTTTTGTATTGGCCGCAGCGCATATCACAGATAAAAGTATTATTTCTCAGTCAACAATACGACTAAAAAAAATTATACTGAAAAAAAAGGGGGGGGGGAGGGGTAAGATTCCATCTTTTGTATTGGCCGCAGCGCATATCACAGATAAAAGTATTATTTCTCAGTCAACAATACGACTAATATTATGTTTGATTCTAGTAACATCAGTCATGCAAATGATCTTATCGAACGGGTTTTTTTTCGTTTTCTTTTTATGATTTTTTTGTTGTTGCAAGAAACAAGTGTTTAACCGAGTACATTCTGTTAGACTTCCTTAAACGCGTGCCTTTGAGCGCCGCTAGTTGTTAAATATCGTTTCAGTCATTTTCAGCAATTATCACATTTGTAGGTCTGTATTTGAAATGTAAATGTTCACTCATTTGCTCGCGCGGGAAAATGTGCGTTTTTCGTTAACGCGAATCAATATGATTTTTTTGTTTTCCTCAAAACCCATTTCGGTAAAAAATAAATAAATGAAATGAAATGAGTGAATAAAGTATTTCATTTGCGCTAAAAAGACAAACTTTTAAATGTGATTATCGGCTTTTTAGTATAGAGTCATTTTAATATTGATATACTCGGCGGCAAAACTAAAAGCAACGTCTTGAAAGCTGAACGTGTACTACGAAATATACTTCTATCAAGCACGGTGTCTTTTGATATGCCGATATTTGCTGCCTCAATACACAAGATTAAGATAGAGTTAAACTTTGCGGTTTAGATACTGAATACCGGATTCTGTTGGGAAGAGTAGAGCAAAAGTGGCTCTCGCTTTTAATATTCTTCAAGATATTGCGTCTTTTGAAATATAAGTTTCCTTTTCTGGTTTATTGAGTGATCCATTCGTGTAAAATCATCATAATAAATAACTCCTTTATTCAGTTTTATGGTGACTACATTTATTAAGTATATAGTTCCATTGATATATATAATTTGGTATTTACTACTAGCCGCCTTGTTCTTACCTGTATAACTAACCCATGGCTAAATAACTATATATATTGGCTGTATAGACGACGAAGACCTAATATTTGCTCAATAGAAATAAAATAATTCTTTCTTTAAAATAATCTTTACATTTAATTTTTATTTGCTTCTTTATTTCTGCCTCGCTGTTCTATTGCCTTCCGCTATTATCAATATCAATTGAAGAAAGTTTTCCATATTTCAATGTCATTTTAATATCTAAGTAAGGTACTGAATACATTCGAGAAAACAATGGGGGGGAAAATCCCAATATCTATTAGTCTCATTTCAATCATAAAATGATCATCCATATTCTACCTTTGCGAAATGATTGTACTTAACTTCTCCGGTTCTTATAGTAAACCTAGCAACTATACCAACCCTCTTTTTTTACCACAAAGCTGTTTATGTTTCGTTCATTTTTGCAGTGGTCCCATTTAATGATTTGACAGTCTGAATTAATTTTCATGTCCCTTTATTATCAAACATCAAACTCAATTTTCATTCCATTTTCATGAGGTTTTCGTTACGTTATAATAAGAGTGAAATGTAAATGAAATGAAATGAAATGTATGAGTGTAAAGTTACTTTCAGATTCGAGAACGAAGCATCATGTCAGTGATCAAATGTTCGAAGACACAAGAGAAAATCGAACGTCAAATGTTGGTAGTTAGGATACTTAGTTCTTCAGAAAGTGTGGGATCAAAGAGTTCTTAATGTTTTATAGAATGACTAGTCCATTTAGTGGTTCTAAACTAGCAATACATTTACACAAGAGTGCATTCATTTCCTTCTAAAATTAGAGTTATGTTTCAATTTATATTTTCTCTTCTCAGATTCGAAAACTCGATCGTCCATAAATGCCACTCAAAGCCCTTCAAATTATACCAGTAATTTTGTGGTTAAAGTTAAGCCCTCAGTTGGCATTGTTTTCCAGAGACTTCGAACACTAAGCAACGAATTCACAGAGCGAGGATTTTGCGTGATCCTTTAGAAGCAGAAATGATTTTTCCTAGTCGAAGGTCAACAGGGTCGCCATCCTCGAATGAACCTTAGTCAGAACTTGCCATTAGCTGAATAGCTTTGACTGTATAGCTATTTTAGACTTTCGAAGACTACATCGAAGTCTATTGTGTGTTTTTATTCGGAAGCAACTTTCGAACACTTGATCGTGAAATTGTTCTAGAATCGAACATCAAATGATTCTAAAGATTACTGTTTCTTTTATGATTGAATGAAGGAATCCATGCAGGTATTCTGTTATTTACTGCAGACAAGCCCTCCGGCTTTTGCGTCTGAGCAGAGACATTTGTGCACCTGCGAGCGGCCACTTAGTCATGCCAAGTTTTGTGAAACATGAAACACGAAAGGTTTCTTAGGCTCTTTTGCTAACATGTCGAGAAAAACAATGGAGGTAAAATGAACGATGGATTAGCGAGTTTGCCTATCTAAGGACGAATCTCATTTGAGTGGCCCTTGGCCTTTGGAGCCGAAAAAAGCGCACCAATTCTTCAGAGGAAATATATCTGTAGAAAAGCTAATCCTTTACTCCGCCTTCGACTTTGAAAACCAACAATGGGTGATTTGTTGGGTATACAATTTGTACTCGTTGCGTATGTACTTAAAAACAAACAGTTTTTCTTGCTGTTCCCTTTGTCCGAGCTCCGCCAAATCGACCGTCAATCACCCGACAAAGTCGTTCCTCCGAAAATCAAACGAGCATAATGCAAATTGTATATCAAATTTGAAGTGATCCGTCAGTTTGGAGAGGATATCGTGGCATGAAAAATGGCTATGGTAATAGTCAAGTGAAAGTTTGAAGGGCTTTTTCGCTGAAATCGATGTTTCCTGTAAAGCTGTTTGTCGTTAGGAGAAATAAAACAATGTTGAAAATTACCCTGATCTGTGAATGCGCCACACTAAGTACAAGTTAGTCCTTTGTCTGTGAGCTGATAATCTCTCCTGTGAGAAAATGACCACAACAGACTAGTGGCAATTTTCATCACCTCACCTTTTCAAAGGCTACGCTATAAATCATATTCACCTCTTTTGAGTGATAGAAAAATAAGATAATAGTAGATTTTAGCACCTAGTTTTTAGCTTCCATTCATCGATTTGTCATTACGCTGTTAAACTTATTGAAAAGATTTACTGAAGCCGCCTTGATTTGGATTCATGGACCGGTTGCTATCTCGTTAAAATCCTTGTTTTCATACAAAATCACTGGAAAAAACACCTTGTAATAACCCTTAGACCATCCATATGTACTAAACAAAAAATAGCAGGTTGCACGTTTGAACATACACGTTTCGTGTAACGTTTACGTGCATTTTGTGATATAACTGTCTTTTTTATACTTAAAAGTCATTTCTGCAAGTAGGGGAAAAGAGTTTTGTGGCATATTTTTGTGTTTGAAGCAAGCGTGAGTTAGAAGTGTCCAAATCGATGTCAGCGATGACACACGTCAATCAGTCTCAAGTGAATTGAGAACAATCACTACTGTCAGGTGTGTTGTTCGTTTGAGGCATTGAATGTGGCTGGCTACTGAAGTGGCAGCCATTCAAGGGCATAATTAACATCGGTGTAAAAACCTCCCCTCCCCATTTGACGAGAAGATAATGCCATACCATTTATAGTCAGATTGTAGGGACCTTACGTATAATTAGATCCAGTCGTCAAGGGTTCGACAAATTGCAGATTAAAAACTGCTCTACTCCCATGAGGATGGTCATTAACTATTAATTGAGGGGCCAGTTCACGTAAAACAGGAAATACATAAATTCAAGGACAACAATAGGAGTCGAAAAGAGTTCTTTAGCATTTTAATGTTATAAATCCGCTTGCACAGACTCGAATCACTCAGTCGTGAATGTGTCGTGCGCTGAGAACCATCTCACTGGCACCTTACTAAAGTGAAAATGGAAGGCCCTATAAGCGGTTTTGACCTCCAATTTAACAATTTAAGTCAAGAGTTGAGCTTGCCACCGCATATGCGACAAAGTGAGTCCTTTAGACAATCATCGTCAAGATTTGGGCCACCAATTTCCAACATATTCAGCACAAGCGATTACTTACCCAAGAAAACAAATGGCGAAGACGTCCGTGGTCACTTTAGCCACGGATTGGAAGGAATCACGGACATCCATGACCAAGAGCAGCATGACTTACCAATGTCATCTTCGTCCATGAATGAAGGCTACCTTAGTTCGACTACCACCTCGTATGTATGTCCATCTCAGGTACCAAATAGTTTACATCCGTATACTGGCCAAACTTGTAATCAAATGAGTCAAGATCCATCCATTCCCGACGGATTGTACCACGGAAGGGACGTTCATGGGGCCTTTGGGTCACTTGGCTCTGTGGGTGACTTTGGTACAGTAAAAGGAGACGGCCTAAGACTTCATCCAAGTATTCCAAGTATTCCAAGTCTACAGTCACAAAAACCAAGCAATAACTTTAACATGAGAAATTTCATTCATCATGGAGCACATAATCTACCCTCCACGTACCCCGATACAAGTGCAGCCTCTATGTACAGTTATTATCACCAACAGAGCGAGCCAAAAGGCGCCCATCTTTACCCACCACGTCCATACGCGTCTCCCTACAACATCAGTGCTTTTGAACCAACAGAGCCGGTATACACAACTGAGAATCATTCCTACCCCAAAGACGATTCAAAGAACCTTGGCTTCGCGACTCACAGAGCAGCATCCGAGAGACAGAAGCACTCTAGTTCCGTACAGGGAGTGGACATCAAGGAAATCGAGGACGTCGACGATAACAACCGTTGCAAGAACACGGTGGAAGGCACGAAGACGTCCGTGAGAAGATTCAAGAAGTGGTACAAAGACAAGACTGGCAAGTCACTAGACATGAATTCATTGACCAAACAAATGGCCGTAGAGCTTCTAAAAGACTTTTTCCTCGAGATACGAGATACGAGGCCCGGCAAGGAAGGAAACGAGTACGAACCCGTCACCCTAACTACATACAGAAATGGCCTTCGTAGATATTTTCTCGAGAGAAAATGCCCTCCAGCAGTGGAAAACTTCGATTTAGCCGATCGTGAGTTCGACGTTGTTAATTACGGCCTCGTTACGAAGAGAAACGAATTGAAGAGAAAGGGCAAGGGGAATCACCCGAACGTTGTTGAAAGTATTACAGACGAACAGCTCGCTAGGATGTGGGCCACAGGAGCGATTGGGGTACACGCGCCACGTCCCCTGCTGCGTCTTCAATGGTGGATCAACACAGTGTGCCATGGTATTCGCGGTCGAATGGCGCACCATGACTTGAGCGTTGACGATTTCAGAATTACTCGAGCAGCCGATGGCAAGATTGTTATTGATCATGTGAAAGCTGGCAATAAACGTCACCGCATTGGACCCGACGAGAAAGATTCCCAGAGAAACAAAAAACGATGCAAGGCTAGAGTCGTTGCTACCGATGGAGGGGAACGAGATCCGGTTCGCGCGTTTGAGGTGTATTTGCGCCATCGTCCTCCAAGCATCTCATCGTTCTACTTAACTCCCAAGCATAAACCCAAGGGCGATATTTGGTTCAACAAGGTTCCGATGGGAAAGAACTCTATTGGGAGAATAATGCGAGAAATCAAAGCCATTGCTGGAATAGGATAACCACACGAACACAGACGTTATAGCATTTGTTATTGAAGCTCACAAGAGAACTTCCAATATTTTAGCAGATACACGAACTTTACTACCAGTATGTATTATACAAGCGTGCTCGTCGTAATATTGACATCAAGAAATCTTTAAAAATATATATATATAACGATAAATTTATTGAACATATTTAGGTATAAGGATGTTTAGTGGTAGAGTAAATAGCAAGTGAGCAAACAATGGTACATATCTTTCATTCATTCATTGCTTAGTTTAAGGTGCATATTTATCAAAGACCGAGTTAATTTTAAGACTTCTGGAATCACTTTGTATCTTTTAAATACACTCGCTATTTTCCACGTGGATTGAGCTTCCTTATGAAGAAAAAAAGCCAATCTTCGATTTTAGAAAGATTCTATATTCGACTAATTGTAACATGTTATATGATTTCTTGTATTAAATCGAAGGCTAGTTTAGCTTATATATTTAACGCCACAGGCGAATATTTAGTTTAAAATTTCGTTTTCAACATTTAATTGCTTCCCCCAAGGGTGAGCGTAGAGTTCTTATCACTTCATTCACAGTTAAAAGCTTTATTTAAACTTCAGAGTCTAACTCTGCTTTAGAAAATTATTTAAGCTCTTAAATTGAAGTTACTATTCATAGCAGGAGGTGGACAAACGCTCGATGTGTGAACTTCGTTAAAAAGGAGTTAATAGGCACCTAAATCCCGCTTCTCTCGAAGCCCTTGTATCGTTTTCAAAATTTATATCATCTGTACACATTTTAACTGTATTTTGTTTACATTTGGTCTTATGGTAGAACTAAAGACCCGATTATAGGGATGTTTAAAAATGTAAATAAAGTCAATAGAAAAAAAGGAAATTCAAATCGTTTGAAGTCATTCAGGTGTGATTGATTAGTGCAAGAAGTCTTTTTTATCTTTCTTGAAGGCATTAAGCGGCTGAAAACTTATACATTTGTCATCGCTAAAACTTTATCTTGTTTTACTTACGCAAGCTCTAAAATTAACCTTGACAGCCCACTTTTATTCCTTACTGACAACTATAACAAATCTCATCAAAGTGCCAGTTTCTCAATTGAACGGCTAAACTAACCGTGAGGGTTTCTTTTTTCACAACTCAAAATTCGACCAACTATTGTCTTGGCCTGTTCCACGTCTTCCCCGCTGTATTTAGCTTAGAATGAATAATAATAAGTAAGAATAAGATAAATTACATTTCTAACTAAAATGAGAGGATCTAAGGTCTTAGCAGCAGATTTTTTCATTGTCAAAATACGGTAATAAAAGAGAGGGGTCAAGAAGCTTGATTTCACTACTATGTATGGCCAGCCGACAACACCTGAAGATGTAATCTTTTGCTATCTGTTGGATGTTCTAAGCTCCTAAGAGTTCTTTTTTGACGAAAAGGGATTTTGTGTCGTTGCGAGTTACATGTATTCAGATAACGTTGAGAACAATGAAAAGCTCTCTTGTTGTTGGTCATGTTTCTTCCGCTGTGTCTTTTATAGTGATTAATGAGCCCGATGAATTCTCATTTGTCCCGTTTACACTGGGTTTCATCTTTAGTGAAAGCATTATTTTAGCACTTGGCACTCCAGATCAAGTACAAAAATGGCGGGAGCAAAAAGCAGTAAGATCGATTTAGAAACCGCATTCGTAGTGTGTTTTTTTTTCCGCGCTTTTTTAGTGAAATTTATATTACTTGAACCATCCACTTAACCTTTCCGACGTATAAATAGTGCTTGATATCTAGTATTTGCAAAGAGTATAACCGCTTTTTTACAAAGTTCTCGTGGTAGTATAAGTCTGCTGTTATTTCTTCTGTGTGTTTGGCAATTAAGTCCAAGACTCCACATGGGTCGACAATGTTAAACTTGCTGTGAAACTCTCGAATCCTTACTTACTTGGGTTTCTTTGTTTTCTTACTTAATGTACATTTAATGACAATACATTAACTCCAAAAACACTACGAACATTGGAGATATTGAAGTGATATCGTCAATTAGAAGAGAATCGACCAAACACGCTGTTGTCTATGTAGCAACATGCGACATTTGATAGTAACTTGCAAATGGGGCGTTGCCAGACCCTTAACACTAAATCATTTTTATTACTACAAAAACCTTTCTCTTGCTTCTTATGCGAGCTCTCCTACAGGTCAAAATCTTACGAATTGTTGAAGAATGTTTTAATAGCCAGGTTAACTGTCAAATCATTCACTTGTTGTGCACGTCTGGATGTATGCCTTCAGGGCACAAACGCGACTTCGGTAAGTGGTACGAAATTTCGGGAGCACGATAAAGCTATCTAACCAACTAACCCCTGTACACCATATTTGGTTACCAGTGATTTCATACAAATTAAGAATTTCGACCAACTACGAACGCCTGTAGAAAGGAAATGTACAGTTCAAAACATTCATTGTTCCAAAATAATACAGCGATTCTCGTCATAGCACAGGCGAGCAGTATCACTCAATTGCGTGAAATGTACAAATTTCTAATTATAATAATAGCTTGGAATTACAGACACTCTTGTCCAATATCCAAACCTCTGTGAAAAGCCATGAGGTGCCTCTGTACCTTCACACTTCATTGTGTTAGCTCGCGTGCTCTTATAATAATAATAATAATAATAATAATAAACTTTATTTTACAAGGGAAAAAACATATTACAGCTTGAGCTGAAAAACTTATGGCCCTTCTAATCTAAAAATATAAATATAATCTTAAAAAATATAAATATAAATATCTATCCTAATATCTATCCTAATACTAATACTAATTAGAGAGCTTGACTTCAATCCTGTATTGTTCCACCTGACAATACGATAGTTTCGTAGAATACAACTTTAACTTTCGCTCCAACGTGGCTCATTTTGGAAAGGAATAGAATTCAGTAGTTGGAGGGTATAGTTTCGAGAATGGGGTTTGCGTGCTGAGGGTATAAATTGGGGCTGACCTCGTTCAGGGTTAGTGGGCAAGACAGCTAATTACATATCTAAACAAGTCAACCTTTTGGTAGTGTGTAAATTAACCTACTTAGCAACCGCTATCAGGTTGAGGAAAGGTACCGTTGCGCTACATTCTCTGTTCACTTTTAGATTAAGCTATATTACACGGCGTTATGTGAAGAGAACGTTACTTCATCACCGCAACATTTAAAGTTTCTAAACGATTTAGGAAATGCCTTTGTTTGAAGCCATTCGCTGAACGTAAAACACGAGGAATGTAGCTCCAGGCGTCGATAAAATGGACATACTTACTACTGTAGATCCCGGCACTACATATCAGCCATGCTATGCTACTGACTACCCAAACAGCTCATGAATCATGACAAATGTCTTCGCGCATTCCTTCCATAGCTGCTAATACTAAAAACTGACTCGAATTCAAGGTTTTATATACTGAGTCATAACGCAGAGTAAAATATCAGTGGAACCGCGTCTTTATTTAAAAACTCTCTCTACGCTATACAAAATATAAGTCCCTTACTTTACTGGTATTGCCGTGGATATACCGTAAACCTCTGATATTCTATTGACTGCGGGGCCTGTATTTATGTTCAATGCTTGACTGAACTTCTCTTTCACTGACACTAGTCGTACTAGTTGTAATGCATTACTGACTTTGATTTGACTTCAAGATTGCTGCATGGTGTTTAGTCTCAGTATGGGGTACTACGTGTAGACTCAATGTGTGCGATATTCCCTAACAAAACACCTATAAAAATATACAATTGGAACCGCGGGGTTCTTGTCAACACACCTCATTCTAAACCCACCCTAAGGCTTTATTAGTGTAGCATATTATCGTCCATCAAACCCTACGTGAGTGTTCTAGAAGCATTTCCTTTGACTTCCTTTGTATTTGAGAATGAATGATCAAATTTAAAGCCAGCGAATGGAAGACTTTGTCTATATGTTAACGTTAGATAGAGGTCCTACTAAGCTAAGTAAATAGACTTAAGCGATAATCTTATTGTTTGTCTATTGACTAAGTGCAAAGACGTTCAATAGGCAAGAACAATAGTAACACAGGTTTGAAATCTCTATTTGCGTGGAGTTGAGCAGTGTTGATCCTCTTGATGACACAGATTAGGGATACGCGACTTCTTGATCTAAAATATCGGTCGTTTGTGATTTGATCCTCTCAATGGTCGAATCTTTTTGTTGGGCGCCCAGCATTCCACCTGTTATGGGTAAAAATAGGCTTGAATTGCTGGAGTATTGAACTCTAATATCACAATGCGTAAATGTTTGCGCTCGATTTTGTATCGTAAATTATAAAATAATTACCGACGCACGCTGTATTTGAGCCATGGATGGGGTTACATTTCACTCTGTTAAGTGTGAAAATAGCCTTGAATTGCTGGAGTATTGAACTCTAATATCACAATGCGTAAATGTTTGCGCTTGATCTTGTATCGTAAATTATAAAATAATTACCGACGCACGCTGTATTTGAGCCATGGATGGGGTCACATTTCTGTATTTGCGATTAACTGAACTATCATGTACCATATCTTCTTTTCCTTCTCATACAATATCGTCACGTTTTAGTCTTCTCAATAGTCAGTTTTTACGATGGAGAGGAACGCAAAAGAAGAGAACCAAGAACATTTTAAACAAATGAAAGTCCTGATTGAATTGATATAAAAGGTTTCTTTGATTCGGTGTTTTTGACATTTTGTCTTGATTCCTTGGTTGTTTTTACTTTCTACTATCTACCACACAAAATCTATTTGTATTTTGTTATATTGACTTTTGTTTGATGGTTTGTGAAGCCTTAGCTATCACCAGTGCTATCTTAATCCATGTACACCACACCGTAGCATCCCAGGTCTAATACAAGCAAAGTCGCGCCATTTTGTCCCCACCACTGTCATAGCATCCGAACCCTCTCAGCTCATTTACTACTGTACTTTACAAAATAGTTATACGTTGTACAAAACGCACCGGGGAAAGATACTCTCGTAACATACTGAAAGATGACAACCGCTACTGAAGGCTGTTAAAACGTCAGTCCACACCAACTATAGTCATTCACAGTGCTCCTCTCCCCGTGCTCTCCCCCGGACTCTGTAAATTCACATGTTACACTTATAAAAAGTCCTTTGGTACTTTACTTTAGTACTCCGACAATGCAGCTCTGCATATTACTACTTCTAAGAATCTTTTCCAGGATCTCAAGTTTCAGTGCTGTTTTAATAATAATAATAATAATAATAATAATAATAATAATAATAAATAATAATAATAATAATAATAATAATAATAATAATAATAATAATAATAATAATAATAATAATAATAATAATAATAATAATAATAATAATAATAATAATAATAATAATAATAATAATAATAATAATAATAATAATAATAATAATAATTTAGTTAATGTCGATAACGTAAGGAGTGGTTACCCAATCTCCCGAGCCAGAGGCTCATGTAAAAACGCTCGACTTTTGATCACTGACAAACACAACAATGATATAATCCAACCAAACTTTACTACGATATGAACTTTAGGCCAAAGTTTTGATTGGCTTGCATTTTTACTCAGTCAAGCTGGCTTTTCTAATAGAAGCCCGAGTAAGGAAGCTCCCTTCGCCGTTAATCATTTCAAATCATGCTAGAGTCAGAGCTAACGCCATTTAGTGAGGAACTAAACTAGTTTATTGATCAATATATCAAACACTAAACCCATGAAATAACAAAGCAAATAACAATAGATATGGCACTACTGAGAAGAGAACGTTATTATTATTTCCTGGGTTTCTTGTTTAATCCAACTTCCTGTTCTCGATGACCACATACATAGTTCTTCTACCGAGATACAGCAAAGTGAAAAGGTCGATATTCATCCACTTTCATCCACTTTCATCCACTTTCCCACTCACAACAAGTAATTAATCAGTGACTGTCATTGTTCTTAATTGCTTTAAGGTGCAGTAATACGGGCAACAAAATCGTGCAACTTGTTGCGCAACATTGTTGCGTTGCAAGTTGCAGAGCAATGTTTCTCGTATTACCACCGTTCGCGCCACTTGTCGCGCAACACATTTTCGTGTTGCAGGTTGCAAAACTTTGTTGCGCAAAGTAGAAGCTCTATCTACTTCATGCAACAAAGTTTTGCAACCTGCAACACGAAAATGGCGGTGGTAATACGAGAAACATTGCTCTGCAACTTGCAACACAACAATCTGAACAATGTTGCGCGACAAGTTGCACGATTTTGTTGCTTGTGTTACCGCACCTTTAACACCACTAAATTGTACATTTGTACACCAGGGTCCACCGGCGGAAGTCTTGGGTTCAATTATTGGTCGATTAGCACACTTTGAACTCTTCATCAAGCAGTGTAAGTACACCAATATTAGTGGATGGATTTAACGATAATTATTGGACTTGTTGATGTCGTCAGCCGTGTTAAAACAATATTCCAGGATTAATATCCCATGCAGGATTATAGTATATGATATATATCGTTGGATCACTTATATAGCTGTATAATCAACAATGATTAGCTCTGCAGTGATAGTGAACCTTATCCGCGGTTCCTCGGTGGCTCTTCACGCTCTTCACGTATTCTTCAACGCTATATATTCGTTGATTCATTATTTCAGCCTTTGCTGGGTGTAAACAATACAATACAATACAACAACTTTATTAATGTGTCAATCTTCTAGCGCACCACAAGTGGTGCACTAATCGGGACACCTGTATCTCTGTGCAGTCCAGGATCCAAACCTCGAGCAGTGGCCACACCTCCCCCATTCCTCATTATTAGTGCCCATCCTCATTATTAGTACCCCATCCTCATTATTAGTGCCCATCCTCATTATTAGTGCCCATCCTCATTATTAGTGCCCATCCTCATTATTAGTGCCCATCCTCATTATTAGTGCCCCATCCTCATTATTAGTGCCCCATCCTCATTATTAGTGCCTCATCCTCATTATTAGTACCTCATCCTCATTATTAGTACCCCATCCTCATTATTAGTACCCCATCCTCATTATTAGTACCCCATCCTCATTATTAGAATCACATATATTATCACTCTGTAAAGCGCTATTGACATACCATGACATAGCGCTATATAAATAAAGATATTATTATTATTATTATTAGTAGTACCCCATCCTCATTATTAGTGCCCATCCTCATTCTTAGTACCCCATCCTCATTATTAGTGCCCATCCTCATTATTAGTACCCCATCCTCATTATTATTACCCCTAACACCGACCTTTTCACTCACGATTAAAAATACTTGATAGCTTTTTGATGTGGTTTTATTGGCCGACCTGACTGTCATGCCTTTGTAAATACAGTCAGACTTACACAAGTCATGAAGTATTGTACTAGTTCAAGAATGTATATAATTTATCTAATTTGGGAATAAAATGAATGGAATGGAATAAATGTAGATCTCTGGAGCCAAGCAGTCGCCTAACAATAACCTTACTACCAATATAATAATAACGCAATATAATAATAACGCAATATAATAATAACGCATCTACATAGTCAAATACCGTGTTGAGATCTTAATAATACCAAACGATTATAGACAATTATTAGTATTGTCACCATAGACATTGATATATACAGAGTGATATTTGAACACATTATGTTTGGCGCTCATGTGGAAGATTAGGGGTAGGCTTTGTGATTCCAATAAATGCCATTGAGATCGGTACAAAGGATTCGCGCTCATTCATCAGTACTCAATATAATGAATATATAAATCCCTTTTAGTCTTTCATTATTTCAATTTCCCATGCAAAGGGAGCTGTGTAAAGGTGCTGAATTATTCCTGTTGTTGTCAATGCAAACTAGATGGGACGCATTTTTATTCCTCATGCGCTCCACATATTTCAATTTCACAAATACCTTACTAATTGACCTACATTTGTATGTAAAGTCAATTAGTAGATTTATCTACCAATTGCGTCATTTCGCGCACAACATGAACGACTGTTAATAGGAGTAATTCAAGGAGTATGTCACAGATGAAGATGCGGTGTTGTAACACTAACATGTTTTTATTCGATGTTTATTCTTACAGGTCAATGTGTGAAAAAACTCAAGGAAAATGAAGAAGAAAGAAGAGACACTGAACAAGCAGTAGCAACCCATACTGACTAAACTAGCACAGTTCGTGTGCTTGTTGTTTTTATGGAGACTCAAGTCTTTCAATCGTGATGAACAAGCTACGCATCAATGGCTTGCTGTATCTCGTACAACTCCAGTTTTGTTGCTATTTCAATACTTTCTTCCTACTTTTTGTTAAAAATATATTTATTCTCACCAATAATGTCAAAGAAATCATTATTCAAAACTTAGATTCTTTTTAGTGGAAGTTATAGATGTCGTGCAGCGAGTTACTTGGAAGACCCTCTTACGTAAATTGTTCGTCAAGGATTACTGTTTTTCTTGTTCATCATAAAAGATATTGGACAAAGTATTAACTGTAAATAATCGCTTGGATAAATGTTCAGTTCCAGGACATCAATATCAACTGCCTTAAGTTAGCGTATTCGTGCCGAGAATCTATGCATTGTTACGGATGCTGGTTCTGCTCCTCTATATCATCCATTCATTCATGCATCAGTTATGACTGCGTGTTTGCTACGCATCGCCGCGATCCTTATTGATGTCTCTTACGTATGAGAGGATTCTCAAGCGGAATGAAACTATCTTTAGAGCTTACGAAGAATCCAGAAAAAAGGGTCGAATCTTGTCTGCACCTAAAAATCTCAGTAAAATAAAAGTTCCCAAAAGTTTTACTGAGACAATTTCAGGTCCCTTTTTGAGAAGCCTTGCAGACCTTTGTGTGTCCCTAGTTGTGGGTTGAGTGGCTCCATTACCAACAACCATGAAAGGATCTCAGTGTTTATGAACTAATGTAAAATATATACAATACGTGAGCTTTGCAAGGGCGTTATTCTAAGAGTGACATCCGGGCTTTCATTATAGTCTCACGTATGTACGCAACGTGGGGTTTGAACTGGGGTATCAATCAGAATAGATATGCATTGGCGAGGGCGTTCGTAGAAATTGTCTCACGTATGTACGAAACGTGGGCTTTGAACTGGGGTATCAATCAGAGTAGATATGCATTGGCTAGCCTCAGAGGGCGTTCGTAGAAATTGTCTCACGTATGTACGAAACGTGGGGTATGAACTGGGGTATCAATCAGAGTAGATACGCATTGGCTCGCCTCGGAGGGCGTTCGTAGAAATTGTCTAATGTACGATACGTGAGCTATTGAAAGGGTATCACAATCAGAGTAGCTACGCATTTGCTCTATTTTGAGAACTTTATAATGATTGTTCGTCAATTGTTTTGTATCCGTTTTATAGCCGGAATCACTTGTTGTTTAATCACATGTATGTGATGTGGCGTAACCAAATAAACGTGGTACAGGAACCAAGTGCCATCGCCACTCCTTAAGAGGAGTAATAATAATGATGACTTTATTTAATGAGGGTAAACACATAACAGCGCAGATGAGAAACCTGTGGCAGAGTAGTTCAAAGCAACTGAATTCGTTAACGCGATTCGTAAATGAAACCATTCTTCAGATATGATTATTGTGCCTCTATCGTTGCTCTTTTTGTGCGGAATTTGTCAGGAAACAGCGTCTAAAACACCTCGTCAATTATCTTCCTTAGTGTTTCCATGCAGACAGTTCTGCTCTTGTAGACAAAACGTTTGCCACCTGTGGAGTTATTACGCGTTTTTCCTTTAACTTGTATAGTTAGGTACCTATTAGCCTGATTTTCAGACGGCACGGGTCAACCGCTTGACCCGTGCAGGTACCTATGCGAAGCCTTGTTATTTGTTCAGCCATGCAAGCGTGGTGGGAAAGACGTGCCCTCCAGTTATTTCACTGACCACCTGCGGTTTAGTAATCCAATGGTTTTCTTATATTCCATCATAGAAGGCGGTACTCGCGAGTAGTGGGGTTATACATTGACACCATGGTCTTTATTGCTCGTATAACTCCATTCCATTAGCGTTAATAATCACTTTATCTGTATCAAACAATAGTTGTCACATTAATATTAATCCAGTGTTATTGTAAGCGCTTACTGAATCGAGTATAAGTCTTCAGTGTTACAAGGTTTTTACACTGAGACAGCAGCCTCGAGACGTCTGTGCACGAAATCAGTGTAACTCTGCAGCGTGTACATTTTCAAACAACAATATATTGTAGAACGAGTTGTCGTTGTTATGACAGGTAACGTTAAGGCCTACATGCATGTGGCAACAGGGAATACTCCCATGTATAAGTGGTATGTGGTGCCCGACAGGCCGGGGTGGGGGAATTATGTGGTGCCCGACAGGCCGGGGTGGGGGAAGGTACTCCCATATATAAGTGGTATGTGGTATGTGGTGCCCGACAGGCTGGGGTGGGGGAATTATGTGGTGCCCGACAGGCCGGGGTGGGGGAAGGTACTCCCATATATAAGTGGTATGGTATGTGGTGCCCGACAGGGGTGGGGAAAGGTACTCCAATATATAAGTGGTATGGTATGTGGTGCCCGACAGGGGTGGGGAAAGGTACTCCCATATATAAGTGGTATGGGTATATGGTGCCCGACAGGCCGGGGTGGGGGAAGGTACTCCATATATAAGTGGTATGTGGTGTCCAACAGGGGTGGGGAAAGGTACTTCCATATATAAGTGGTATGGTATGTGGTGCGCGACAGGGGTGGGGAAAGGTACTCCCATATATCATATATATCCCAGGTATCATATATAAGTGGTATCGGTATGTGGTGCCTGACAGGCCGGGGTGGGGGAAGGTACTCCCATATATAAGTGGTATGTGGTGCCCGACAGGCCGGGGTGGGGGAAGGTACTCCCATATATAAGTGGTATGCCGGTATGTGGTGCCTGACAGGGGTGGGGGAAGGTACTCCCATATATAAGTGGTATGGGTATGTGTCGGGTTTTCGAGCCTCCCAGCGCCGAAATATGGTAAAAGATTCGGCAATTTGCTCTAGTAAGGGTGATATAACAAGGGTATGCCCTAGCTTACACCCTCCCCCAGCAGTTAATGTTTTGGGGCATTTAAGGACTAGCAGGCTGTTCAGTGTGAAGACTACATGCTGAATACATGTAAAGTTCATGCTCGACACCCGCTTTTCCTAATGAAAATAAACAATTTTCGCAACAGGTTATTTCAAAGTCTGTATGCTGAATATAATGCTCACAGTTTGAGATATTTCACTGACGAGTATTGTATCGTTGTTTAGGACATGCGCTCTTATGAACTTTAATATGTAAAAACACTTCTCATAGCGGGTAACTCAGTGTGCACACTGGATACAATGTTTCACATGCAGCGAGAAACCCTTCAGTGATGCATAACTTGTATCGTCATCTATATCACTGATGGATTTTTTTCCAGTAAATACTTATATTATCAGTCTCAGCAGGTAGCTGCAAAGTGTCCACAATCTGACATCTTTTATTCGTATTTAGCTATGCATGGGTGTATGGTAACCTTGAGATTATTGCAGGTAGACAGGTTGTAGCAGGTTGTTTCATGGGTATATGATAACCTTGAGATTATTGCAGGTAGACAGGTTGTAGCAGGTTGTTTCATGGGTATATGATAACCTTGAGATTATTGCAGGTAGACAGGTTGTAGCAGGTTGTTTCATGGGTATATGATAACCTTGAGATTATTGCAGGTAGACAGGTTGTAGCAGGTTGTTGCATGGGTATATGATAACCATGAGATTATTGCAGGTTGTAGCAGGTTGTAGCAGATTGTTGCATGGGTATATGATAACCTTGAGATTATTGCAGGTAGACAGGTTGTAGCAGGTTGTTGCATGGGTATATGATAACCATGAGATTATTGCAGGTAGACAGGTTGTTGCATGGGTATATGATAACCTTGAGATTATTGCAGGTAGACAGGTTGTAGCAGGTTGTTGCATGGGTATATGATAACCTTGAGATTATTGCAGGTAGACAGGTTGTAGCAGGTTGTTGCATGGGTATATGATAACCTTGAGATTATTGCAGGTAGACAGGTTGTTGCATGGGTATATGATAACCTTGATAAACCAGGCGCGAATCCAGGAGGAGGTGCACCATTTATGAACAGGAAGTACACAAACTCAAGCACCAATAACGCAGTAGATATCAGTTCATCCAGGGGGTGCGCACCCCCTGCACCCCCTAGATCCGCCCCTGTAACCTTGCAATGACTGCAGGTAGACAGTTTGTAGCAGGTTGTTGCATGGGTATTGTTTTTCACTCAAATGAGCATGCGTTTTCCATCTACACAACCTAGTGATACTGTCTCTTGTTTCCGTTTGCCGACTTACACTTTCCTCACCTCGAAGTCTCAGTTTTGCTTTTTAAAGTTGACGAATAATTCAGGGAAAGTCCTCAGTACTAGGCAGCGCAACGCGCCAATGTTCTAGCCGTCTGTCCTAAGAACACAAAGAACTGCACAATAATGTTAAACTTTGAACATTAGTTCAACCACTGTTAATTAGTCAACATCACACTAAATATGTTGCATGTTTCATTGGCTTCTTCTTCAAATGCACAAGAAATAACTTTGAATTGATTTGGTTGAAGTTTCGTTGGAGAACCGTCTCCAAGCAGGTTCTTGTATTTTTTGTTATTTTATTATTGTTTGTCATTTTTCAAATAAATCTGTATGCTATTTATTACGCCGAATCTACACGAGCAAATTTTCCTTGACAAGGAAAACTTGCTCGTGTAGACGACAAAAACATCGCCAATTTTTCCTTGTCAAGGAAAACTTGTCAAGGAAAACTTGTTCGTGTAGATGCGGCTTTAGACTGAAAACCCATTGAATAAATGCAATGTTATGTCTTTGCTTCCTCGTGTTTTCAGTTTAACACAGCATGCTCAATCTCGTCAGTGTTTGGACACCGAGGAGAGATAAAAACAGTCATTTATTTTCGTTTCTCCTGATAAAATCATGCGGCACTGGCTTCACATCTACGTGTTATAAATAACGTACTTTACGCTTGCTATTTTAGTTTTATATCAGAATGTACAGTATTGCTTTTGGACAATTAGCAGGTTTGATATTTTGGTTTTCATTTCAGCTATCTATTTCATAGCAATGATAGCTGCATAACACAACCATCTGTCGTCCGTCTACCACTGTACTTCAATAGATGCAATCTCTACTCAATAGTTGGACATTTTATGTCCTCAATGATAAATGACCGCCATTAAGGGCAGCAAAAAGTCAAACAATCAAATAGGTGTTCTTCCGTTGCGCTAAGCTATCAATAGACCCCCTCGTATACTCTTCAAGTACCGCGATAATTTTATAAAACCTAGTTAGATACACTTATCGACTTACTCTATCCAACTAGGGATCTCCGACCAACGCTTATCATATCATTAAAGCGTTCCGTTCTCTATCAGCTTATCGGTGACTACTTCACTAAATCAACGTTAGCTAATTCACCATAAATCAATCCACGACTAGCCGGTGATTCAGTAATTGAACAAAAATCCAACAGAACATCTTTCAAGGATTGTTTCAGTCAATAAGTAAAATCGCGGTAGATATAGTAAGTTAATGGGTTTTCAGTTCCTACGCTTTGATAAGTATCTTTAGACGAAAGGCGGTAGGCGTACAAAGTAACTCTAATGTGTGATAAATGGTGTCTTTGGCAGTTTAATAAACTAGAGAAGAAGTGTGATTTTGAGCGCGATTATTTAATATGCGTCCATTTCAAGGTTAAAGAGTTTTTGTGAATGAAATTGCAACATATTAGAACTGAACTAGTTGTGTTTCTTGGGATACAACTTGGCACTCACGCGCAGATTCCGCCAAACAACGATTTCAGCAAAGAAATCAGCAACACCTAAACTCAATTGTACACAAGGCAAAGTTAGTTCCTCGGCGATTTTGCCACTAAAATGGTGTTTTCTTGACACAAGATTTACAAATAAAGCCATAGATTGCTTCCCGCGTGGTCTCTGGAATTCTACCCGGAATGGGAAAGGAACTATATATGCACCATCGCTCCCTTATCAAGGTTAACTAAAGGACGATTTGACTACATGGTTAAACATATGCCGTATAGTTTAGAACTCAGGCTTCTGTTGAAGCTAAATCAGTATGATAATAATAAGAAAAAGAAGGCTTTATTTAATGAGGGTTCAGTCTTGTGGCTTCCTTGTATATTTTTCTTTTGGGTTTCCTGTGCCTTTTAAATCCACAGGCTCTTTCTCCTTCACAACGGTCGAGAGGATAGGAAGGAAAAGAGCCTGGGAACGAGACTGGAAATAGTTTAGCTGAGCAGTATGATCCTTGCCTAGTCTAACCTGAGTATCAGGCCTTCTGATACTCCTTTCTTTTTCTCTCCCCCTCCGCCAAAAAAGCCTGATACTCAGGTTATGCCTAGTCATAATGATAGTAAGAGTGATAGTAAGAGTGAAAAAATTGTACTGAAGAAACTGCTTTCTTTACACATCATTTCGAACCCTGTTTTTCTCTCTTTTATTTGCTGTTCAAGATATGTATACAAGCGTTATTTAGGGATTTTTCTGGTATTTTCCTCTTGGTCTACGTACATGTCATGCAGAGTTTATACGGTGAACTTATTCATAATTTATTACCCAATGTATGCAATAACTAACTAGTATAGAGTTTACTTAGTTGCAAAACGCGCGCATTGCATTAGATGTGGTCACGTATTTTTTTGAAAGTTGGAAACTTTACCTTCAGTTGGTCTGAGTTGTGGAAAAGCTGAATAAAGTCATTATTATTATTATTATTATTATTATTATAAAAAATAAAATTAAAAAAATAAAAACATAATAATAAAAAATAAAAATAAAAAATATTATTATTATTATTATTATTATTATTATTATTATTCAGATCAGTTATTCAGATCAATTCAACTAAATACATATGATAGAATGAAAGTATTTTAAAAGTTCCTTTCATGAGTCATTAGTGTTCTTAGGTCCATTGACGTGAAGGCATTTTCCCCTTAACCAAAAATTGTTTCTCGCATTTTCTTAGCTTGCACAACAAGCTACATGTAGCTAAAACCTACCGCTAATTATACTCAGTGTCTGTAATTACAAGTGCCATGTACTTGAAAGTACTTAACGTTCAAAGTTGTTTGCTGAAGTTCAAAGAAAATAAAAATATACCGTTGTTTTTGTAGTGGTCCATTAACCTAGAGGTATGCGATTGGAAACATTTGTTATTGCTAAATGTTAAAAGTGTCACGCGAACTTTAGCAGTGAAGATTTCACATTGAGAAAGATAACTTGAGCCTCAGTGAGAGCGCGGTAAAAGTCTGGTCATATCTTATTTCTTTCTTTGTCTTTGTCTTTGTTGTTTTATATAAACTTTCACTTAAATGTGGAGGAATGTGATCAGTTCTGACTCATGTCAAACATGCTTTCTGTAACTGTGTTAGTGGTTTCGTTGTATGCATGGAAGTGACCCAAGTACACACGGGTTCTCACATATTCTGAAAATAATTCTTAAAATATTCCTTTGACTTATTTTGTATATTTTGAACATCACCATCATATATTTATGCATCACAATCCTCAACAACATCTATATACACTGATAGTGCCATGCCCTTGGGGTGCTACATGAATGTACGGTGGGAGTAAGCGCCACAGTGTACTTCATGGAGCAGAAAATTGACCGATCGAACTATGTTCATTAGAGACGCCATTTTACTGTTGTATGCGTTAAATATATCAATTTCTGCAGTACTTTCATATTGATCCTAGTTCTGTGAAGTATCAACTCATGCAATATCGGTAATGAGAATTGAACCCTTATTATTCGCATCATAGAGGTAGCAGTTCTTAATTTACAGCCATGTTTTGCTATAATTTAATTAAAACAACCAACTCTGTTATACGTTGCGCACACCGTCTATACAGTAAAACACTGTACTATATGTGGCAACTCTATGATTGTCTGATTTTATATCAGTTTGGTGAAGTAACTGGGTATCAAGCACGATGTTGATGGGAACATTATATACCTTTGCACATCAGCACACAAGTGAACCACGCCCATGTCACCCAACCAATCATAGAGCAGTAGAGAACATACCAGATGAAAGTCTACTGAACAAACAAACCACGCCTCTTAATAGAACCATCAATCACTCAGCTATCGAAGCACGTTCAGACCACGCCTTTGTTGGTCCCAGATACCGAGACGGGCGTGATGTAAGGGTTACAGCAGGACGGGGGGTCGATCGTTGTAGCGTAAATAGACCAATAACGCATTTTTCAAATATTACCAAATATCACCAAATGGCCAGCTTTTATTTCAGCACGCGATGTATAAAAGTATTTTCCCAGAAAATTAATACAATATACACAATACTCCTTTTATCAATGCTCGAATATTCTACTGAAAATCAAACTCGAAATATTAATAAGCTGTGTTTTTAAACTGATATCTACTTGTATAGACGGGGCACGCGTCGATATTGCGCATCCCAATAATTACATTACGAGAGAGTCTAGTTGTAATGAGTCAAGGTTGTTCAAATGATTAACTAATAATAATAATAATAATAATGGTTTATTCAATGGTATTTCCACGAGGTGGCTCTTCGCCCATTGAAATCTAAATCTAAAAAAAACTAACTATCTAATAAAATGCAAATATTCGTAGAATAAAACTGTGAAAAACTATTGATAAATACTAGTAGCTAAATAAATTGTTCCTACTAATCGTCATTAACTATTACATTTACTGACATATTTACTGACATACTAGATACGAACCAGATAGACAGTAAAGGCTTTGTGTGCTGTGTGGGCATTAAAGGAATACAAGAACTGACGTTGACGTGGAGCGATATGGTGGAACTACTGTATAAGACATGGAGAAAGTTTGTCAGACTGGAACTAAAACAAAGTACAATCCTTAGACATATAACAATATTATAATGGATCTATAATGTGTGTGCGCATTCAAGACTAGACACTGATTTTATATAAGCTTTCGTATATAAATAGTTGCCGGTATGTAGAGACATACAAGGCCAAGGTAGCGAGGTGTCCATAAGCGAGATTCGACCGTTCAGCATTCCCTACTCGTCTCTTAATTTGCGCTAAAAAAAAAGTATTAATTATTACATAAATATTAATGTCAGAGTATCATATCTAAATAGCTCT
The DNA here is from genome assembly GCA_033675265.1 of Actinostola sp. cb2023. Lineage (NCBI taxonomy): Eukaryota > Metazoa > Cnidaria > Anthozoa > Actiniaria > Actinostolidae > Actinostola > Actinostola sp. cb2023. The sequence continues at coordinate 191,822 of JAUJYZ010001008.1, forward strand.
TAATCTAACAGAACTGTTATGAAGTAATTGGGCCTTAAATAGATCAACTCAATATAACGAGACATAAATATATGTAATATCATTTTGACGCACTTCTGACGCATGACGTTCTTGTTTGTACGCACTGGTGGTAATGTGGGACCACAGATCACTCTAAAATACTCTCATAGTATATTATAGATATCATCTACACGATACAGCATACTAGTACTTGAGGGTTATAATTACAGATTGATAATTTGTATTGCATTCAGTCGTAATGCAATCAGGAGTACGACAATATAACCAGATCATATTGCATTCATTCTCAGCGGCAAAATTTAAAAATATATTATAATAATATCAATAGTATCCCTTCTATAGTGCCTATACAAAAAGTCTGTGCTATAGGCGTTTCACAAGATAAGCTACATAACAGATATAATAATAACTAATATATATAATAAAATAATACAAAAGTTAATATGTATAGCCTAAATATATTAATAAAAATGACGGCAAAATATATATTGATAAACATTTTCACTTCTATTGAACTCTTCCTGTTTGTAGACCTGATTCATCCTTACAAAGTTTCGTTAATATGAACTGAATCATGTACATGGAATGACAGGTGAACTGTTTAAAAGCTATGCTTCAGTAATGCTATGTTCTTCCTGTTGACTTGCTTTAGCCTGGTTTTCACTAGCGATGCAAGTATTATAAGAAGAACCTGTATCATGTGAAAACGAGCCCGAGTATAAGTACAAGAAATGGAAACTTGGTGACACTTGTGCTTTTGTCTGCGCTTGTTGTACTTCTGCCAGCATCAGGCATGTTGTCCTGGCTTTACTCTGAGTGTGTTACAACAGCGTTGAACCTAAATTTGCGCAAATATTCTTGCATGATTCTGGTTATACATTCAAACATTTCTACTACAGAATCCAGATACAATTTTGTTAGAATTTTTGAAAACTAAATGTTATATTGAGAAGTTCGTTTTTCCAAAGCGATATTCAAAATATATGCATTGATGGTAGCCTCCACTCGGGGCTCTTCTCTCTTTTATCTCCCTTGGGCTTCCTGTCTGTCTATTGATCGCGTAAGACTGGAACGTTTCAGTCTCCCTCGGCTAAAGAATTGAAAGTAAAGGGTTACCAGAACGTCGAGACAAAAAAAAACTGGCAGAAGTTGTCGAGAGACTGTAATATTTTGTATAGAGGCGTAGAACATGAATAATAATAGTAATAATAATAGTAACAACAATAATGATAATAATAAATAATAATAATAATAATAATAATAATAATAATAATAATAATAATAATAATAATAATAATAATAATAATAATAATAATAATAATAATAATAATAATAATAACTTTATTCCTCAAAACAAATTACAATATAATAAATAATAATAATAATAATAATAATAATAATAATAATAATAATAATAATAATAATAATAATAATAATAATAATAATAATAATAATAATAATAATAATAATAATAATAATAATAATAATAATAATAATAATAATAATAATAATAATAATAATAATAATAATAATAATAATAATAATAATAATAATAATAATAATAATAATAATAATAATAATAATAATAATAATAATAATAATAATAATAATAATAATATATAATAATAATAATAATAATAATAATAATAATAATAATAATAATAATAATAATAATAATAATAATAATAATAATAATAATAATAATAATAATAATAATAATAATAATAATAATAATAATAGTAATAATAATAGTAACAACAATAATGATAATAATAATAATAATAATAATAATAATAATATATGATAATAATAATAATAATAATAATAGTAATAATAATAGTAACAACAATAATGATAATAATAATAATAATAATAATAATAATAATAAATAATAATAATAATAATAATAATAATAATAATAATAATAATAATAATAATAATAATAATAATAATAATAATAATAATAATAATAATAATAATAATAATAATAATAATAATAATAATAATAATAATAATAATAATAATAATAATAATAATAATAATAATAATAATAATAATAATAATAATAATAATAATAATAATAATAATAATAATAATAATAATAATAATAATAATAATAATAATAATAATAATAATAATAATAATAATAATAATAATAATAATAATAATAATAATAATAATAATAATAATAATAATAATAATAATAATAATAATAATAATAATAATAATAATAATAATAATAATAATAATAATAATAATAATAATAATAATAATAATAATAATAATAATAATAATAATAATAATAATAATAATAATAATAATAATAATAATAATAATAATAATAATAATAATAATAATAATAATAATAATAATAATAATAATAATAATAATAATAATAATAATAATAATAATAATAATAATAATAATAATAATAATAATAATAATAATAATAATAATACATAGACAGGCAAAAACATATGACAAAATGTATATAGACCGACGTTTCGGAGTCAACATGACGCCATTATCAAGGTGAAGTGACGAGAAGTGACTCCGAAACGTCGGTCTATATACATTTTGTCATATGTTTTTGCCTGTCAATGAATAATAATAATAACGATTTATTAAACAGATCCGTGTGGAAAAACATGGCTCTTCCCTGTTACTGAATACTAATACTTGCATTAGGGGCACTGCGCAGTGTTTTTCTTCCTTGCTTACATTTATGTTTGACTTCTTTTTAGGTGAGAAGTGGACATGAATGACGCCTAATTATAAAGTATGGTTGGAATCTGCCCTGCTAGTCTAGTAATGTAGGTACCAGTTTTGACTGTTATGTCCTCTGGTGCATGTGTCTTTTATTTACTTTTTCCCTTTATCATCTCAAAGGTTCATTTATTTCCATATAAGAATTACAAATAATAATTGTAATAATCTGGCTTCCAACCTTGCTGCTCTCTTTCTTTCTCCCTTCCTATCTCCCCCTTCTTCCTTCCTTCCTTCCTTCCTTCCTTCCTTCCTTCCTTCCTTCCTTCCTTCCTTCCTTCCTTCCTTCCTTCCTTCCTTCCTTCCTTCCTTCCTTCCTTCCTTCCTTCCTTCCTTCCTTCCTTCCTTCCTTCCTTCCTTCCTTCCTTCCTATCTTCCCCTTTCTTCCTATCTTCCCCTTCCTTCCTTCCTTCCACTTTTCCCTTCCTTCCTTCCTTCCTTCCTATCTACCTCCCTTCCTCCCCTCCCGTTACAATGTATTATATTATTAGATATTCGAGGGCCACAAGTTTATTAGCTTCTGGCTATTTAGTGTTACCCTCTTTAAATAAAGAGTTTATTATTATTATTTATTATTATTATTATTATTATTATTATTATTATTATTATTATTATTATTATTATTATTATTATTATTATTATTATTATCCCTTCCTACTAAGAACTTGTCTTGGCCTGTTTTGTCTCACATCAGTTTCGTGTTTCCCATACCGAAACGTAACGATAAGAAAACCTACACTGTCCGCCTTTTTCCTCCTCCAACAGATGCTATCATTTAAAACAATTGTAGATAAGTTTAAGGTTGCGTTATTTCACCAATACATTCTTGAGCAAGTTCTTACTTCTCCAGGGTCTATTGCTTGTATTATCTGAACGCTTTATAATCGGACTACCTACTTGAACCATTTAGTCATAATCGGCTCAGTAGTGCATTAATCCGATAATGCCACTGGGTCTAGTTGTTTACCAATTATCGGCTTTGTAGTTTGTGTATTTGCGTTCCAGTAAACACGAAAACTAACTCAGGTATTACCTGCGGTACTAATATCCCAAGTATTCACTGGCTTCACTATCAAGGCTGCATTTAGTTTTCGGAAAAACGAAACTAGTTTTCGCTAAGTAAATAAAGTGTGTAAAGGAATAAAATGAAGGTATAGAACCTCGGCTTGTATACTATGACATTTACAAAGTCCTTTGGGGTCTCAGCAAAAGAAATATCAGAGAGGTTCTGGGGTGACTTGCAAGAAATACACTATTCAGTACACACGGTCTGAATAGATCTTGCATTCTGTTATTGCTAAGCTTATATACCGTGTTATACTGGTATTATGCTACATACGTCCAACACAATACATCTTATGGGTACTAAGTTAAGTAAGATTGTATACCCTATTTCAGACTATAAAGCTTATTATTATACCTAAGAAGGTATACCCTATTGGGCGACACATACCCGTATAGCTTATTTGGGGAGTACCCCTCCATGGGTGTGCGGTTGTAACAAGGTATCAACCAAAGACAACATTGTTGGTAGAACTTAAAGTCTGACATACAAGGAGCAAGGATGGCTTAGTTGTGTAGTGCGCGGCCTTCTATAAGCGAGAGGTACCCGGTTCGATTCTTCATGACCTCACATCCTTGTTTCGACTTCCCACTAATCCGTGTAGCTCAGTGCAGCTTTTTAAAAATACTCGTAGAACAGAGCACTGATGGAGCTAGGGAGGGGGTAAAAGGGCGCACCGTTCGCCTCCGGACGTTAAATATCAGTACCTTTACATTACAATGTTACAAGCAAAAATGCATTAATTCAAAATATTCTCTAAGCCACTTGCACAAACTCAAGTACTGTAAACCTTTTATCTTGGAAGAAAAATGTAGAAAATTACTTCAAAGATAAAGTCCTTATTAGTCCGATCCAACATACCTTCTTAGGGTATCAAGCATGTTTGGAGAATACATCAGTATATAAAGTACAAATACCAAAACGTATTTGAAATGACGAGAACCAGAGTTTCACATTTCTACACGAGCTATCCAGAACCATCATCATAACCTCTTCTCTTTCGTCATAGTTAACAGAGGACAAACTTACTCATCAATAAACCTTATCAGAAGCTGTCTGAACGTATATAGCTAATTGCAAAATCGTTGTCGGGTTGAAAATCATAAATCATAGAAGCTGAGACCGCAAGGATGGATGGGAAATCAGTTCATGACCCGCATTACATACAGATATATTCAATGTTCTCGTAGTTTTGAAGGTATATGAGCTATTTAACTAAGATCCTACAAGTCTGGATAAAAAGGTCGATGATTTGACGGTGTTATTTGAGAGTTTTAATTTCCCAGAATTCCTTTTGGTCATAGCTTTCATGATTTTCAACCCGACAACGATTATGCAATTAGCTATATATGCTTAGCATCAGTTCTAATCTATACTTGATAACATAAGAATGGATGTGAGTATCCCATAGACTATGTGCCATCTTGATAAACTAGCATGGGCACGACTTCGAGCGCGCGCGTTCTTTGGGTACAAACTAGTCCGTGAGAAAACTCGTAATAAACAGTATTCACTCATTCCAGTTTTCATTTTCAGCACTCTACTCGCGATAGCCGAATGAACGCAATAACGGTTTACTTCGTCAGTGGAGAAGGTAGTTAAAAATGAATAACGTATCCATCCACCAGATCATTCCGTTTTTATTAAATTGGTCAAAAACTCTGGTTTTCTAGCCATTTTATTTTTCGTCTATTTTCAACATTGCGGAATCCCTGTGGTAAACGAAAAGAAACCGCGAGACTAGTATAAGAACCAGTTTCTTCACAGAGAATTCTAAAAGAAAAGTCGATTAAAATATTTCTATAATTTTAGTTTTTCAGCCGCAAAAAGTAAATGTAGAATTAGAATTGCGTTAAAAAAATGAAAAATAAAGTGAAAAATATATCCGACGAGGCCGCTCGAACCTCTGACCTTCTATGTTTTACAGCTTTGCTCACTGCACTCCCCGGACAACCAAAAAGAAAAACGAAATAAAGGGTTAAAAAATGGAACGATTTTCCCGATACATTCTAAAAAGCTGAGACATCGAATCGACTTACGTAAAGGGTGAAGATTGCGGCCTACCCGCGCTATTCCGTGCTATATAAATAAGGCCAGTGAGGGAGGGGATATCCGACCCCTAAGTCGTACCTCTAGATATCCTCTATTAGACCGTTGCTTCATCGACACACACATATAATATAAATGTCTATTTTTTGTAGTCTATTCGGCGAAGTGTCATTGTAATGCTAAAATATGTCCCAAATCCTCAGGGAGGCACAGGACCAATAAAAACTCTAGTTTATCCGAACAGTCTTATAATAACTAAAATAGAATAGCTTTACAAGTCGGACGAGCATGGGGCAAGCGTAGAAAGACGCCAGGTGAATGAGACTGAGGGGGAAACAAAAGGTCTGTTTTTGGAAACCTAAAGCCCGGTTTTCATGCACAAGCGTGGGCACAAGGAAATTAAACACATTCTGATCTTGTGCTTATATTTATGCTTGCGTCAGGTACATTTTCATAGTGGCATAAGACCTCTTGTGCTTGTGCTTATTCTTGCGTCAGGCCCATTTTCACAATGCCATAAGACCTCTTGTGCTTGTGCTTGAGTCGCTAGCGTAAACCAAGCTTTATAGCACCGCTTACATGGTCTTCAAAGGTCTCACAGACGATCACACGAAAGCTTTCACGGTGTCAATATTTGAGGACGCGTGTTTGTTTAAATCATGTCAAAACTCTCTAAACTCTTTAATCATACTCCTTTGTACTTTGTACCAAGTGACTTAGCTGGGACTCTGAAGTAATTAATTCTGTCGAATATAACGTGAATTTGTCCAAAATTAATGTGGTCAACTGAAGGCGCAGCAATACCGAGCTGGTAACATAGTTTGCAAGTTAGGATTAAGATAATTGTGTGAATATATCGGCTAAGCAAATATTGATATCAGAAATGGACTAAATGCTGAATATCGTCTTTGTAACAAAATTCTAAGCCTTTCATTCAGTAAACCCTCTTTGTAACACTAACATCTACTATTGTATATAAACGTACGCGCTGTAGATTCGCATCGTGGGGAGAGCTGAGCATAACTCTACCGATTTTGCTCTAAGTGCAATGTGGAGAGACTCACTGCTCTTAGGAGTCCGGATACAATAACCTCCCGGCGCCTTCATTGCTGTCAAACTAAATTAGCAAGCGCTTCTTTTTCTGAAGCAATTCAGTGTCTTGGAAACAAAAAAGCTTTATGCAACTTCTAATATATATGCCCTGCATACTATCTATGATATCTGTAGCGATCTTTAGAAGTTATAAAGTAGTGACGCTTTAAAATAACAATTAGTCAAACATGGTTGATATACATTTCCTGACATTGGAATCTATTTATAGCAAACATTCATTATCGAGTTCACACGATTGCTGAGCGCGACGCTCGCTTAATTCTATTAACACTACGTGGAACCATTGAATCGAACCTTTAATCTCATTACACGACACTCACTCTTTTTAAAAAGGCTTCTTTTCCGTAGTTTAATTCCATTCTGTTCGAATGCCTTCATATATGTCTAGCAAAATACCTGACGAACGTAGATTTTATGGAATGGAAGTATATGGGTTCATATGGCGTATCGAATTAGAAACAAACATTTTAAAATGATAAACAAGAAATAGCAAAGTCAACAATACTAAGTGAACTGACCAGGCGTGGCGCACTGTCGAGGATTGAAAAGAACCATGGTGTAGTGTTAGTACTATAAAGACTTGCTATAAAGACGCAACTTTCTTTCGATGGGTTTTGTTAAACACTAGGATTCTAATTGCTGGTTCGCAATCAATCCCTGGAGATTTGATTTAAGTACACATTAGAGATACAAACAAGAGAAGCTAATGAGGAATGCTTTGTTATCGGGATCCAACATGGCCGCCATGACGTCATGTGAAAACCCGCAATGCCAGAGCCAGTAAACTAGACGCGTTGTACTGGAGATTCTTGGGGTCGTTGTATCGGCTTTTCATTGCATTTATGAAACTAGTTACATACATACATACACACATACACAAACTTTATTAATGTGTCTGCGCGCAAAATGTCAAGATTTATGGTCGCTTACGAGAGGTGGTCGCTTACGAGAGGTTCCAACTATAGTGATTTGACTTGGAACTGAACCTTTGGTATTTTGGAAAACTGGTCGCTTAGGAGAGGTGGTCGCAACCGGAGGTTCAACTGTATAATCTATAATACAGAAATTAAATAAACTATATAATATATACTTATCTAATTTAAAATATACCCTAATAAAAATATTACCCTAAAATATAACTATCCTATGAAGTGCTAGACGAAGCCCACTGCTTAGTGGTACATTTGACACGCGTGGTCCACAGATCCTTGGCTGTACGCGGTACAGAAAAGAAAACCAACGCATATAGGTGAATACAGTTGATCTTACGCCATATCTCAAGTAGTACCATAATCTTTACTCATCGCTCTAACAGCGCGTCAACTGTAGGTATTTATAGTCCGTGATAGAATTAAGAAACTGGTCCCTCTAAGTCTGCGGTAGTTTGCCGCTGATGACTTAGATCAACCAATGCGGGCTATTATCTTTATAGCTGCACGTCTCTAAAGAGTTTTTGACGATAGGCTCTGTAAATAATCTACGCTTAAAGTAAATAAACATCCATATGATCACTTACAGTAACCTCTATAGAAACGTCTGTATAAAGTGTTATTTTTTATCAGAGCTGTACATTTTAAAAACATCAATATATTCTGTTCTGATTGGTGCTTACACATTCACTTACATCGTATCTGGTTGTTTTTGTGATCTAATTGCGCGTGCAATAATAAACGTATTCAAATCCTCCTTTTCCGCCCTTTTTCCATGTCACATCGACACGTTTCAGGTTTTACGTTTCCGTATCTCCGCATCGAAATTACGTAACACGGTTATGGTAACGACGTTAGCCATCTTTCTCATATATTACTAAATGCTGTCCAACTGTTATGCGAGGAAATAGTTCGTTTGATGTTAGTTCTACTAGCCTAGTCATCCCACCGACACAGTCTTTCAAAACGTTGTCAACTCACGGAAAACCTACGGTACAGTGACACTGAAATGGCTTCCTTTCTGAACCAATCAAAAAGCGTACAAACGCATCTCATGCATCCAATCAAAATCTTTCAATAAGCAGTACGGTACTGTAACTTTCCGAGGTTTTTTCTAACTTTTTCATTCATACGAAAACGCCTCCATATCACACACTAGTGCGGTCACATATCCCAAAACGTGCTGTGACTATAAAAACAAACGATGGACTTCCTCCGTAATGACGGCATCACCCAATATCATCATTTGATCAATATTTTATTTCCAATCCTTATCTAGCACGTAGACTAACTATAATAACTATATATCAATCAATCTATCTATGAATATCAGGATGAACAAATATTGGATTTCTATATTTCAAATATAGCAAATCATGATGTCAGCTGACCAAATGAAGGCTTTATTTGCTCTATACGATGGACACAAAGACGATATTTCACTTCAGAAATCAAATTAAGTCACACGGATGAAAAACGTCGTAAGATCGTTTCTTATTGCGTGCTATTGATATCCTGTGTTGCTGAATGCCGCCAACCGCGAATATAGTACTTTTCTACATCGAGAAATCAACTCTGACGACATTATAATGAGTCCGTTTTGCCCTATAATTGGTTTATCGATTCTCTTAGTTGCGGCTCAACTTTGCTTTTATTTATTGAATGTGATGCTACTCGTGAACTACTGGCCATGTCAATCTTCGGGACTGTGGGTTGAGAGGACTGTCCTAGCTTTGATAGTCCCCAGTATATTAACCATAGTTCAAGGGAGGTGTATCTATGGATTATTAAAAATCGAAACGTTTTTATTTGATGTTATACTTTCAGCTTTGCAGCTGAAGTCAGCAGCGCTTAAGAAAGAAACGCTTATCGATACTGGAAGCTACGTCGTCTATTCCTGATACTGTCAACTCCTGATGCTGTATTGTTACTATCTGGGGTTTGAATATTGAACGCTAAAAGAATACCTAGATAGCAATCGAAACCCTTTCACGCTTTTTAAAGACTTGAATTAGTTCAATCAGCAACACTACAGGACATGTGTCCAACACAAACGCGATGAGATTTCCTTATGTTTCCGAACTCTCTTCAAATCATGCATCTTGAATATTAAAAAAAACATTCCTCAAATCCCAAATACTTTTTAATTGTCATAACAAGTCTTTTGAGAAGACACAATGCTCGGAAAACATTTATACAGACTTACGTCATATCTTCCCAATGTTTAACTTTCCTGATATTCTATATATTTTTAAGCTCTGAATTACTTTCTTCCGATTCCTAAAGTGATTTTTCGTTTTGATTGCCACTGTGAGATCAGCTGTTAAAACCAATTCCGTCATATTATTTCTTATTGCTTTCTTTGCAGTGTTTAATTATTAGTCGAGTTGGATTAATTATTGTACAATTGACACCAGAAACAAATACACGATTTACTTCATAAAGCCTCGTCTACACCAGCAAGTATTCCTTGGCAAGTTTTCCTTTACAAGGAAGACTTGCTCGTGTAGACGACAAAAACATCGCCAATTTTTCCTTGTCAAGGAAACCTTGCTCGTGTAGATACGGCTTTAGTTCGATGAATCTCAGTATCTCATTGATCTGCGATAAATAAAATTGCCCAAAGTACCAACTATATCATGATATCATAATCATTATGGATTGAACAGCCTGAAGGGAGTGGAAAACGTGGTTCCGAGCACCGGCTGTTTAGCCCGCTCTAGCATCATAGCTTAGCAGCTTCAAAAATAAATTGTCGTTTTTAAATCAGTTTAAAAACTGACTTATAATCACATGCATCTAAGAAAAAGGCTGGCTCGTATTTACATAGTCTGTTTAAGAATCAATATTGCAAAGTTCTAGGTGCGAAATCGAGAATCAGTATGACACGCGGTTCAATGTTTATACGATAAATCATGTAAAAAGAATCAATCCTGTTCCTTACTGTACTATTTACAGCAATTCCCTTTCTTGTTCTTCCTAATTTTCATTCAAAAATTTAAGTGAATGGTAGAACGCCTGTACCCTCTTGCTCCAGGTGCAGCTGTACTTGCCACATGAACACTTGTTAATCATCTGAGTTAGAATCCATTTCGGCAGCAGAAAAGTGCATTCTGGAGAGTTGTCGTACAATCCTTGAATGAGTGACTTTGCTTTTCACTTCTAGTCTCGCACACTGTCTGATTACTTTTTTAAACCCCTCGTTGAAATACTCGTCCAGCGCTCCATAAAGGTATGGGTTGAGACAAGAATTGAGCCATATACAGAAATGGGTCCATTTCATGAGGACTGTGAAATAGGGGTAAGCCCCTCCAGTACCATAGTCGTACCAGAAAAACAATACATGATTTGGCAGATAGCAAACAGCAAACGATGCGACCAGGACAGTCAGTAGTCTGATGAACTTCACGTGTCGTACCTTATTTCTACTGCAACTCTTTCTGCCCTTGAATTCCTTTTCCCTGTTGAAGAGGACGAGTGCCATTTTGGTGTAGGTCATGCTGATAATGCACAGAGGTATGAGGTATTCAACAAGGAAGAGGTACATGGTGTAACCACTTCGCATGTTCTCATTGGGCCAGTATTCATCACAACTGTACTGGTTGTACTTGGGTGTGGGAACGCCGTCAGACACGAGGATGAGAGGAAACGCATTCACAAAAGCAAACAACCAAACCAGGGATAAGACTAATTTGACCCTGGATAGGGTCAGTCTTGCTCTCAGTGGGTAAACAATCCCTATGTAACGCTGTAGAGTTAGAGATGCTAGACTGTAGATCGAAGCACCTTGGCACATGAGACTTAGAGTAGGGACTAGCTTGCAGGCAGCAGTGGAGCCGTAGAATCCAAAAGGATATTTACCAGTCTCGTAGAACATCAACACAAAAGGCATGATGAAGATAGCCACTGTCATGTCTGCTACAGACAGGTTGACTAAGAATAAACCATAGTAGTAATTCCTAAAACTACGTAACTTGTTATTTCTCCAGACGACGATGCAAACCATTGCATTTCCGAGAATATTGAGCACAAATACCAAACAACAGAGCGTGATTCGCGTAATGAGCGAAGCAAGACCTTCCTTTTCTTCAGAAATGGGACTTGATGGACTCAAAGTAAAGTTCTCAGTCAAAAACGTACAGTTCATTTCGCTTGATGAGTGTTCTGAGCAGTTGAGTAGTGCCAGTGGTATACTTGTAAGAGTCGCCACTGTGGAGGTCATGGCTTCAACCTTAACAAAACTATCGTTTCTATCCTTCTCGATTGATCGCTAATGTCATTGATTCCCCGGCTTTGGAAATTCAGTTGCAGTACGAAGAAGTTTAACGTTTTGATCGTGAAATCTGGTGTTTTGTGGTGGTTAGCTTCCTGGGTAGCACAGCGCGATGTTTATCTGGCGAAGGGTGAAGAAATCTGAGTTACACCAATAGGATGAGTTATCTTTGCAACAATCAACCGTACTCCACTCCATCCATTAACCAGTGACACGAATTGGATGTGATGCAGGACATCCCACGGCATTATACGTCTTCCGGGCGATGAATAGCAAGCGAAGTTAATAACCTGCAACTGGGTCAACTAAGCACACAACTCTACACCAACAACTCGGGCGAATTCCTAAAACTAATATCGTGCTACTGCCATTCAGCTATTATTATCAGAAAGGATCAATGTCGAGAAAAGACTGCATTCAAGTAGGTGACAGCTTCACAGCAGCTCGTCAATCCTCCCGTCAACGTGGAATATCATCAATGATATGTCACTCACTGGAAAATGGTGTCAGACAATTATCCACAACATTCAACCACGTAAGTCATACTATTAACCTGAAAGATTGTATCTTGAATGCTCTTTTCCTTGGCAAGGAAACAATGCGCTTAATTAAAATCATGGAAAAGGTGGCGCAAATTGTAAACAAACTCGTTCTAAAGTAACCTGGATGTTTTAGTGGTGTAGTTTATCAAAGGGAACCAGTTTAATAACGAGCTGTGTTAACTAAACATCGAGGTGTAAAACAACATACTTTATTGATTCGACTAGTCTAGATCTTTTGCAGTTTAATATTGGGACGTCTCTTTATATTTCGGCACCGAAATGAGACTTGAACAGCGTCGATTGGAATGAATTATCTGTGTGATTTCTAGGTCTGTATAGTACTACTGAATCCGGAGAAATAAGAACAAGAAAGACAGGAAGACAACCACCAGATGGTTCAATACATGATAGATGAGTAACTGAATGGATGAATATTAAATGGATGAATATTAAATGGATGAATATTAAATGAATGAATATTACATGAATGAATATTGAATGAATTGATCGGTCATTAGTCGATGGACGAAATTTTGAATGAAGTCAAACCGCATCGGCCGAGGGGTCGATGATCTATTAATGAATCATGAAACAAAGAAAGAAAGAAACGGAATCAATTTTGCTTTTCCAAGACCATTATTTTCACGTTTATTTATGTTATTGTAGCTCAGTTTAGGTCAGTATCTTTCGTTAGCGATCTGCCGTTCTACCCCTTTAGGTCAGTATCTTTCATTAACGATTTACCCGCGCTCAGTGACTTTAATAGCCGTCATCAGTTTCATTGATATCTATTTCTGATACGGGGAATTCCTGTTAACATATTCTTTAGATCGGATGGCAAGTTATCAGACCGATCGGCCAGGGGGCAGTGGTGCCACACCAAGTCACACCAGGGGCCCGTTTCTCCAAAGCCCCGAAAGCTTATCGGGCCCGAAAAAGGTTTCTTTAAAAATCTGTATCTTCAAAACAAAATAGTTTATAGACATGAAACTTTGCATGAAGGGAAAGTTTGTTTAATATTAAAAACATGTCAAAAGAACAGCTTTGTAGAGTAAGTGTCTCAGATTTCTGGAATGTCTTTTCGGGCCCGAAAAGTTTACGGGGCTTTCGAGAAACGGACCCCAGGTAACCAGTAATTAGTCGTTTTTCTTCTAAGTTTCCGTTCTTCTCAAAGACTTCAATTAGTACAAATCGGCTCAACACTACTTGAGAAATAATCCTAATGCTTTCTCCGACTTGTAAGCGAATCTAGTAGATACATTATTGGTGATTAATTGAAGTATTTCAATCATGACTCGGCGGTGTTGCTTGATGAATTGCGTGAACTGATTCTTTGTGACACACTGCGCTTTGAAGATACAGCGAACAAAGTGAGATCGGGACTAGATAAATGACTTCAAACGCGATCAGTGAAAAGACAATTTAGGATTGCGGGAAGTGGCCTATTGATCCTACCAGAATTATTAATTCGTGTTTGACGGAGAATACAGACTTGAATCGACCCATTTCAATACTCTAATCCTAGTATTTCTATGCCGTCATTTTCTTTCCAGTGTTGGCAGGTTTTTATTCTTTTATTTATTTATTCGTTCGTTCCAGTTCAGTCATTCACATATTCGTTTCTGGATTTCGTTCGTTCATTCATTTTCTCTTTCGTTCGTTCGTTCAGCGATTCACTCTTTGTTTCTCGATTTCGTTTTCTTTCATTCTCGATTTCGTTTTCTTTCATTCTCAATTTCGTTTTCTTTCATTCTCAATTTCGTTTTCTTTCATTCTCAATTTCGTTTTCTTTCATTCTCAATTTCGTTTTCTTTCATTCTCTATTTTGTTTTCTTTCATTCTCTATTTCGTTTTCTTTCATTCTCTATTTCGTTTTCTTTCATTCTCTATCTCGTTTTCTTTCATTCTCAATTTCGTATTCTTTCATTCTCGATTTCGTTTTCTTTCATTCTCAATTTCGTATTCTTTCATTCTCTATTTCGTTTTCTTTCATTCTTTATTTCGTATTCTTTCATTCTTTATTTCGTATTCTTTCATTCTCAATTGCGTTTTCCTTCTTTCTCTATTTCGTTTTCTTTCGTTCTCTATCTTGTTTTCTTTCATTCTCAATTGCGTTTTCTTTCATTCTCTATTTCGTTTTCTTTCATTCTCTATTTCGTTTTCGTTTTCTTTCGTTCTCTATCTCGTTTTCTTTCATTCTCTATTTTGTTTTCTTTCTTTCTCTATTTCGTTTTCTTTCATTCTCTATTTCGTTTTCTTTCATTCTCTATTTCGTTTTCTTTCATTCTCTATTTTGTTTTCTTTCTTTCTCTATTTCGTTTTCTTTCATTCTTTCTTTCGTTTTCTTTCATTCTCTATTTCGTTTTCTTTCATTCTCTATTTTGTTTTCTTTCATTCTCTATTTCGTTTTCTTTCATTCTCTATTTCGTTTTCTTTCATTCTCTATTTCGTTTTCTTTCATTCTCTATTTCGTTTTCTTTCATTCTCTATTTCGTTTTCTTTTATTCTCTATTTCGTTTTCTTTCATTCTCTATTTCGTTTTCTTTTATTCTCTATTTCGGTTTTCAGTTATTTTTTTATTTTTTATGATTGTTTCTATCTTTTTAATTTGGTGTTTCCCCCCTTTTCTTATACTGGGTCATGTGGAACGCCGTTTTCAGTTCAGTAGCACGTTTCCTTGCAATCCAAGGGGGATGGTTTTGAGGTCAGACAAAATATTCTCTTATCAGTGAAGCAAGGCCACAATAATGTCACTATTATTCACAGTCTTTCTTATTCCACATGTTTCAATGCAGATAGGAAATTAAACGACTGCTAAGTTTTTAGTGTCATCGCTTATTAAATTGCACCGCCTGTATGGGTATTGATACCATGTCACAACATACAGGTTACTTATAGCAGGTTAGAAAGTATTCTCAACCATCTATTGTTATAGTTGATTCAGTAAACTTGGATGGAATATATTGAAGGAACCGTCACGTCTGAAATCTTATCTAAACGTTTGTTTCCTTGTGCCTTTGTATTGAGGTCGATCTCTGGTCATTGTCTACACGTCGTATTCCAGCATCTGTTGCTAATAAGTACCAATATTGGATTAAACCAACTGTGTTTGGTGTTTGTTGGTTTGTTGTTATTGTATCGTACGCTAATGAATCACAGATGAGTCTTAGAAGGAATCCATGCAATTATAGTGAATATATTGAGAAAGTTTGGGATTTATTTTGACTGGTTAAACCTCGTAACCCAGACCTTGTTATCAACTGTCCCCTCTCTTTCCCCCCCCCCCCCCCCCCCCCCCCCCCTCCTCCTTCTTCCTCCCTCCCCAACTTCCCCTCCCCTCTTCTCCATTTTCGCTCTACTCTTTCCCCCTCTCCTCCCTTCTCCACTCCTCCTCTCCACTTTAAAAATAGTAAAGCAACGTACCTTACGGTAACTCGTAACAGTAATTCAACTGACAAACCTGAGGGTGCACACTTTACTCCCCTCTTTCTATCAGTGCTCCGTTTTACGGGTATTTAAAGCTACATTGAACTACACGGATTAAAAAGTCGAAACAAGGATGTGAGGTCATGAAGAATCAAACCGGGCACCTCTCGCTTAGAAGGCCTCTTTCATCCCTCCCCTCTATTTCCTTTGAAGAGGTAGAAACAGACGCAGCCAAAATCGCTGGTTTAAATAACTGACCGGTTAGCTAAATACTAATGATACCAGGTAGTGTCCAGTCGATGTTTATTTGACTTTATCGAACCATACATTTGCTTGGGTTGCCTGTGGTTGATCTACCACAGGGACCCCGTGCTGTGCTTTACATTTTCGATTATTATTATTATTTACACAAGCTTATCTCGATATCTAAAGTTCCAAGATTTCTATTTGACACGATTATATATATAGATATACAGTCATTTGCAAAAATTCTGGCCGCTACGAAATATCAATATATCGGGTGCATTATGGGTAATTAAATAATCGAAAATTCCCCTTAAAGCGGGTTAACGCCAGCAAAGTTGGTAGAAATAAGTAGTATAATGTTTATGTTAGTCTTACGTTTGTATTTTGCGTCATTTAATAAGTTAGGAAACTCAAAATAGTATTATTTAATTACCCATAATGCACCCGATATATTGATATATTGATATATCGTGGCGGCCAGAATTTTTGCAAATGACTGTACATATATATATAAATGTATCAAGGTTTAGTACGCTTGTCAAATGTTTGCACAAGTTAGCACACAACAATGACGCACTGTACTTGCTTCCATTGATTCACTTTATAGGCATCGCTGGTCGTGCTCCTATTTCTTGAAATGTTCTTCTCATACTCATTAATTATTCATGAGGTAACCAGCCAATCAAATGTGCAGAATCAGACCACATGATGTAACTGGAAAGTACGGAAAATACTGGCGAGAGTAACTGGAAATTTTTCCAGTAACTGGATTTTTTTTTTCCAGTTAGAACTAATCGTCGCTCATGACTGTACATGAGTTCTTATCCCTCATATAGCAATCATCGGGACCTCAACCTGAAAGCAGGCTCTACTCCATGCTACTCAAGAGTCCAACACATGTGGGATACGATGTCCTCGACTCTGCGCATGAGCAGAGCATATGCAAAGACCGGAATTCTTGCTTTTCCGGGCTAAAATCGTGGAACTCTTTATTTATTGCCTTTAGGCCATTGCTTCGCCTCGGACTGGAAACCCCATCTAGTCCTCATTCTCGGCTTTGAAACATTACTTCTTTATTTTTCTTCAGTTCTGTGAAAGGCATGTTGCGAACACACATGTCCCATTCGCGTATTTTTTTAGACATTCACTTCACTGTTATTTGGACATCATTGTTATAAATTATTGAAATAAATTGTTATTATTATTATTATTATTATTATTTATATTATTATTATTACTATTATTATTATTGTTATTATTATTTATATTATTACTATTATTATTATTATTATTATTATTACTATTATTATTTTTCTATCTCTTATTTGTAATTTGTTTTGAGGAATAAAGTTGTTATTATTATCCCATTATTATTATTTATATTATTATTATTACTATTATTACTTTTATTATTATTACTATTATTATTGAACAGTCCAAGTAACAATCCAAGTGATCATTTCAAATTTTGTAAATATGTTTTATCTCTTATTTGTAATTTGTTTCGAGAAATAAAGTTATAATATTATTATTAGTAGTAGTAGTAGTAGTAGTATTTCTATTATTATTATTATTGTTATTATTTCTATTATTTCTATTATTATTATTATTATTATTATTATTATTATTATTGGATGATTTGTCCAAATATATGTATCTCTTATTTGTAATTTGTTTTTAATATATGTAGTTCTTTAATAGTTATACAATAGTTATATAATTATAATATATTACAGTTATATAATTTATTATTATTATTATTATAAGGCGAGCAGCAACACTAATCTTGATGGTTTCCCTGTGTTATGTTGGGATCCCTGTGTGCTAGATGCCAGCAAGTTTGTCCTGACGGATTTTTCGGAGCGTGGTCGTAGCAACTTCGACAATGCTCGGACAGCAGTATGTTCTGAGCATGCAGTACATGTGTTATTATTATTATTATTATTATTACTGATCATCGTGGGCAAAGGGTATGATGTTAGTACCAAGCTTTCTTTTTGATTTCATCTTTAAGAGAAATGATATTACAAGCCACTCTTGGTGTAATTGGCGATTTATTCACGATAATGGTAGTCGTTTCTTCCAGTTTCGAAACAACGGCTGTATGGACAGGTGCTGATCCATGCGTCCTTCCACGATCCACTTGTTGCTTCTCCTTGATGGATGATGGCTTTCCTCGCACCAAATCAACGTAGAGTTTTATTGCGCGCTCGTTGAGGGCAAAGGCAACGGCGATGTACACACCATGTAGACTGTTCAACACTACAAAGACGTAAGACAGGAACAGCCAACCAAACGATGCAGCAAAACCAAAGATCCACGTA
Source organism: Actinostola sp. cb2023 (assembly GCA_033675265.1). Lineage (NCBI taxonomy): Eukaryota > Metazoa > Cnidaria > Anthozoa > Actiniaria > Actinostolidae > Actinostola > Actinostola sp. cb2023. The sequence goes on from JAUJYZ010001008.1 coordinate 210,574, forward strand.
AAGCCCATCAGAGAACCAATTCTCACGTAGACATCAAAATCGCGCTTCTTGTCTGATTGGTCATTGACGAGACTGGTTTGACTGCGCGTATCTCTGATGGCTTTCACGGTCATGGAGTAGAAGACGATGTTGAAGACAATGATGAGTCCAACAGGAATGGCAAAGAAATACAACTTAGCGTTGTTGTCAGCGATCCAGCAAGCATCACGTGATCCATATCCTATCAAAGTGATTTCTGATTGGTCAATCGCAATGCAGATGGCCACGTACACCATGACAGAAAGCCATCCAACTGCCATATACCGTAAGCAATGCACGAGTCTGTTGCGTTTAGAATCAGCCAATGAGCGTCTTCCTTTTCCAGTGAAAGCCCTCCAAGTGTCAAAGGCGATGATTGACGTCCACACGAAAGAAACCAGGAAAAAGTAGTGAAGAAGGACAGCTATGACAGTACAAGCGATGGGTGTGTCTGTCTGTCCACTTCCAAGGATCCACAAGAGTTGTGCAAGCAGAATGGAAATACTGAGGTTCATCAGGTTAATGCCTGGTGGTGTTCGTAGCTCAGTGAACAAGGAATAGGTGACGAGGACAAAGACCAGTGCAATAATCGATATCACCATGCATACCAATGTCAAGATGGACAACACTTCATCGTCCTTTGATACTGGAGCGTCGAGGTAATAGACCGCGGAGAAATTCTCACATACGTAGAGACTGCGGTTATGCCAAATGTATTCTGACCAATCATAAACGCTCTGCGAAGCATTCACAAATATGGATCTGTTTTGCAAAACTGTAAATTCTCCTTCATTCATCAAAACCCATTGTCCTGAGCAGTTAGATGTGTGGTGATGACGGCAAACAAATATAACTTGACTGTCATTGGCTGACGTTCCATTGGTAGAATAATCTCTGGACTGAAGCACTTCGCCTGTCTTTTTGATGAACACCGCTGACTGGTCATCCGTATATACCGTGTACTCATGTCTGTAGTACATTTGTAGACTGGTACAATTCAAGGTTCGGTGTTTTATGGTGTTATGTCTTTCATTGACTCGGGGAGTGACTGACGGTGAAAATGTTCTGTTTGCTACAGTCTTTGGGAATGACGCTGTGCGTTGGGAATACCTTTCCAATGTCTTTGGGAATGACGCTGTGCGTTGGGAATACCTTTTCAATGTCTTTGGGAATGACGTTGGGCGTTGGGAATACCTTTCCAATGTCTTTGGGAATGACGTTGGGCGTTGGGAATGCCTTTTCAATGTCTTTGGGAATGACGTTGTGCGTTGGGAATACAGTGGTTTTATATTATCGGACAATATCTTTCTACACTTGCGTGCCTTAGTATCGTAGACCTCTAGGTGATATATACATTTAAATTCTACTATAAATACTTTTCGAGGAAAGATGATTAATGTCGTGAGAGCACGGGCTCCATGGTCCACCTTCGTTATTATTCGACTACGGCCCCAAACGGCTATGGAAGTAAGACAAACATCAAGGAATTACGTTTTTTTTTTGTTTTGTTTTTTTTCCCCTAGAAATATGTAAAATAATTGGGAAGCTACCGTTAGGGTTGGAACACTTCAGGTGCTACAACATTTTATTATAATATTATTATTATTGTAACCTTACTAATTCAGTTTATTATAATATTATTATTATTGTAACCTTACTAATTCAGTTTATTATAATATTATTATTATTGTAACCTTACTAATTCAGTTTATTATAATATTATTATTATTGTAACCTTACTAATTCAGTTTATTATAATATTATTATTATTGTAACCTTACTAATTCAGTTTATTATAATATTATTATTATTGTAACCTTACTAATTCAGTTTATTATAATATTATTATTATTGTAACCTTACTAATTCAGTTTATTATAATATTATTATTATTGTAACCTTACTAATTCAGTTTATTATAATATTATTATTATTGTAACCTTACTAATTCAGTTTATTATAATATTATTATTATTGTAACCTTACTAATTCAGTTTATTATAATATTATTATTATTGTAACCTTACTAATTCAGTTTATTATAATATTATTATTATTGTAACCTTACTAATTCAGTTAATTATAATATTATTATTATTGTAACCTTACTAATTCAGTTTATTATAATATTATTATTATTGTAACCTTACTAATTCAGTTTATTATAATATTATTATTATTGTAACCTTACTAATTCAGTTTATTATAATATTATTATTATTGTAACCTTACTAATTCAGTTTTTATTATAATATTATTATTATTGTAACCTTACTAATTCAGTTTATTATAATATTATTATTATTGTAACCTTACTAATTCAGTTTATTATAATTATTATTATTGTAACCTTACTAATTCAGTTTATTATAATATTATTATTATTGTAACCTTACTAATTCAGTTAATTATAATATTATTATTATTGTAACCTTACTAATTCAGTTAATTATAATATTATTATTATTGTAACCTTACTAATTCAGTTTATTATATATATTGTAACCTTAACCTTACTAATTCAGTTTATTATAATATTATTATTATTGTAACCTTACTAATTCAGTTTATTATAATATTATTATTATTGTAACCTTACTAATTCAGTTAATTATAATATTATTATTATTGTAACCTTACTAATTCAGTTTATTATAATATTATTATTATTGTAACCTTACTAATTCAGTTTATTATAATATTATTATTATTGTAACCTTACTAATTCAGTTTATTATAATATTATTATTATTGTAACCTTACTAATTCAGTTTATTATAATATTATTATTATTGTAACCTTACTAATTCAGTTTATTATAATATATATTATTATTGTAACCTTACTAATTCAGTTTATTATAATATTATTATTATTGTAACCTTACTAATTCAGTTTATTATAATATTATTATTATTGTAACCTTACTAATTCAGTTAATTATAATATTATTATTATTGTAACCTTACTAATTCAGTTAATTATAATATTATTATTATTGTAACCTTACTAATTCAGTTTTATTATAATTATTATTATTATTGTAACCTTACTAATTCAGTTTATTATAATATATTATTATTATTGTAACCTTACTAATTCAGTTTATTATAATATTATTATTATTGTAACCTTACTAATTCAGTTTATTATAATATTATTATTATTGTAACCTTACTAATTCAGTTTATTATAATATTATTATTATTGTAACCTTACTAATTCAGTTTATTATAATATTATTATTATTGTAACCTTACTAATTCAGTTTATTATAATATTATTATTATTGTAACCTTACTAATTCAGTTTATTTATAATATTATTATTATTGTAACCTTACTAATTCAGTTTATTATAATATTATTATTATTGTAACCTTACTAATTCAGTTTATTATAATATTATTATTATTGTAACCTTACTAATTCAGTTTATTATAATATTATTATTATTGTAACCTTACTAATTCAGTTTATTATAATATTATTATTATTGTAACCTTACTAATTCAGTTTATTATAATATTATTATTATTGTAACCTTACTAATTCAGTTTATTATAATATTATTATTATTGTAACCTTACTAATTCAGTTTTATTATAATATTATTATTATTGTAATTACTAATTCAGTTTATTATAATATTATTATATTGTAACCTTACTAATTCAGTTAATTATAATATTATTATTATTGTAACCTTACTAATTCAGTTTATTATAATATTATTATTATTGTAAACTTACTAATTAATTCAGTTTATTATAATATTATTATTATTGTAACCTTACTAATTCAGTTTATTATAATATTATTATTATTATTGTACCTTACTAATTCAGTTTATTATAATATTATTATTATTGTAACCTTACTAATTCAGTTTATATTATATTATTATTATTGTAACCTTACTAATTCAGTTTATTATAATATTATTATTATTGTAACCTTACTAATTCAGTTTATTATAATATTATTATTATTGTAACCTTACTAATTCAGTTAATTATAATATTATTATTATTGTAACCTTACTAATTCAGTTAATTATAATATTATTATTATTGTAACCTTACTAATTCAGTTTATTATAATATTATTATTATTGTAACCTTACTAATTCAGTTTATTATAATATTATTATTATTGTAACCTTACTAATTCAGTTTATTATAATATTATTATTATTGTAACCTTACTAATTCAGTTTATTATAATATTATTATTATTGTAACCTTACTAATTCAGTTTATTATAATATTATTATTATTGTAACCTTACTAATTCAGTTTATTATAATATTATTATTATTGTAACCTTACTAATTCAGTTTATTATAATATTATTATTATTGTAACCTTACTAATTCAGTTTATTATAATATTATTATTATTGTAACCTTACTAATTCAGTTTATTATAATATTATTATTATTGTAACCTTACTAATTCAGTTTATTATAATATTATTATTATTGTAACCTTACTAATTCAGTTTATTATAATATTATTATTATTGTAACCTTACTAATTCAGTTTATTATAATATTATTATTATTGTAACCTTACTAATTCAGTTTTTATTATAATATTATTATTATTGTAACCTTACTAATTCAGTTTATTATAATATTATTATTATTGTAACCTTACTAATTCAGTTTATTATAATATTATTATTATTGTAACCTTACTAATTCAGTTTATTATAATATTATTATTATTGTAACCTTACTAATTCAGTTTATTATAATATTATTATTATTGTAACCTTACTAATTCAGTTTATTATAATATTATTATTATTGTAACCTTACTAATTCAGTTTATTATAATATATTATTATTGTAACCTTACTAATTCAGTTAATTATAATATTATTTATTGTAACCTTACTAATTCAGTTTGTTATAATATTATTATTATTGTAACCTTACTAATTCAGTTTATTATAATATTATTATTATTGTAACCTTACTAATTCAGTTTATTATAATATTATTATTATTGTAACCTTACTAATTCAGTTTATTATAATATTATTATTATTGTAACCTTACTAATTCAGTTTATTATAATATTATTATTATTGTAACCTTACTAATTCAGTTTGTTATAATATTATTATTATTGTAACCTTACTAATTCAGTGTACAGTTTACTACGATTAAGGTATTTTTTCATAAATTTATCTATCTAACATTTATGGAAAAGAGAGTAGATGTGACACAACACTACACACACATAGAGGGCCACAAGTTTATCAGTCTGAGACTGTTTAGTGTCACCCTCATAAAATAAAGTTATTTGATTTGATTTGACTCAGTGATGCTGAGTCTGTTATCGGTGCTGATCAGCAACCATGCGCGTATACAGCTACATCTGACGCCTCGAGAGACACTCGGTTGATATAATGTCTTTATAATAAAACGACACAATATAATACAAAAGATTACATCAACTGAGTTTCTCCCACTACTGTAAGCCAAAGCTATAATACCATGCAATGCACGAAAACAAAAATTGGAACTTTGTGAAAACAATATATTTTTTATCACGCGCATGATTTATAACATAGCTAAACTAAATCACATGATCTGATTGGCTAATTTACCGTGGACCATTTGCCCATGGGTTGCACGCTGACGTCAGATTTGTTTTGACGGTCGGAAGTCGGTCGACGTACAAGAAAACTTTTTTCGGTACTTTTGTCAACTAAAACTAATAAGAATCTTAAATAAGACTAACTAAAAATATTTGAAATGGCTGAAAATCCACCTTCTGAAGGTGTTGATCCAGTGCCGTCTTTCGACGTTGAATTTAACTGGCTTTCAAATCGTTGTCAGACCGAGGTCAAGATTTTCCTGTACAGACCGACCAAGCTCGGTTAATAAGAGTTTTATTATATGACCATTTTAGTAAACTAAAAATTAACTCATTTTATTTGCATCTTACAAGCCTTACACTAGAATGGCTTTCCAGTATTTTTACTACATAACTTGTTTGAAAACCGGTTTGACAAGAAAGTGTGTGAAGCGAGGTATTTCTCAGTATTTCTAGCTCGATGATGAATAACTAAACTGACAATCTTAAAATCGAACATTTCCTCGACTTTGGTGTTGAAAACATTGCGATACACCGAGGAACTATGGATTTTTGATAAAAAAGAACAAGAATGGTGAAGAAAATGGCAAGAAAGTTGAGGATTCTGTTGTGTTTTTGAATAAAATTGAAGTTGAAGCAGTGCGCGCGCTACTGTACTGTCGCTATCATCACGTCGCCATCGAGAGCGCGCGCTGGGTTTGTTTTCTTCAGAATTTTGGTATTTTTCAGTGAAATACTCCTAATGTTTTGCTTAATGTTTTTCATAGTATTGTTAGGAGTGAAATTTGAGCTCTTTAAAAACCCACGAGTTTACATTTCTTCCAAATTGCACTCAAAACCATATGCATGATAGAAACAATGTTTACAGATTTTAAGATGCATGTGCGGACCGGTTATTACGGGAGAATCTAGACCGGTCCGAGAAAGAATCTAACCAATCAAATTGCTTGATTTGCTAGATACCAGGCTTCGAGATACTCGGTCATTTAATAACAACTTTTAAAGGTATGTGGTAATAGTTTTGAGTATTTTTAGACGATAAAAACTTCACCAAAAACTGTTTGTAGCTTGACAACGGACAAGCAATAAAATGTAAATGCCGTCTAGTCACACAACGCATTGAACTGACAAACTTGTCATGCAACTACAAGGCTTCAGGTTTTTTTTGTGTCGTTAAACATTGTAAGTTCATGATGTCGATGTTGAAATAAAAAAATAGTTTAATCATTTCCTCTTTCATAAAACATAGTTTGGTGTAGTGAAAAGAAAATCCAAACACAACTGGAGTCGATGACAATTCAGGCCAGCTCGACCACAGGCAGCCCAAGCAATGGACTTCTGAGGACATTCTGGAGGCCTTTTATGAAGAAAATTTTTATTTCAATAAATTCTATTAAAACTTATCTGAGTTGTTTATTGTGTCTTACTTTATATGAATATTCATGTGGAGAGGAGCAGATATTGAAAAACTTCGTAAATAGGCCTCGGATCGAGCTGAAACTTTACAGGATGATAAAGTAAGACACAATAAACAACTCAGATAAGTTTTAATAGAATTTATTATATTTTTTGTCAAAGAACGCACGAAATATGCACAAGAACGCGCGAAATATGGGACCATATTTTGGGTAGTTACTTCAAACTGGCTTTCCAATCATTCATGCAGAATCGTGTGATGAAAATTAACCAATCAGCGTGCGAGAAATTGACAGTTTTGGCTAGCGCGCGCTCGTACAGAAATTTCACTGTAATTTGTTGTTTTTCTTTCACCAAAATAGCTAGTTTCTTTGACAAAAAAATATAATAAACAACTTATTAGTCGGCTAAGCATCTAATACGGCTGTGAATTTTTACTCGTCATGTAAAGGCTAAAGGCTCGCCAAAATACCAAATGACTCGTAAAAATACACAGCCGTATTAGATGCTTAGCCGACTAATAACCTCTATTTATTGAAATAAAAATTTTCTTCATAAAACTGGCCTCCAGAATGTCCTCAGAAGTCCATTGCTTGGGCTGCCTGTGGCTCGACCAAAACCTGAGGCGCTTTTATGCTGAAGCGAGAGCAAAAACGGCGAAAACTACAGTAAATCAACCTTACTTGGATTCCGTTATGCCATTGAACGCTACCTTAATGTCCCTCCATACAACAGAAGTCTTCGTCTTGCAAATGTAAACATCGTTCAAAACTCCAACGAGAGCCATTCCGTGTCTTCAAATAAATTACTTTTTCGTTGATATTCTGACATAAGTATTCCAGTTCAAAACTCAAACATTTGTAATATTTTCCCTTAGAGTTTGGATCATTTACTGTCGCATCTAAGCCGGTTTAGCTAGCTTTAATAGCGGTAAACTAGCTCGTGGAAATGTTGTCAAACGACGATTTGTTTTGGCGCAACTGTCTTTTGGCGCGCGTTAGCCAATTATGTAACGTATTGAGAATTTCGTATTTGATCAGCAAATAAAATCCTTGTATTCCATATTTTCTCCAGAAAATGTGATGGCTATGTTATAAAAGAAATGGTTCACGCTTAGCGTGCATCCATCGAGTTATGGATGCACGCGGGAGGTTGCTAAGCACGAAAGAAGCGTAAGAGTGAACTGGCTAAATAGTTATAATACTGATTAGTTTTCCAAACCTGAACTTAACTGTAATAGTGTTAGGGTCTTGCTCCAGTCAAAGATCATCGATAACTATTTTTTTACTACTGCTATACAAATTCTATGTACATAGAAGCAGGGCAAGCCCTAGTTTGATAAACCTCAAATATTACGAAAAAATAGAATACGCAATGGAGAGTTTGCAGGTGTGACATTTTGCTGCGTGACATTTTAAATTTTAATCCAACAAAAACAAATATATAATATTTGAAAAGAGCACACCAAAATTAGCAAAAATTGAAATTTTGAAGTAATTTCGATGAATAGAGCGAAAGTTATGAGCAACCGAAGTTGGCTTAAGAAATGTACGGTGGTAGGCAAGCTGTTCCCCACCCACCACCGTACGTTTCTTAACAAAAAAGCCAAATTCGGTCGCCCATAACTTTCGCTCTATTCATCGAAATTACTTCACTTGTTTTTGTTGGATTAAAATTTAAAATGTCACGCAACACCTGCAAACTCCCCATTGCTAAAAAAAAAACACCTCACATTCCATCTGGCAAAATATAATAACCTTTTGTTGGTTTTAAATTAACTTTCAAAAACTGGCTGTCAAAATTGTAACTGTAATTATTGTAGGACGGAAAAGGAATAGAAGTTTTTTTCAGAATAAGTATTAGTTAGGTGTGTTGTTCTGTATTAGTCGTTTTTCTTTCTCTTTGTAAAATGTTGTAAAATTTATTGTAATTTGTTTAATAAATAAAATTTATTGTAAAAAAATAAAATTATTGATCCTACTACTATAAAATTATACTATCAATACTAAACAGAATGCTTAAAGTGCCTATAACCCCTGTGAGTTTGTTTTAAAAATCGATTATATATTAAGTGAATAGTTGCAGGTTTCAGTATTTTGTGATTTGAACTTCGCGTTTGCAAGTTATAGAGGTTTGAAATCGCGATATGGAAATCAGATGACGTCAAAATGACGCTTTAAACACGAAGACGCACTATAAAAGGAGAGGTACCTAAGGTAAGTTCGTTGGATCTGTCAATCAAATCAACCGAGACGTCACAGAGAGAGGATCTCAAGAACTGCAAGCTCTATATATCAACTCAAATGAACAAGAAATTGTGGAAATAAATACTAAAACGCACATGGATAATTTTTGTTGTACAATTCACTATCACTTTTCACTTTGGGAAAAATTTAAATTCTTATGGTAATTTGAACTGGAACCGTTATAGCCGTTTTGAAGTCGAACGGCTCTAGTATTCTGCTTATATCGTTTCTTTCGTAGGTTAAAATTTACCCGCCAAGACATCGGACATGCCACTTGCGAATTAAATGTACTCAGAGCATAGGTTTCGAAACCTTACCGGCCTTTACCATAACAGTACAGAGATGTACAAATGCTCGACACTTTTACTTCGTAGCTGAAGACGCCTTCGCGGCGAATAAAGACGAACGACGTTATAACGTCGTTCGTCAGTGTTATGGTGACGACGAAGACTTGTGTAATGAAATAAAACAATACTCTTGCCGCTTTATGTAGAAATGACCGAACATAGTTTTACGCTTGGAAATGCTTATTACAGGCAAAGAGGATTTCGCTTCATGAATTTGTAGGCCTGGATAAGAAGTACGGATTTTGATTTGATTTTGTTGTGTGGCGCGCGAAATTCAAAACATTCTTCGGTACGCGTGGCGCGACTGAAAATCGTATAGATAACTGCCGAATACGAAAAATATTGACACGTCCGTCTATTATAACTGTTTTAGACCTAAATTTACAATTTCTTCATCGACTTTGCTGTTGAAATGTGACTTTATTAAGAAAATTATTTCACCTCGTTGTTCAGCCATGTTCAACCATTGTCCGCCATATTCAAACTCATTATTATTCAAAACATTGTGGGCGGAGCGATGCCCTTTTATAGTGCGTCTTCGTGTTTAAGGAATCAGGTCTCATACAAAAACACCCTTGTGCAAATTACTGACATTTTGAAACTTGCAATATCTTTTCACAGTTGATAGATATGGTTTGATAAACTTTTTATCCTATTTCAGAAAGAAGACAACTAAATAAGCTATGGCATCACTCCTTAAGTTACGTCACCAAATTAACATATCGCGATTTCAAACCTCTATAACTCACAAACACGAAGTTCAAATCACAAAATACTGAAACCTGTAACTATTCACTTAATATATAATCGATTTTTAAAACAAACTCACAGGGGTTATAGGCACTTTAAGCTTCAGTTTTATTTTTTCGTTATTATATTTTATGTCAAAGAACGCACGAAATATGCACAAGAACGCGCGAAATATGGGACCGTGTTTTGGGTAGTTACTTCAAACTGGCTTTCCAATCATTCATGCAGAATCGTGCGATGAAAATTAACCAATCAGCGTGCGAGAATTCTGGCTAGCGCGCGCTCGTACAGAGATTTCCAAGTTTTCACTGTAATTTGTTGTTTTTCTTTCACCAGAATAGCTAGTTTCTTTGACAAAAAATATAATAAACAACTTATTAGTCGGTTAAGCATCTAATATGGCTGTGAATTTTTACTCGTCATGTATTTTGGCTCGCCTAAAGGCTCGCCAAAATACCAAATGACTCGTAAAAATACACAGCCGTATTAGATGCTTAGCCGACTAATAACCTCTATTTATTGCAGAAGATAACCGTTCGCTTCGCATGTTACTGTTTGTCAGTAACACAAACGTGTCTATATACACGCTGCCTTTACATGCATCAAGTTTCTTGTACAAGTAATAGAAATTACTTACGTTGAGCATGTGATATGCCGATGTAAACAGACTGAGAGTTGCTGATGTTTCTACTTGAGTCTAAGACTATTTCCTCATTTTTCATGCAATGAAGCGTTTGACACAACAAATAGAACAACACTAACGATAACATCATCGGTGTCGGCAGCTGTGAGAAAAACTAACTTGGAAAGGCAGTTGTGAGCATTTGAACTGTTTTATTGATGGTTCACTTTTATGTTCGTGTTCTCGCTATAATGAATATTGACAAGTTGATTGAACTTCCTCTCAATAGACCTCTTTAGCTTGTATGCAAATTGCCCATTTCAAACCATGTAATGTAAACATGATATTCTCTGGAGAATTGCTCCTTTATATTTCTGAAATTTATTCGTTCATATTGAAAGGACTAATTCTCCAGAGAACACCATGTTTACATCACATGGTTTAAAATGGGCAATTTACATACGAAGCTAAAGAGGTCTATTAACTTCCAACGCGAAAACTAAAATGAGAACTTGTAAATTGTGTTAAACTGAAGGGATGTAATAATTGCCTTCAAGGTAAAAACTGTCTGCACACACCAGGGCCGAAAACAGCACAGAGGCCCCCCTAGCAAGGCGAAAAAGACAAAAAGTACTGAGAACTGATCTATTTTTATTTATATTTTGCTGTAGAATACGTACTGCCCCCCATTTGAATTTTGGGTTGTGTACGGCCCTGTACACTACCGTATCTAATTATTATTTCTTCAATGCTGTTTTTAAAATACATGTATATAGTATAGAAATGGAAACCAATGAGAAATATACAGAACAAATGTTCGGAAAAAATCAGAAGCCTCGAGCGTATATAGTAAGCCGAGCAAAACGTTTCTCTTCAGTAAACTTCTTTGCCATAAGAAACTGTAAGTACGTCAAGAAATGTCACCAGATGATAATCATGCGAGGTAATTATAGATAATTCTAATCAGGTGATAATGGTAAATATTCACCAATAATAACTAAGCCTGATGTGAATACTTGTTTTAGTATAATTATACATAATTCTAATCAGGTGATTATGGTAAATATTCACCAATAATCACTAAGCCTGATGTGAATACTTGTTTTAGTATAATTAGAGAGAATTCTAATCAGGTGATTATGGTAAATATTCACCAATAATCACTAAGCCTGATGTGAATACTTGTTTTAGTATAATTATACATAATTCTAATCAGGTGATTATGGTAAATATTCACCAATAATCACTAAGCCTGATGTGAATACTTGTTTTAGTATAATTATACATAATTCTAATCAGGTGATTATGGTAAATATTCACCAATAATCACTAAGCCTGATGTGAATACTTGTTTTAGTATAATTAGAGATAATTCTAATCAGGTGATTATGGTAAATATTCACCAATAATCACTAAGCCTGATGTGAATACTTGTTTTAGTATAATTAGAGATAATTCTAATCAGGTGATTATGGTAAATATTCACCAATAATCACTAAGCCTGATGTGAATACTTGTTTTAGTATAATTAGAGATAATTCTAATCAGGTGATTATGGTAAATATTCACCAATAATCACTAAGCCTGATGTGAATACTTGTTTTAGTATAATTATACATAATTCTAATCAGGTGATTATGGTAAATATTCACCAATAATCACTAAGCCTGATGTGAATACTTGTTTTAGTATAATTATACATAATTCTAATCAGGTGATTATGGTAAATATTCACCAATAATCACTACGCCTGATGTGAATACTTGTTTTAGTATAATTAGAGATAATTCTAATCAGGTGATTATGGTAAATATTCACCAATAATCACTAAGCCTGATGTGAATACTTGTTTTAGTATAATTAGAGATAATTCTAATCAGGTGATTATGGTAAATATTCACCAATAATCACTAAGCCTGATGTGAATACTTGTTTTAGTATAATTAGAGATAATTCTAATCAGGTGATTATGGTAAATATTCACCAATAATCACTAAGCCTGATGTGAATACTTGTTTTAGTATAATTAGAGATAATTCTAATCAGGTGATTATGGTAAATATTCACCAATAACCACTAGAGTGCAATTTAGAAAAGCTTGAAAACTAAATAACTAATTAGTACTAAATAGCACTAATGAAACAATAGAAAACAATAGAAATAGCACTATTTAGTACTATTTAAAATTAGTACTATTTCACGCTTTTCTAAATTGCACTCTAAGCCTGATGTGAATACTTGTTTTAGTATAATTAGAGAGAGAAATATATTTGTAAAAGTACAGTATGTGGTTCTAATTGTGAACAGTTCTAATTGTGAACACTTTTCAGTAAAAGTGCCGTTTTTATACCGTAAAGTTAAGATCGACCAAAAATATTTTACCCGAGCAAATATTGATTTATTTTCAATCATTCAATGCTATTTTGGGCTTCCTGACATTAATTCCGCGCAAAATTTCAACTTTAATTGTTTACAAATTGGAAATTTAAGCGCACCTTTAGATTCTCAGTGGCAAAGTTCGCATATCTTATTTCTAAAAACGCAAAATTTGGAGTTTGTTTTTATATTAACTAAAAGGTAAATAATAACACTTTTCTTTACAAAACAATAATTAGAAAAGTGTTGAAAATGAACGAGCAGCATCGGAATGAAAAATTGTGCGCATAACCACAGGCAGCCCAACCATTCCTTTTGAGGCTACTAAATAATTCAATAAAATGATATTTGCGTCTTTTTTTGTTGGGTTTCCTGTGGTAGAGTGCGCGCGCATTTATATATTGGGTTCCCTGTGTATAGAAATGTATAATGTTGGGCTTCCTGTGTGCGTCCTGCGGGACGCGCCCGCAGCAATCAATATACACATGTACTGCGGGACGCGCGGGTACACACAGGGATCCCAGCATTATGCGTTACTCAACACAGGGAACCCAACATATCTACGTATTATATATCGCGCGCGTGCGCTCTACCACGGGAAACCCAACAAAAAAAGACGCAAATATCATTTTATTGAATTATTTAGTAGCCTCAAAAGGAATGGTTGGGCTGCCTGTGGCATAACTTGGCACTTCATAACATATGTAGTTCTTGAGATATAGAGTAAAATTGCCGCTAATGTACCTACACTGGTACAATAGCAAATATTGAGAAGGAAATATCTATAAGAAGTCCGCGTTTGTGATACAAATTTGCGCCATTGCGTTGTTAGCAATTACACGAGCGTGATAAACGGCATGCATCAATGAACATGCGAACACGTCAGTAATTTAGCGTTGCCGTCTGACTTCACTGTTTTAACATTTTTCTATCATTCGTATCGAAATAACACGAACATAAATATTGTTTTAAGACAACTTGGAACTTGTACATCGAATTGCAAGGCTAGAAATCGATAATAATACACAATATTAAGCCATTAAAAAGCAAGCCAAAAGTGTTCACAATTACAAACATCTGTTCACAATTAGAACTACCAACCGACATCATATAATAAAATATATTTAGAAAAGTTCAATAATAAATACAACGAAACTTAATCAATGTTAGCTGAAGTGTAGAGCTAATTTATAGCAAAGGTTCAGGATAATCGTACCATATGTTCACGAGAAATATCATTACGTGCAAAAAGTGTTCACAATTAGAACCACATACGTGTAACGAAAATAGGCATAATTCTAAACGAGAGTTTTACATTCGGCCGCCATTTTAACGCGTTCAGTTGACTATAAATAGTTTCCTTGGAAAACATCAATAAACGATACATTCATTGCAGAACCTCAAGATATCTATAAACGATCAATTCATTGTAGAACCTCAAGATATCTATAAACGATCAATTCATTGTAGAACCTCAAGATATCTATAAACGATCAATTCATTGTAGAACCTCAAGATATCTATAAACGATCAATTCATTGTAGAACCTCAAGATATCTATAAACGATCAATTCATTGCAGAACCTCAAGATATCTATAAACGATCAATTCATTGTAGAACCTCAAGATATCTATAAACGATCAATTCATTGTAGAACCTCAAGATATCTATAAACGATCAATTCATTGTAGAACCTCAAGATATCTATAAACGATCAATTCATTGCAGAACCTCAAGATATCTATAAACGATCAATTCATTGTAGAACCTCAAGATATCTATAAACGATCAATTCATTGTAGAACCTCAAGATATCTATAAACGATCAATTCATTGTAGAACCTCAAGATATCTATAAACGATCAATTCATTGTAGAACCTCAAGATATCTATAAACGATCAATTCATTGTAGAACCTCAAGATATCTATAAACGATCAATTCATTGCAGAACCTCAAGATATCTATAAACGATCAATTCATTGTAGAACCTCAAGATATCTATAAACGATCAATTCATTGTAGAACCTCAAGATATCTATAAACGATCAAATTCATTGTAGAACCTCAAGATATCTATAAACGATCAATTCATTGTAGAACCTCAAGATATCTATAAACGATCAATTCATTACACAACCTCAAGATATCTATAAACGATCAATTCATTGTAGAACCTCAAGATATCTATAAACGATCAATTCATTGTAGAACCTCAAGATATCTATAAACGATCAATTCATTGTAGAACCTCAAGATATCTATAAACGATCAATTCATTACACAACCTCAAGATATCTATAAACGATCAATTCATTACAGAACCTCAAGATATCTATAAACGATCAATTCATTGTAGAACCTCAAGAATATCTACTGATAAACGATCAATTCATTGTAGAACCTCAAGATATCTATAAACGATCAATTCATTGTAGAACCTCAAGATATCTATAAACGATCAATTCATTGTAGAACCTCAAGATATCTATAAACGATCAATTCATTGCAGAACCTCAAGATATCTATAAACGATCAATTCATTACACAACCTCAAGATATCTATAAACGATCAATTCATTGTAGAACCTCAAGATATCTATAAACGATCAATTCATTGTAGAACCTCAAGATATCTATAAACGATCAATTCATTGCAGAACCTCAAGATATCTATGAACGATCAATTCATTACACAACCTCAAGATATCTATAAACGATCAATTCATTGTAGAACCTCAAGATATCTATAAACGATCAATTCATTGTAGAACCTCAAGATATCTATAAACGATCAATTCATTACACAACCTCAAGATATCTATAAACGATCAATTCATTACAGAACCTCAAGATATCTATAAACGATCAATTCATTGTAGAACCTCAAGATATCTATAAACGATCAATTCATTGTAGAACCTCAAGATATCTATAAACGATCAATTCATTACACAACCTCAAGATATCTATAAACGATCAATTCATTGTAGAACCTCAAGATATCTATAAACGATCAATTCATTGTAGAACCACAAGATATCTATAAACGATCAATTCATTGTAGAACCTCAAGATATCTATAAACGATCAATTCATTGCAGAACCTCAAGATATCTATAAACGATCAATTCATTGTAGAACCTCAAGATATCTATAAACGATCAATTCATTACAGAACCTCAAGATATCTATAAACGATCAATTCATTACAGAACCTCAAGATATCTATAAACGATCAATTCATTGCAGAACCTCAAGATATCTATAAACGATCAATTCATTGTAGAACCTCAAGATATCTATAAACGATCAATTCATTGCAGAACCTCAAGATATCTATAAACGATCAATTCATTGCAGAACCACAAGATATCTATAAACGATCAATTCATTGCAGAACCTCAAGATATCTATAAACGATCAATTCATTGCAGAACCTCAAGATATCTATAAACGATCAATTCATTGCAGAACCTCAAGATATCAATAAACGATCAATTCATTGTAGAACCTCAAGATATCAATAAACGATCAATTCATTACAGAACCTCAAGATATATTCAAACCGACATTTGTTTCTGCTTTTGTATTCTTTGGAAATGAATTTCCTTTATTTTCGTGCGAAACATCGATAAAGCGACACACGGCCATTTTCGTAGATCACTCTTTTCTTTTATATTCACCGCGCGGTGACTATTGCAACATATGACGTAATTATTGACCAATCAGAGCACACGCATCTCTATATTCCCCTGCGGAAATGTGTGTATGTTGCGCATTCCTTAAGGACCTACCAACTTAAAGACCACTTTATATTATTAAACTATCATCGTTGTATCGTAATTTTAAAGTACAACTTTAACCACAGCTTATAATGCTATAAATCTTAAAATGGTACAAATTTTACCACAGCATTTCATTCTAGTCTACATTTAGACGCAGGGCGTCAGGCTTGGGAAGTCGACTCAAAGTATTTGAAATTATTAATTTAGTATTATTGATCTTAAACAGTTCCAATGCTTGATTAATTTACGGTTGTTGTGACAGTGTTCTTCCCATCTCTCAAAACAACTTGTGTTTCAACGGTATCTGATTCCTGCGGCCTTCCACGATCCACTTGTTGCTTGTTCTTGATGGATGATGGCTTTCCTCGCACCAAATCGACGTAGAGTTTTCTTGCGCGCTCGCTGAGGCCAAAGGCAACGGCGATGTACACACCCTGAAGACTGTTCAGCACTACAAAGACGTAAGACAGAAACAGCCAACCAAACGGTGCAGCAAACCCAAAGATCCACGTAAAACCCATCAGAGATCCAATTCTCATGAACACACCAAAATCTCGCTTCTTGTCGGACTGCGCAGTGATGAGACTGGTTTGATTACGCGTATCTCTGATGGCTTTCACTGTCATGGAGTAGAAGACGATGTTGACGACAATGATGAGTCCAACAGGAATGGCAAAGAAATACAACTTGGCGTTGTTGTCAGCGATCCAGCAAGCATCACGTGATCCATATCCTATCAAAGTGATTTCTGATTGGTCAATCGCAATGCAGATGGCCACGTACACCATGACAGAAAGCCATCCAACTGCCATATACCGTAAGCAGTGAATGAGTCTTTTGTGTTTAGAATCAGCCAATGAGCGTCTTCCTTTTACAGTGAAAGCCCTCCAAGTGTCAAAGGCGATGATTGACGTCCACACGAAAGAAACCAGGAAAAAGTAGTGAAGAAAGACAGCTATGACAGTACAAGCGATGGGTGTATCTGTCTGTCCACTTCCAAGGATCCACAAGAGTTGTGCAAGCAGAATGGAAATACTGAGGTTCATCAGGTTAATGCCTGGTGGTGTTCGTAGCTCAGTGAACAAGGAATAGGTGACGAGGACAAAGACCAGTGCAATAATCGATATCACCATGCATACCAATGTCAAGATGGACAACACTTCATCGTCCTTTGATACTGGAGCCTTAACGTGATAGACCGCGGAGAAATTCTCACAAATGTAGAGACTGCGGTTTTGCCAAATGTATTCTGACCAATGATAAACGCTCTGCGAAGCATTCACAAATATGGATCTGTTTTTCAAAACTGTAAATTCTCCTTCATTCATCAAAACCCATTGTCCTGAGCAGTTAGATGTGTGGTGATGACGGCAAACAAATATAACTGGACTGTCATTGGCTGACGTTCCATTGGTAGAATAATCTCTGGACTGAAGCACTTCGCCTGTCTTTTTGATGAACACCGCTGACTGGTCATCCGTATATACCGCGTACTCATGTCTGTAGTACATTTGTAGACTGGTACAATTCAAGGTTCGGTGTTTTATGGTGTTATGTCTTTCATTGACTCGGTGAATGACTGATCGTGGAAATGTTATGTTTACGCAAACCATCATTGTGGATTGCACTAGGAGTGGCCGAATCTGCATTTGTTGTGGTACTATTGGATCCATTAATATCTTTCTACACGTGTGTGTTTTAGTGTCGTAGACCTCGGACTTTGCCGCGCATTTCTGCTTCGTTTTGTCACGTGGTTGAGGAGGGATGAATAATATTAAAAGAGAACGACTTGTCAGAGATGTCAGATGATGAATTCTCTCTCTAGCTGATAAAAAGTGATTATTATTAGATTGCTAATGTAATAATAATAATAATAATAATAATAATAATAATAACTTTATTTCAGTGTCGATATATTTAATTTATACAACTAATGGACCTTTTCGTAGTTTCCCAGAATGCTTCATGATTCTGCGCGCGCAAGCGAGGTCAGGGTAAAAAAATATTTAGCATTGATCGTGTATTTAGGAAAATATGACTACTGTATCTAATCAAGAACAGAAAACAAATATTTTCTTTGCTTGAGAATTTGCATCTATCTTTGTAATTCTTCTTACGCACTTTTAATTGAAAAGTCTAAGTTTTTTCCTGAATTTCTTCATTCTCTCTTAATATTTTCGATCTATTTTGTACCCTGACCTCACTTGCGCGCGCGAATCATACAAAAATCAAAGAACGGCTATATAAAATTTCAAAAATAGCCGAAAATTGTTAGCGATGAAACTGACTAATGACTGAGTTATTAGCCATTTCCAAAACGAGCAGGGGACTAGGACCAAGTCCGTAAAACTAATTCAATAAGAAACTAGCAAAATTGGGCAACATTTTCTGAGAGAGCAGATCAAACTTAGCTAGTCTGGAAAGTTTGGTGAACTTCGGCTTAATATTGACGATGTTAGAGGACACCAAAGATGACTATTTTCCCATACAAACTCTAATTTTTTTGACGTCCAGCCATACATTCACGGTAAAATTTTGGCTCAGTGTAAAATTTCAAAAGTTGATAATTCCGACAGAATTCACTCAAATCACATCACACTTTGCACAGATACTAATTTCAACATGCAGGCAGGTGGAAGTGGTAAACGACTTGAGAAAAGATGAGTACTGAGCTTCTTTCAATCAGCTGATGTATTTTCGCTTTAAAGTGCCTATGAAACGAAAAAACAGACCCCGTTTTCATTTGCTACTACAAAAGTTTACTATTTGCTTGTTTACGGCATGGCGTTAATAAAAAGTGAATTGAGAGTACGGGAACATTTTTTAATTCGCGCTCGAAGTTGGGCATTTTGGGTTTCAAAGTGCGACAACCCGCTCGGTCAAACTATAGAAATGTGACGTCAAGAGTTGTGCAAACAAAGGCATGCACAACTTATGTCGTCACCGAGCCATTGTCAAGGGCCCAGTCTCTTGTCGCACATTTTGGTTGAAAATGAGAATTTTCGAACCGCGAAAAGAAAATGTTCGCACGCTCAAAGTCGATGTTTAAATACAGCAAATGTTCAGAGAAAGACCAAACAACAATAATGTACAATAAAACAAGGATCGACATTTTCGTTTCATAGGCACTTTAACTACTTAAAATAACTACTTGAATTTATCTCGGAATTACCTGATTGGGAAGTCACGTTATATACTTGTAAAATCATTGACTTTGTCCACCACGATCCCGTAGAACCGTCACCACCCTGTCTATCACTTGATAAGTTTCTCGTGTTATTCTCGTTAGTAAAACCTAATGGGGTGTAGGTGTTCTTCCTGTCTTGGAGGGTGTTGTTATCTCCTTCATGATCTACAGGGGAAAAAATGAATTCAGTTATGTATTTAACGAATAACTCTTCTCATTTCTAAAGCCTGACAATTGCATGTGATTTTGCCTTAGGGCCCGTATTTATCGCCACGTACGAGTATCTATGTAATAGTAAGTAGCATACAGTTTACTGCGATTAAGGTTTTTACAACGTTTAACACTTGTCAAATTTCTCGCGCGCTGATTGGATAAGAGCCATTGTCGATAAGAGGACAGACGCATAGAATGACGCTCGCGCACGGAACGAGCGCGCGCTTGAATCAGATTTTCTTTCAAATCTATTTGTCGTTTTTGGAGCCTTTTTCGCTTTTCTGAGTAAATATTGTAAAAAACAAATCGAACATGGTTTTCCATTGTCTGTACTCTTATCGACAATGGCTCTTATCCAATCAGCGCGCGAAAAATTTGACAAGTCGTGTTGTAAAAACCTTCCACTTGAGTTTTGAACATTTTATGGCGTCATCCGTTGTCGATAAGAGTACAGACAATGGAAAACCATGTTCGATTTGTTAAATTTTTAATCAATCTATATATCTTCTTTCTATTATCTAATAAACTTTGAATAGCCATGAATTAGACATTTGTTTTGTAAAGTCTTTCCATGGTGTTCGGAAGAGTTTGAGATTCTCCCCGCTGTCTTGATGTTGAACACAGTTGTTGTGATTCCCACCATTTCTTGAGGAGTTTCCTGTCTTCCCGAAACAACTAAAAGAAACGTTTGTGAAAGACTTCTCTTGAGAAATGCCGTTAAGAGCACTCCCTGTCAGTTAATTCAGTCCAGATACACTAAGACAGATGAGGTGTTTCTTTTGCCGGATAATGTTAATAGCGCCATTTATACGAGCGAAAATAGGACGCGTCTTATCTAAGACGCGTCTTAAATAAGACGCGAACTATCCGTATAAACGGCACTTTTTGTCGTGTTCTTAACTAAGACGCGACTTACCGAAGAACAGCGTTTTGAGCTGTTCTTATTTTGTTCGCGACTTAATTAAGAACACGACAAAAAGTGCCATTTATACGGATAGTTCGCGTCTTATTTAAGTCGCGTCTTAGATAAGACGCGTCCTATTTTCGCTCGTATAAATGGCCCTAATGTATGCATACAAATTGAATAATAATAATAAAAAACCAATGACTGACGCCGGAGAAGATTATTCATGATATTTAGTCGTGGATATTTAATTTCATGAATAACCTAGTCACTCTTTCAGTTTAGTTTTTCTTTAATTCATATATAGTTGAACCTCCGGTTGCGACCACTCTCGAAAGCGACAACCTCTCCTAAGCGACCAGTTTTCCCAAAATACCAAAAGTTCAGTTCCAAGTCAAATCACTATAGTTGAAACCTCCCGTAAGCGACCACCTCTCGTAAGCGACCACAAAGCTTGACATTTTGGGTGGTCGCTTACGGGAGGTTCTACTGTATTCAGTAGCCTTCCCCGCAGACTGCGGGAGAGTTTATATCTTCAGTACCAAACTATGAAAAGCCTGGGTTTTTCCTTCACAAATTGTTTTTGACAAATCGATCTCTTGACAAATTGAATGCATGTTATACAAAATACTTTTAGTGGCTTACTGAAGGCGCTGTTACACGTAACATTTTCTCGTGCAACTCGTCTCGCGAAAAAAATTGTTGCACGTTGCAGGACACCATGTCACACGTACAATTTCCGTTGCAACTTGTCTCGTGCACAAACAAATTTCAAGTTGCACGCGTAATCGTGAAACCGTCATTTCCGGCCACTCTTTTCTGGGAAAATATCCGGGGAAAATATCGTAAACTTTTGTCCTCGTCTGCCATGTTTACCGAAAATAATTGTGTTTTGGTCTGTTTTTATTATGTTGTAAGTTCTCGCCTTCTCAGTGATCGACTCGTTCTCTCTAGTTGTGGCTCGAGACAAATTGCATGGACCCATGTTACACGTCAATTTTTGAAAAAATTGTTGCAGAAAGTAGAAGCTAGTTCTACTTTTCGTGTAACAAAAAAAACTAAACAAACTAGTCGCGCGAGGGGATGTTACACGTAGAAAACGCTCTTGCAACCTGCAACTATTTTTTTCGCGAGACAAGTTGCACGAGAAAATGCTACGTGTAACAGCGCCTTGAAGAGAATGTGTTTTTTTTTTCAGTCGGACTAATGTCCAAAACGTCAGTAAATTTAAGTGCTGTTTTACACGGTGTTAAAGTTTCATTCTACACACTTTTCTTCTTGTTGTAGTTTTTCCTTTTACAAGTGAAATTGCTTACGTTTTGTGTTGTTGTCGTCGAAAGAAGTGTTGTCGAATCTACTTGAGTTCAAGACTCTCTCCTCACTTTCTTTCCAAAGAAGCATTTGACACAACATCACCACAAAGAACATTGTGGAACGATGGAGTTTTAAGCGTGATCTATCTTTATATCGACTGAACGTATGACGTCATGTGGGGTTGTTTATTCCGGTGTTGTTATCTATGGTTTTGACCAGTATGTAATTAAGCAGTTATCATGTATCGTGAATTACTAACTAAAGCCTTTCTATCAGTATTTATTATTCATGTACTTTGTGATCGACGACATCTCTTCATCCATTAGTGTATGCAATACGTACGATGTCTCAGAAAACCTCACTCGACTTGTCCGGCTATCGCTAACTGAATATTCATGAAAAAATTATCGATTCTTATTACTAATATTACTAATTGAGGTCTGTGTTCTCAAAAGGGGTCTTGCTGACTAAGACCCATTTTGTAATAACAGTTCTCACACATATAATATATATAATCATTTATTTTTGTTAGTTTGTTTTATGTTAAAAAAGTTAATTACTCGTATGAATGTCACAGCAGTGGAGCGAAACAAACCAATGCGAAACAGTGTTCAAGTAAATGGGAAAACGGAGATCGTTACGGTAGTCAAGGTGGCGCTATTCGCCTTCAATGAGTGTGAGACGAGTGCAAATAGCGACTGCAAAGCATCTATTAATTCTATTTACATGGCGTGCTCTGTTAAAAGCTCGAACAGGAACACAGCAGTTGAAATGATCTAGAGTACATACAATATGGCAGACCTGTTGTCCGTCCAAACAATACTTAGATGCTTTGTGGTTTTGTGGTTACGATTCGAACCCAGTCTTCCACTCTATAATCAATTACCTGCGCCGTATCACAAAGGTGCGATCCCTGAGAATCATGGGAGTTTAGATGTTGGGAGGGATCCTAGGCCCACTAAATAACTGCCCCGCACCACTAGGCTATCGTGCACGCTTATTGATTTGGAGGACAATCTTGTGAATCGACTGTCTATATTGTTGTGCAAATTACTATGGTCCCGTGGCTCGCACTGAAACACAGCGCCTCAGAAGCACACGGGCCGGGGATCGATTCCTCGCTACGCAGACTTTTTTTTCTTTTTCTTTTTAACTGTTTGTTTTTGTAAGAACATTTTTATACTCACGAAAATGATAATTAAATGTTACGTTATTTTTATTTTCTCCATTGGTAATCATGCGATTTCTCGTTCAATTTGCCAATAAACTCTGGTGTGTTCAGTTTTCAAAGAGCTCAAATTGCACTCGTGTAATTTTGACACTCTTTGAAAAACAAACTCGTGCAATTAAAAAAAAAATTGAACTCAAAACCGTATGATTACCCGCTATACTAAGAGTCAATAGTCAACGAGGCGAGTAGCGTCGAGTTGACTATAGTTGGTTTCTACTAATCCTATAGAAAACTAAGATTTTATAATAATAATAATAAGGTTCACAGTGAGGACACACTAACCGGGACCACTTGAGCAAAACTGACCAATCAGATTACACCTGAAAATAATCACATTCCAACAAAAGTTGTCTGGGCCAATCAGCGTTATAGTCATAATGATGATTGACGCAGATGACTTTTGTTGGAATGTGATTATTTTCTGCTGTAATCTGATTGGTCAGTTTTGCTCAAGTGGTCCCGGTTAGTGTGTCCTCACTGTAATTACATACAAATAGTTACAAATAATTCTTACATGTGAGTGAAAAATCTAAATTAAAATAATACAAGACGAATCAAGGAAATCTTCTAAAACTCATTAATAATTCATGAGCAATTGGTCCAATCAGGGTTGTCCAATCGGTCACATGCATGGATCTTTACATGCCGATAAAACACTCGTTTTATAAACTTCACTTAGTCTCCTATGCACCCGTTCTTAGTGTCGGGATCCCTGTGCTCATAGCTAGGAAAATAAATAAAATGTATATCTATCGAACTCTATTCGAACTATATACAGCCCTTTGCGAAAATTCTGTAAAAGCAATATAGATCGATATATCAATATATCGGGTGCATTGTGGGTAATTTTCATTATAAAATGGCTGAATAAGCTCTCTAAAGTTCAAATTTTTCAATTATTTTTTCACATACATACTACAAAGGTTAATTGGGTTTAGATTCAGGTTTAATAATAGCTAAAATCAAAGAATTAGGATTATGCAAATTACTATATATTGATATATCGATATATTAGGATTTTACAGAATTTTTGCAAAACGCTGTACTATTACATCAGTTCTTCAGCAGATAGACGAGATCTATAATTGTATCTCAATGGCTATATAACACTATTGGTATATTAAGATATACAATAATAAAATTATATGCTATAACTTAGCATACTTTACTGTTTTGTAATAATACTGTTCTCTGCGGGCCACTTGCAGTCTTTAATAAATATAGAAGAGGAATGTTTAACATTTGAGCGCTCCTGGTACTCCGCACAACACGTCATGCACTTGAAGGACAATAGTCATAACAGCCGTTAAGCACTTGACCCAATAGCCTCGTTCTCATGTCAATAGTCATAACAGCCGTTAAGCACTTGACCCAATAGCCTCGTTCTCATGTCAATAGTCAATAACAGCTGTTAAGCACTTGACCCAATAGCCTCGTTCTCATGTCAATAGTCATAACAGCCCTTAAGCACTTGACCCAATAGCCTCGTTCTCATGTCAATAGTCATAACAGCCGTTAAGCACTTGACCCAATAGCCTCGTTCTCATGTCAATAGTCATAACAGCCGTTAAGCACTTGACCCAATAGCCTCGTTCTCATGTCAATAGTCATAACAGCTGTTAAGCACTTGACCCAATAGCCTCGTTCTCATGTCAATAGTCATAACAGCCCTTAAGCACTTGACCCAATAGCCTCGTTCTCATGTCAATAGCAATAACAGCCCTTAAGCACTTGACCCAATAGCCTCGTTCTCATGTCAGCCGTTAAGCACTTGACCCAATAGCAATAACAGCCCTTAAGCACTTGACCCAATAGCCTCGTTCTCATGTCAATAGTCATAACAGACCTTAAGCACTTGACCCAATGCACTTGTTCAAGCTTAACATATCCGATTTCAGCATCAGCGAATCGTAGATAACGCATACCCATCATTTTCGTGTCTTCTAAAGCTTAGTGTCCATACTGTCGTTGTGGATTTTAGTTACTTGCGTATCATTGTTACTTCTACTGGAAGACTCCTTGGTACCAAACAGATGTCTCTTGTACAAATTCTTTACTCGTTGGTTGAGACCAAAAGCCACTGCGATGTACACACCCTGTAAACCGTTCAGTACTGTAAAGAAGTACCACAGGAAATACCAACCAAACGGAGCAATGAATCCAAGAATCCACGTAAAACCCATGGCTGATGCGATACGCACGTAGATACCAAAGGTTTGTCTACGATCCTTGTGATCCGTGGCGACTCTTGCTTGTGCTGTGGTCAAATGTATGGCTTTCATGGCCAGGACGTACATCACAATGTTGAACATCAGAATCAAGGCGACAGGAACAGCAAAGGAAAACAAGATGCCCCATGGATTGGCCATCCAGCATGCTTTGCTAGACTGGTATCCAATGGCTACAGCATCTGATTGGTCAATCGCAACGCAGATGGCCACGTACACCATGACAGAAAGCCATCCAACTGCCATATACCGTAAGCAATGCACGAGTCTTTTGCGTTTAGAATCAGCCAATGAGCGTCTTCCTTTTACAGTGAAAGCCCTCCAAGTGTCAAAGGCGATGATTGACGTCCACACGAAAGAAACCAGGAAAAAGTAGTGAAGAAGTACAGCTATGACAGTACAAGCGATGGGTGTGTCTGTCTGTCCACTTCCAAGTATCCACAAGAGTTGTGCAAGCAGAATGGAAATACTGAGGTTCATCAGGTTAATGCCTGGTGGTGTTCGTAGCTCAGTGAACAAGGAATAGGTGACGAGGACAAAGACCAGTGCAATAATCGATATCACCATGCATACCAATGTCAAGATGGACAACACTTCATCGTCCTTTGATACTGGAGCATCAACGTGATAGACCGCCGAGAAATTCTCACATACGTAGAGACTGCGGTTTTGCCAAATGTATTCTGACCAATCATAAACGCTCTGCGAAGCATTCACAAATATGGATCTGTTTTGCAAAACTGTAAATTCTCCTTCATTCATCAAAACCCATTGTCCTGAGCAGTTAGATGTGTGGTGATGACGGCAAACAAATATAACTGGACTGTCATTGGCTGACGTTCCATTGGTAGAATAATCTCTGGACTGAAGCACTTCGCCTGTCTTTTTGATGAACACCGCTGACTGGTCATCCGTAGACACCGTGTACTCATCCCTGTAATACGTTTGCAGGGTCGTACAACTGAGTTTTCGACTCGTGGCTTTGATTACAGTAAATGTTTGATTAGCAATAGTCATGTTGAATGGCGAGGTAAAGTTGAACATCTTCTGCAGCATCGATGCCGTGTACAACGTTTCGTTCTGTTTGGTTTGTAGATGAAACTTTAATTTTAGCGAGGAGACTTTTGCTAAAACTGAATCGGTTACTTGTTTTGGAGAAACGCCAAGACTCGTGGCTATGTCCCTGTCCATATCAGATGTCTTGATGCATTGGATGCAGTCTGAAAGTAGTTGAAGCCAAAGCACGATCTCATATTGACCAACATCTGGTATTTGAGGCAGTTTAGGCAGTTTTGGTAATGTTTCTCTACATGTTTTTGAGAAAGAATCAAAGACTCTGCCATCACTACATGATACTATTCTAAGCTGAAGGCGGAGGGGTGGGGGGATATTAATGTTAAATGTTATCGATAGTGGCGGTGGTAACGGCGGTCGTCTACCTGGCTCATTTGGAGGTAGCGTTGGGCGTGGTACAATGTCGTCACACGTGTCCACTAGTCTTGAGATGTTTGGACCGCACATGATATCGCTAAAGTCATGGTTACATCGTGCACAATGTACATTCTTGTAAATACACTTATTGTTGTTGACAATTCTTACTTTTCCATTGATACATTGTCCTTGCATTGTTGTATTAGTGCATTTGGATTTCACTCTAAGGCAATATCGTCTTGGATCTCCTTGCGCGGGTTTCCAACCAATTCTGGTGCAATTACTGGTGTTTTCCATCTCTGAGATGTTCACATGTTGAGGAGGAGAAAACTTGCATTGATAAGATAACTGATAAGACATAGTTTCGTTAAAGGGTACTCCATTACATTGAGCACAGAATCGGTTATGGTACACTCTACCATTGCTGGTATACACAGGAAGATAGCGGTAGTTCTCTTTAGTAATATTATTGGTAACAGAAAGGTTTCTGCACTGATAGAAGACATCATCTTTTGGCCAGGAAGCTGTACACGATTCGATCATCCAGATTCCCTTGGTTCGTGGTTTGATATTTTCTTGTTGAAAGCAGTTCCACAGTTCTTCATTGGACGGTGGAGTTTGATTACTTGGCAGTGAGGTGTTGAATATGTCAGCGTTTGTTGTTTGGTAACGAAGGGTGTAGTTGTTCGCTGCTGTGTTGTTCTCGTCGCCTGTCTTACAAAAATCATCGTAGTCCGCACAACAGTCTTTGAAGAATTCACAATCGACATCACAATAGCAAGACAACTTGTCCTCGTACACAACTTGACGTGGGTGAAAACATTTGTTTCTACAAGACATCTCATCGCTGCAAACTAGGGAGGGTTGAGGTAGTGACCTTGGAAGGCGCGGCGATCGTTTGTGGATTATTTCCTTTAAGGACATCTGTGCTTTACGAAGGATGGATTTCATTTTACTTTTCTTTTTCGATCTTTCTTTGTGGAAGGGATCGTCTGTTATGCGGGATTTCAAGGTTTTGTCTGAATCCTTTCTGACAGATGCAGTCTCTTCTTTACTGATCGTAGCGGAATGGACATCTCCCACGGTAAACAATGCAGCCTCTTTAATCCTATGGTTTGCTTTAACTTCTCGACTCGTTTCGAAATGTGAAAGCGATATAAGAATGAAACATCCTTGAATAAGTATTGATCCTTTCAACATTGTTGAAAAACTGAATCATGTGAAATAGACTGAAGAGTTCCGTTAGTTCGTCGAATGTCGCTTAAACTTGCTGTGCTCTAGTAAATAAACTGTGTGTTCTGAGGCATTTCATTCTAATCAAAGTATACTTACGTTTGAATAATAAAGGTTGCGGCATCAGTTTGTAATCAACGCATTTTGTAATGACCGTTGTTGTACAACTCAGTGCTGTTCTCCAATCTAATTATTCATGAAAAAAATTATCGATTCTGATTGGCTAAGAGCAGTGCAGTTGAAAGTGCAGTGCAAATTATCTTTAATTTGCACTGCAGTGCAAATTACTTTTTTTCCATGAATATTATTAATTGGTAATCATGCGATTTCTCCTTCAATTTGGACTAATTTACACTCGTCAGTGTTTTTCAAAGAGCTCAAATTGCACTCGCCCTACGGGCTCATGCAATTTTGATACTCTTTGAAAAACACACTGAAGAAGAAGAAGACTCGTGCATTATTTCCAAATTGAACTCGAAACCGTATGATTACCTCTACTAATAGTTATTCAATATCCCATATGTCTTCTGCCCGTCGTACATGGAACATAGCCATTTAAAATGTGTCATTAACGCCTTCTAAACGCACCTGTCTCGTTAGATTGGTGTTTTTTTTTGCGGGGGATCAAGAGAGTGTATTCCCCTCTTTTTGTTTCACTTCTTGACTGTCTTGTCCTGATGTGTGATAACGATATGAGAATCAGACATCCGTGTATAACCAGCAGCACTTTCAACACTATCTTACGAGTTAAAAGACTTACATTTCAAACACTGAAACTACTTTATGTGATTTTGCACTGTTAGTGACGACTAGAAATGCTATCGATCATCGGCGAAATTTCGGCCATTTTTGAGAATCGTTTGAAAAGTGCGCGGCTGTTTCTTTTCACATTTTACAGATTTCGCTAGTTCATCTCATGGTGTTTGAAAACTGATCCAAAAAGTTATATAATACTTGGTATCTTTAGATGCTCTGTCTTGAGTGATCACTGAAGTTCTCAATGATCAAAGGTTCAAAGGTTTTTATTTTCCACACAATATTTTAGATCACAAGTACATAATCTGAATAAATAGTGGAAGGTTGCAGGAGAACAACCCGAAGGGTTAAAATAAATGAGGTGATTCTGCAACCCATAGAAAGTTTTTTTTTTAATTTTATTATTATGCTTCACATACAAATAAGGTTACAAACATACATACAACTTGGACTAATAGTGATAAAGACATAAATTAATATTATACGATGAGAATACAAAAAAGAAAATGATTACACATTGGGTCACAAAAGCTACATGTAATTATTTACAAAGATTTCAAGATTTTTATTTAAAAAAAATTTACATTTAATAATCTGATTGAAGTAAAATCCTTATTTTTTCATATTTAATTAAATGTGAGTCAACTTGTTTTTTTTCTGCAATCAAGTATTCTATTTTCTCATATTGTTTCACTATTGATTTAAAATGCATTAGAACTGGACATAATTTCCTACCTCTCGTAGTGTACAAAACCCATAGAAAGTTATCAATTATTAATTATTTATTGTGGCTTAATGCTTTTTATTTGAAATGATAAAAGTTAGTTGGAAGGTTAACAATTATTCCAATTAGGAAATAATGATTCCCGTTATTGTAATACGAATGAATCCCAAATTAAATCGCACTTTCCTGTCTGGAAGTGCGGCGTATTCAATATCCAATCTTGACTTTAGAGTTATACTTTCTGAGAATCCAGTAAAACATTTTGATTATTATTTTACACATCTTATTTAGGTAGTAATTTAGTCTATGGAGGGGGGGGGGGGGGGGGGGGGGGGAGGTGTGGAGGAGAAAGTCTAATATTTTATATACATTTCGGGACCCCCCTCTACAAGAAGTTAAGCAAACAAAAATGAAAAGTACAATACTAAAAAATCAATGATAAATAAATAAATAATTCAATATACATATAAACATATCGGCAGCAACTACTACTCTTGCTTCGCCGCCATGTTGTTTTTGGCCTTCCTTTCTTTCTCCTTCCTTCTGGTACCCATGTAAGTGCCGCTACACAGTTGTTATAGTGGGCCAAATTGGAAACCAGTATTGTTGTATTGCTGTATTTGTAACCCACTTAAAATAAAGGTTATTATTATTATTATTATTATTGTTATCATGTTCCCTTCTATAAGAGTATCAGTCCCAAGAACTTCCATCTTCTCCGTCTCACTTCTGCACTTGGTCTTGTGTCAATGTTGTCCCTTTCCAGTAATTCTGTCGTGTTGATCTTATGGGAGGTTATAAAATTATTGTTTTAGGTTAACTAAGTGCATGTGTTATTTATCAATTAATCAACGACGTGAGTTGACTAATGGATTTATAATATGGCATCTATGGAGCGTGCAGCCCATGGGAAAAACATAGTTCATATTATCGCGCGACCAAATTCATCAGCGCGAGCGTGCATCCATAACTCAATGGTGCACGGTGTGCTCCATCAAATGACGTGTGTAAATGTTTTCACCACGCGACGAAGAAACGTTTTCTTAGCGAATCTCACTGCAGGGCAAAAAAATCAAAGTTAAATACGAAAATGAAGAACAATAATTAAGGTTTTCCTAACTTTCCAAAATTTTATAGGAAAAACGTCGTTTGTTTCAGTAAAATATGAACACGTCGTATTGTATTTAACATTCAATGGCAATTAAAAGTTTGTTTCTCGTCATTCCTTATTGTCGCTATGTTATAAATGAATTGGTTCATGCTTTTAGCTGTGCGTCTATCGAGTTATGGAACACGCGGGAAGTTTGGAGAGCACGAGAGAAGCGTAAGAGTTGCTCGAGGCGTAGCCGAGAGCAACTCTAGCTGCTCTAGCAACTCTAGCTGCTCTAGCAACTCTAGCTGCTCTAGCAACTCTAGCTGCTCTAGCAACTCTAGCTGCTCTAGCAACTCTAGCTGCTCTAGCAACTCTAGCTGCTCTAGCAACTCTAGCTGCTCTAGCAACTCTAGCTGCTCTAGCAACTCTAGCTGCTCTAGCAACTCTAGCTGCTCTAGCAACTCTAGCTGCTCTAGCAGCTCTAGCAACTCTAGCTGCTCTAGCAACTCTAGCTGCTCTAGCAACTCTAGCTGCTCTAGCAACTCTAGCTGCTCTAGCAACTCTAGCTGCTCTAGCAACTCTAGCTGCTCTAGCAACTCTAGCAACTCTAGCTGCTCTAGCAACTCTAGCTGCTCTAGCAACTCTAGCTGCTCTAGCAACTCTAGCTGCTCTAGCAACTCTAGCTGCTCTAGCAACTCTAGCTGCTCTAGCAACTCTAGCTGCTCTAGCAACTCTAGCTGCTCTAGCAACTCTAGCTGCTCTAGCAACTCTAGCTGCTCTAGCAACTCTAGCTGCTCTAGCAACTCTAGCTGCTCTAGCAACTCTAGCTGCTCTAGCAACTCTAGCTGCTCTAGCAACTCTAGCTGCTCTAGCAACTCTAGCAACTCTAGCTCAGTGCTCTAGCAACTCTAACTCTAGCTGCTCTAGCAACTCTAGCTGCTCTAGCAACTCTAGCTGCTCTAGCAACTCTAGCTGCTCTAGCAACTCTAGCTGCTCTAGCAACTCTAGCTGCTCTAGCAACTCTAGCTGCTCTAGCAACTCTAGCTGCTCTAGCAACTCTAGCTGCTCTAGCAACTCTAGCTGCTCTAGCAACTCTAGCTCTAGCTGCTCTAGCAGCTCTAGCAACTCTAGCTGCTCTAGCAACTCTAGCTGCTCTAGCAACTCTAGCTGCTGCTCTAGCAAACTCTAGCTGCTCTAGCAACTCTAGCTGCTCTAGCAACTCTAGCTGCTCTAGCAACTCTAGCTGCTCTAGCAACTCTAGCAACTCTAGCTGCTCTAGCAACTGCTCTAGCAACTCTAGCTGCTCTAGCAACTCTAGCTGCTCTAGCAACTCTAGCTGCTCTAGCAACTCTAGCTGCTCTAGCAACTCTAGCTGCTCTAGCAACTCTAGCTGCTCTAGCAACTCTAGCAACTCTAGCTCAGTGCTCTAGCAACTCTAGCTGCTCTAGCAACTCTAGCTGCTCTAGCAACTCTAGCTGCTCTAGCAACTCTAGCTGCTCTTAAATAGTTCATAGCAATTTTAGCCAATGAGCGCACGCGTTATTTCGAACAGCGCGCGCGCGATCAGACGAGGCCAGTGGGAAATTGACGAGAGCGGAGATTGTCATTAGTGCAGGCTCGACTATATCAGCTTAAAATATGTGTGTTAGTAGTATACTTCCCATATATAGCATGCGGTTTGGACTTTGACCCATGACGTCACCATCCCAAGGCGCTATTTGGGGAAGGTATACTACTTGTATGTAATAGTCCTATAGTGATAGGTCATTTATATTTGCTGCCCCTAGGCTATGAAACAACCTCCCTAGATCATTACGTTATAGTTCTTCGGTTGACATTTTTAAGAGGGTTTTAAAGACGTTTTTATTTTAAAAAGCATTTTTATAAGGGATAATTTATGTACATATATTTATATATCTTTTCTTCACAGTTATGTTATCATTATATTTCCATATTTTATATATTATTATTGATTATTGTAATGCGCATCTGAAAATTTTAGGATTGAAATTTGCGCAATATAAGTGAATAAATTATTATTATTATTATTATTATTATTCCCAGTTCCGTGAGGCATGGGAGCAAATGTTCGGTTAAAATCAGCGTCTTTGAGCTAATTTGAACTCCACGCCACTGTAGTTGCATCGGTAGCTCAGTGGGTAGAGCACCTGTCATGAAATCGGGGTGTGGTGGGTTCGAATCCCGCTCGAGGCGTCTGATTTTTTTCAAACATTTGTTCTTTATATTCCTCGTTAGTTTCCATTTCTATACGTACTTATCATAGTTCATTATTATTATTATTATTATTATTATTATTATTATTATTATTATTATTATTATTATTATTATTATTATTATTATTATTATTATTATTATTATTATTATTATTATTATTATTATTATTATTATTATTATTATTATTATTATTATTATTATTATTATTATTATTATTATTACAGTCATTTGCAAAAATTCTGGCCGCTAAGAAATATCAATATATCAATATATCGGGTGCATTATGGGTAATTAAATAATCGAAAATTCCCCTCGAGAAAGCGGGTTAACGCCAGCAAAGTTGGTAGAAATAATTAGTGTAATGTTTATTTTAGTCTTACGTTTGTATTTTGCTTCATTTAATAAGTTAGGAAACTCAAAATAGTATTATTTAATTACCCATAATGCACCCGATATATTGATATATTGATATATTGTGGCGGCCAGAATTTTTGCAAATGACTGTATTATTACAGTGTTGGTAGTATCAGTGTCTGTCTATTAGCATGGGTCGTCTCTCACCCTTTAGTTTCTGGATCGTTTTCGCTCGTCACGTGACTATACTCTTGATGTTGATCTTCTCTTATTCGATCGAAGTAGCGATGATTTGGTGCTGCTCTCTTGTGTCCTTGCTCGTCTTTTCCTCACCAAATCAGCGTAATGTTTCCTTACTCGTTGGTTGAGACCAAACGCCAATGCAATGTACACACCCTGTAGGCCGTTCAGAACTATATATGGGTACCACAGGAAGTCCCAACCAAACGGAGCAATGAATCCAAAGATCCACGTAAAACCCATCAGAGATCCAATTCTCACGTAGACACCATAATCGCGCTTTTTCTCTGACTGGTCATTGATGAGCCTCGTTTGGTTACGCGTATCTCTGATAGCTTTCACCGTCATGGAGTAGAAGACGATGTTGAAGACAATTGTGAGTCCTGCAGGAACTGCAAACAAGTACAAGCTTGCTTTCTTGTTGTCAATCCAACACTGCCGTGAAGAGCCATAGTGCACCTTAAACTCGCTCCCTGATTGGTCAATCGCAATGCAGATGGCCACGTACACCATGACAGAAAGCCATCCAACTGCCATATACCATAAGCAATGCACGAGTCTTTTGCGTTTAGAATCAGCCAATGAGCGTCTTCCTTTTACAGTGAAAGCCCTCCAAGTGTCAAAGGCGATGATTGACGTCCACACGAACGAAACCAGGAAAAAGTAGTGAAGAAGGACAGCTATGACAGTACAAGCGATGGGTGTGTCTGTCTGTCCACTTCCAAGTATCCACAAGAGTTGTGCAAGCAGAATGGAAATACTGAGGTTCATCAGGTTAATGCCTGGTGGTGTTCGTAGCTCAGTGAACAAGGAATAGGTGACGAGGACAAAGACCAGTGCAATAATCGATATCAGCATGCATACAAATGTAAGGAGTGAATAAGTAAACGAATTGTTGTTCTTCTCGTAGAACATTGAAAAGGTATTTCCAAAGCTGGCACAGATCCATATTGACCCTTGTATGATGTCATACTCATTCTTATCTAATACCTCTCCAATGGAATTCACATAAACTGAGCCATTATCCAACATGGTATACTCAGTGTTATTGAATGGCACATATGCACCCGTGCAATTAACCAAATCCAAGAGAATCTTACACACAACAATGGTATAATTCCCGTTGAGAAAGTAATTATGATATGGTAATGTCTCACGTGATTTATTGAGATAGACCGCTGGCATATAACCATCCAGCACTGCGTACTCATGTTTGTCATACGTTTGGAGATTGGTACATGTTAGGATCCTATAAGTCACCTTATAGACCGTGAGCTCAGTTTGATTGACAGTGATGTTGAACGGCTCGGTGGATCGTAGAAGCCAATTTAGTCTATCGGTGAGAGACTGGAATCTAGATCTGTTGAGATAGCTTTGCTTGTGTATCCGCTGGACTGAAATATCGAACTGCAGACCTTGAGGAATGAATTTGTCATTGAAATATTTGATGTGTGATGACGCCCTACTGTAAACGCTGAATTCCTTAATGAAAAATATTTTAAATTCTCTCAGATTTGTTGTGGTTCTTGTGGAGTTCTTATAAAAGAGGCGCACTCTGTAAGTATCGAATGGCTCTGACCTGGGCGTTGGAACTATTCCGTATCGACACTGTTGCAAATACGGGTCGTAGACATGATCTCGTCGAGAGCAAGTCACTGTAATCAACACGGTTCTACTTTTGGATTCATTTTCATCGATCAATTCAAAGGGAACAGCAAGCGATAGAGTCGGGAGTCCGTTATTCCTCGCAAAAAGCGGTTTTTCGGAACTGTCGGGACGTGAAGATAATCCTTGCTTTCTTTCACAAAACATTAGTTTTTTTATTCTACTGCAGTTTAAACACCTTTGCGGCTTCTTGGATATATCCCCACGTTTTCCGGCCCGATCTTGTGTATTTAGTTTCTCTCTGGAATCAAATGGACAGGATAAATTAAGTTCTGGACAACGCTGTGTTGCTTGGTCCATATGTGGCTCCCACCTCAGAGCTCTGCAATTAGACACAAGATAGTCACGAATCTCTGATGAAGTATGTCCAGCCGGTGGTGGCATTAGACAGCTGAAAACAACTCTGTAGGCTTCAAAAGAGTTGTGATAATTACACCGAGCACAGTGACGATTACGAAAGACTTGCCCATCGGCGGTAAAGACCGGAACAGCATACTCCATGGTTGCCATTGTAATCTTAGTCGTTTGAAACCGTGAGCCTATTGTGCATTTCTCTCTTATCCAGTTATCTTGTGCCCAAGTATTATCACATGAAGTAACCATCCATAAATGATCGATGCATGCCCAGCTTGTTACATTGTGCGAGTAGGAGTTATGTAAATGAGGTTCTTCATTCGCTAATGTTTCGTTCAAACAAACATTCCATTTGCCTTCTTTGATTGTGTCGTCATCAATCCCTGCCGTTGTATTCTGTGAATCACAGCATCCATAGCAACGAATATCACAAAAACAACCTTTGCCTTCATAGTTCGTTTGATGAAGAACTGCGTATATTTTCTTTTTTGGCTCCTCTCGGGTCGTATTTCGCCGCTCAGGTGAATCGGTTGTTGAAATAGATCTTTTGGATCTGATCTGATTATTTCGGCCAATTTTGACACTCCTTGATTTTTCTGATGCTTCTTGTTCATTGAACACTTCGACCATTACCGCACTTCTTTCTTCTTGTTTATTCACCTTGTCTTCAACGGAATTACCTTCTGAAAATGCTTTGTAGATTCTCTTATTTGATGCTGTTTGCTCAGCACTAGCAGCATTTAAAGGCCTATTTATCGAGGAGACAAGCTTATCGCTCAACCCATACAAACTCATCTTAGATGTTTCCTCGGTTCTTGTATTCACTAAAATGCTTTTGTCGACATCTTTGAACTGTTCGTCTGGTTTGAGGAACGGTCTTTCTGTGCCTGTTGCTGCGAAAGTCAAAGCTATGAAGAAAACGCGGCGTACGGCGTCCATCCTTCACCGCGATGAACTGCGTCGACACCGGCTCCAATACTACTTTTGATACATTTCAAGGAAGATTAAAATGTGAAATTTGGGAAAAACATGCTATATTTTGCACTAATTAAAAGGGTGTATTTTGAAAACACTCTCTAATCGAATGACTAGTTGAGTTCGCATCTCAGTTGGAAATGAAAATATGTTCAGTTCCGACACAATGTCACCCCAAACTCCAACCAAACCAACACCCGTCTGATTGCTTTCCTTAGAGTGACTGAAGACACTGAAGTCCTTCTATCTTTTTGCAGACTATATTAATCCGTTCTTCAATAATCTGATAATCATCTTAGAGTGCTTTAAAAAGGAACTTAGAAAGGTTCCTCAGTATCGTATGACTGTTGGCGGCGACCTTGGACAGGTGATTTGCGGGAATGAGTTGGCATTTTTTTCAATTATGACCGGAAGACCACTAATTGTGCAGAGCGA
Source organism: Actinostola sp. cb2023 (assembly GCA_033675265.1). Classification (NCBI taxonomy): domain Eukaryota; kingdom Metazoa; phylum Cnidaria; class Anthozoa; order Actiniaria; family Actinostolidae; genus Actinostola; species Actinostola sp. cb2023. Next base: position 248,320 of record JAUJYZ010001008.1, read on the forward strand.
CACGCCACAAAAATTCAGAATGAAGAGCTGATCATTGAATTATCGTGTTGAAATCTTGATATAATTTTTAGAGCCTGACAAATAAGTCAGGAAAAGGAACAGACACTAGAAAAACCTGAGAGAATACTAAAGTGTGCCTTCTGGCTGGTTGTAATTCTTGTTTTAAATTCACTTCACACCCGTTCTAAGGGCACAATAGAGTATTAAATTATCAATAAAAATAACTAATTATTTTTCGAACTATACAGGCACGCAGGGGTACTTTCAAATCAATCAATCAATCAAAACTTGTAGTATTCAGCCGAAGCTGGTATCCAGACGGGGCCCTGTATACAAACAAGCCAAATGTTGCCGGGATTTTTGACAATGATATATTTTATTTTTCTTAGGGTTGTTTTATTTACTTGGTGTTTTATGGTATATATAAGTTATGTTAGGGCTATTTTTTAAAGGATTTAGTTGAAGGATTTAAATAAAAGGAATTGCGGGATTTTGAAAGTAAAAAATCTGGATCGAACGGTGATAATTCGGTGCGTGATCCTGTTTCTGTTCATCAAACAATCAACAAAAAAAGATTGTCACGATATGATTACTTCCTCTTCAGCGACAGGCACAGGAAGAATAATGAAAACAATATCATTACTTTTATACTTTAAACATAATAATTTATATGTCTACTTCGTTCTTTTTGCCTTTCGAATTTCGTTTCCAGACCTCCCTGGTTCAAAATCGAGGAGCGTACCCTGGTAACGATTACATAACTTTTACAGAATACCAGTTTACAGAATAAGAATGCTTTAAAATCAAGAGTTTCGGTTTGTTTAATAATCATTTGTTCAACTTAAAGTTCAACCATGGCGGATCCTAAAGGAATTCCTACAAAAGAGCAAGAAAAGGTAAAAAAAAATGCCGAAAATTGAGTCCAAATCTAACTGATCAGTGAAAGTTTTTTCTGAGTAAAGCACTTTACGATTTTATAGAAATAGCTTTAATGTTATAATCTTATTGGTACATCTGGGTTTTTTCTGGTTGTATTTAGTCAATGAATGAGATGAGAAGGTGTCAACGTATGGCAGGCTGGTATGGTCTATGGTCTTCAGTACTGAGTGGGTATCAAATTGAAGATCGCTCTGTTATTGTAAAAAACCATATATAGCTAATGATCATATCCGTAATACAGTCAAGACACCCTCACAACCATCCACCTTATTAATTAATTAATTTGTATAACAGTGGCACTGTAGGGTCCAGACAAAGGTGTCTGTCTTAGAGAGGTGTCCAGTTTAGATGAGTGTCTGTTTAGTATTTACCCAAGCCAATACAACCTTGTGTAATAAAGACACACTCTGACTTTGATTGCATGTACTATTAATGCATAAAAAGTTATAACGCCAACAATTAAGCACATTCATGTCAGTACATATTATATATACATACAATCTAGATCGGTGGCAGGTCAATAGGTCCACTTATAAGACTATAGCAGTGCAATGAATATAACTGGTTGAATTTCATCAGCCAATATAATCACGGCATACTACTTGACATGTGACTTGATATATTTCAGCTGGTGCAGTATCATTCGGTGGCCTGATGTTCTTTCCTAGAGAGATGGTACCTAAGATGTATATTCCTATGATTTCTTTAGGTACTGTGCATCTCATACATGTATTAGCTTCTTTTACATCTTTACACCAGTGTAAACAACATATGAGACAAATATCTAAACAATTAATGGACAATAAAAGTGTCCCCTGTCCTTACGACATAGGGGTGTCAAATGGTCAAGGTGAGACCCAGGGGGGGGGGTACTCAGGGATATCAGTGACGGGGAGGTGTGAATGAGGCCAAACTTTTTAACCCAAAAAAAGTCCAACGGCCCAAAATTGTAACCCCAAAAAAATTTTTGCCGCATAAAATCGAGAATGGTAGGATATCATTTTTATCAACCCCCCAAAAAAGTCCTTGCAAAAATCTTTATATCAAAAAAAGTCCACCAGAAAATTGATAACCACAAAAATGTCCCAAGCCGCGAATTTCAAACCCAAAAAAGACCTTCGCACCTCCCTGCCACCCCCCCCCCCCCCCCCCCCCCCCCCCCCCCCCCCCCCCCCCGCCTCCTGGGGGTGAGACTTTGCAAGACTCCGAGACAAGGCATTTTTTTGCGAGCCCAAGACGCTTTTTCACCAATTATTTGCTTTGTTTTCAAAATTCGAGACTGAGATGGCCTTTTTGCGAAAAAAAGGACTTCAAGACCCACGAAATTTTGACCGGGACCATTCGACACCCCTGTACATGTACACTGGATCCAGAAACTTGTATATAAAACATATAGCATGTTAATTTCGTGATGTGTCTATATTATTGCTTTATAGGTTGTGCTACATGCTGTGGCTGGGGGGTTTCTATGTGGTTCACAAAGTCTTGTAGATCGAATCAGCTGCAGAGAATTCACAGCAGAAATTTGGCAAGTAAGTGTATAATCAGGGACTGTGGAGTTGCATTTGTTTTACAGCATATTTTTTGTCACACCATGACTACTTGTTAATTTGTTCATCTGTTTTATTTTTCCAGACGATCAACATTCAGAAACACAAAGCGTTTCTCATCAGAATGAGGGAAATGACATTAGAATTATGTCCAATAAATTTGGAGACGAGGCTTTTTATAAAGAAGATCAATAATATTTTCAATGTCATGTGAATCAGTAGTTATTTATTTGTGTTTGCAGTTTATAATTTTATAATATTCCAATAAAATCCAACAAATAAACTGCATAAACTTGTTTTTGAACTTTGCAAGTGGCTGGGACACAGGTATCCCAATCGAAGCTAAAAGAACATCTATCCCGAAGGTCCGTGCGCGCCAACGCTGTAGACGAGTAACGCCTTGCGAAAACCTTACCTGATGAAAACGTACATTTATGGAGTGAACTTTTGGTCCTTTTTTATCAAGTTTTTATCAACTATAACAGCGTAAGCACCAAATGTCTGGGAAATTAGAACTTCTAGCAACTCTAGAAGGTAAATTCGTAAGCATCTTTTTAGAATTGATTTAACTGCGCACAATCCTACGTTGTACTGTGTGTCAAACACTGCTCATTTTATCGTACAAAATACATGAAGTACTGAGCATCCTGCATCTGTGTTCAGTCGAGCCTGGACTAGTATATATTCAAATAGTACTTATCATAGTTTTACATTACGTAGGACATGAAGATAGAGTGTGGTGTGTTGCATGGAACCCAACCGGGACTGTGATTGCAAGCTGTAGTGGTGACAAAACAATATCCTTTTGTACAAGCTCGTGGTCCCTCTCATTTATACTCTGTTTAATACTTGGGAACATGCATGAGCATGCATATTGGTTCCCAAACCCAAAGCACTCCACATTAGCTTCTCATAATAAATTCCATCCAACATATTCCATCCAACATATTCCATCCATCCTCGATATTATTATTTTTAGATGTCACGGCTCTCTGGAAGAGCATTTTTTTTCTTGTAATGAATTGATTCGTGTTTAAATAAAGTTTATGTATGTATGTATGCATTAATTAATTAACATACATGTACATACATACGTACAGTAGATAGAGTGTTCGTACCTACATGTAAGGGAGTAATAGAGTCATTTTCGTATTAGTGGGAAACCTACGGCACAGACTAATGGTCACGGTATGGAATCAAAGACATTCACAATCACAGTGCGCAAAATCATTGCTCAACCAATCAGAATGCTTGGATACCACATGATCATGGCATAATACTGGCACAGCATGAACCATACCATAATTACTTCCCACTCATACGAAAACGACTCTATGTTCGACTGTTCTTGGGTATTACTGAGCCTCAACTCAGTAACCTCATTTGCCGAGTTCCACTTTGGGTTCCCAACCCTCCATATCTAAGTTATACTCAATACTGACTGAATGCATAATATAGGAGTTGTTCATTTTCTTTAATGTTGAATTACATTCGTATCTGGGGTAAAGAAGGAAATAAGTGGATATGTAAAACAATATTAGAAGATGGCCATCAAAGAACTATACGATCAAGTAAGTTTATCAGTCACTAGTAGACAAGCTTTTATTATTAAAATCATAAACTGAGATTGGTTATTTTAATTTTAGTTGCTTGGTCACCCTGTGGTATATATTTAGCATCAGCAAGTTTTGACGCAACAACCTGTATTTGGGACAAAAAAAGTGGAGGTATTATTGGCAAACAAGTGTGACTGTATACTTCTATCTTGGTTATTAGCCAATCAGCTTCTGATATGGCAGCGAGATTCTATTGTTTTAGGTTGAGAAAGAAGTATACAAGTACATTATTAATAGTGGTCACCCTTGTTTGTGTTACATATTAATGTGCTCTAGATATACATGCCTGGTGAGGTTTACAGCTTAGAGATTTTACAGTAGAATATAGAGAAGGGACCAGCATTTACCTTATTAGTGTCCATCTTAGAGAGAGCAGAGACTGGACTGGTGTCTATCTACATGTATTAGGGGTATCGAATGGCAAGACTCCAAGACCAGGCATATTTTTGTGAGCCCGAAACACTTTTTCATCGATTCCTTTTGTTTTCAAAATTCGAGACAGAGATGGCTTTTTGCGAAAAAACGTGACTTCGAGACCCGCGAAATTTGACCTAAATTTACACCCCTTGCATTAGTAGTGTCTAGAGAGACTGAATGGCATCTGTTTTAGAGAGATGTTCAGCTTAAATAGTGTCTCAGTATGTCAATCTAGAGAGAATTACCATGTAACTGTTGTGTATTACATTTTACTTCAATGCATCCAAAAATTCCATTTTAGAGTTTGAATGCAATGCAACACTTGAAGGCCACGAAAATGAAGTAAAGAGTCTTGATTGGTCAAAGTCTGGCTCTTTATTAACAACATGTGGGAGAGATAAGAGTGTGTGGATATGGGATGGTAAGTAGGAGTTTTCTATGGAAGCTGGCTATGAGCTGTCGGGCACCACATACCCATATCACTTATATATGGGAGTACATTTCCCCACCCTCCCCCTGTCGGGCACCACATACCTCTTACCTTTCCCCACCCCTGTCGGGCACCACATACTCATGCCACTTCTATATGGGAGTACCTTTCCCCACCCTCCCCCTGTCATGCACCACATACCTCTTACCTTTCCCCACCCCTGTCGGGCACCACATACCCATATCACTTATATATGGGAGTACCTTTCCCCACCCTCCCCCTGTCGGGCACCACATACCCCTACCATGACCTCTACCACTTATATATGGGAGTACCTTTCCCCACCCCTGTTGGGCACCACATACCCATACCTACCTTTCCCCACCCCCGTCGGGCACCACATACCCATATCATATACCCATACCTACCTTTCCCCACCACCATCGGGCACCACATACCCATACCTACCTTTCCCCACCCCCATCGGGCACCACATACCCATACCACTTATATATGGGAGTACCTTTCCCCACCCCTGTCGGGCACCACATACCCATACCTACCTTTCCCCACCCCTGTCGGGCACCATATACCCATACCTACCTTTCCCCACCCCTGTCGGGCACCATATACCCATACCACTTATATGTGGGAGTACCTCCCGTAAGTAAGTATGTCATTTGATTTTGTAAAGTTTTAGAGGATGACGAGTATGAGTGTGCTAGCGTTGTACATAGTCATACGCAGGATGTAAAAAGAGTTGTGTGGCATCCAACAGAAGAGGTCAGTTGTTCGCCCTTTTATTTAATACTTAAAAATGCATTTTTATCAAAATTTATTAATAAAAGTACAAGTGCAGAAATAGTAGGTTGCCTTGGTTTAGAGAAAAATAGTTGAAGGGGTGCCCATGAAAACTGCGTATGTGACTATTTTGATAATTTTCAAAATGTTATGCAATTGCTTCAAAAATACACCTACTGGCTTATTGATACCTATATAAACATGATTTGGTCATTTTTAGATCGATTACACTAGAAAAAGAGCTTGTTTTGCAGTTTGCCTTTTTTTCATAGAAATCAAAAATGCGCGTTTTTGACGTCATGACAATGTGCGACATTTGACTTTGATTTTCTTCCAAAATACATCATTGTGAAACAAAACGCCACTTGCTCGGCAAACTTCCATCTCTCTTCTTGGTATATTCGGGGATTTTCAATTCGACTATTTCGGGATCCCTGTTGTTTTCCAACGCACGACCGAACTACATTCTGGGATATCATGAACATTTTTGTCAACGACATTCCGTACCTCCATGTTTTAGAGATATTTTATAAAGTCTTTTTCACCCGGGCCTACAGGCCCGGTTTGCATTCTTTACTAGTCGAAAGTCGCCAAAACTGCCTTAGTAGGTCCTCGAATTCACCACAGAACGACCAGAGATATTAAACAACTCTCACTCGGCTGAATCAGCCATTTTGAAAATCAGTTTCATCGTGAAATTGCACCTCGCCCCTGATTTCTTCCAGGAGAATGGCCTCTACCACCAGTCAAGCTTAATGATGCTGTTCTGGGGGCTTCTGTTTGAAAACATGGCAATAAAAGACTTTAAATTGTGGCAATACCTAGTTCTGCGAAGCACTTCCAGAACCGATAGCCACGCCACGAGACAACTTAACCGCCTGATAGTTTGAGCCCGCGAGCTGTCAAGATTTCCATGGCAACAAAATTCGCTAAAAACTTCTAAAATCTCTGGAAGTGAAAGGTTGAAATCATTCACATCTGAAGGTTTGTTATTGTTGAACAACACGTACAGATCACTGACGCGTAAAAGTTTCTTAATTTGCATATTTTCACCAACTAATCCTGATAAATTCAATCAGAAATTAAATATACTGTAGTGCCCAAAATTCGAGTGTAATCGATCTAAAAACACCAAATCATGTTTATATAAGTATTTAGAAGCCAGTAGGTGTATTTTTGAAGCAATTGCATAACATTTTGAAAATCATCAAAATAGTCACATACGCAGTTTTCATGGGCACCCCTTCAGTTATTGTTATTCAGTTGTAACCATGAGCCTTGGAGACCCTTATGCCTGCCTCCATTTCGGCCTTATGCGATATGGAGCAGTGAGAAATGATGATGATGATGACCACCATTGGGACGGAAAGGACTGATGATGACAATGATGATTACAATGTTTCTTTCATATAATGTTACACTTTATTAAGTAAGAATGTTTTTCAATTCCCAAAAATTTCAGCCCTATTATTATAATAAGCTGAATAATCCTCTTTTCATAGATTCTGGCATCATGTGCTTATGATGACACAATCAAACTGTATAAAGATGATGACGATGATTGGTAAGAACTTTGATGTATATTAGATCAGCCAACTCATTCTTCCCTTATTTGAGAGGAATATATCCCAGATATTGACGGATCAGAAATATTGACTCTATTGGGCAATTTAAAAGGGAAATATACCGAATACTCTGAACATCATGCAAATCAGTATGCAGTAATAGTACGCATATATTTTTAGGTACAGTCATTTGCAAAAATTCTGTCCGCTACGAAATATCAATATATCAATATATCGGATGCATTATGGGTAATTAAATAATCGAAAATTCCCCTTAAAGCAGGTTAACGCCAGCAAAGTTGGTAGAAATATTTATTATAATGTTTGTTTTAGTCGTACGTTTGTTGTTTGTACATTTTGCCTCATTTAATAAGTTAGGAAACTTAAAATAGTATTATTTAATTACCCATAATGCACCCGATATATTGATATATTGATATATCGTGGCGGCCAGAATTTTTGCAAATGACTGTATATCAACTTATATTGTTATGTTACTGATGATTTTACCGTATTTAAATAAACTATATGTATGTATGTATGTATTGTGTAGATTGAGTATGAAAAAGTCTTAGTAATGGGATTGTTGATTCCATATGTTCCTAAGCTGTTATGACCCTACAGTAAGGATGTACCATGCCCAGGGGGGGGTACTCAGGGGTATCAGTGACGGGGAGGTGCGAATGAGGCCATGCCATAATAATAACAGTAATAATAATAATAAATAGTGCTTGTACAGTGCATTCTTTTACCTCAATGCGCTAAGATCCTAAAAATATATATCTACAGTAAAGTCATAAACATGACTTCATTACCAATGATTTTTTATTGCTATTTTATTGCTGTCTGATGATTTGTTCCTTTCTTTGTTCATCAGGACATGTTTTGATACCCTAGAGGGACATGAATCTACTGTGTGGTCTATCAGTTTTGATCGTAAAGGAGACAGATTAGGTATCAGAAAGTTTAATGCCTGTACAATGTTTACCAGCTGATAGAAAGTGTTTTCTTTTGCCTCAGTGTCATGTGGTGATGACAAGACACTACGAATATGGCAGTCATATACACCAGGCAACCAAGAGGGTATGTGTGGACAGGGGCGTAGCCAGGATTTTCCATTGGGGGAGGGGGGGGGGGGGGTCACACTCCATATCGTTCACCACCAAATGCCCCCTCCCCTCCTCAAACATATAAATTTAAAGAGTACACCCAGAGGAAGGAGTGATCACAGGCACCCTGGGACCTCCCCCTGCCTACGCCCCTGGTGGAGTTTGTCTTCAGTATAAGCTCAATTGACAAAAAGAGTGTGATGTTATTCCAGGGGGTTACTCTAAATAGAAGTCGACGCAAACTAGGTGCTTCAAAGAATTATTGTGGACCCCTCCCCCTCCTCCCCCATACCTAAATTGAAATATTGAGGTGACACACAGCTGCTCAGAAGAGCTGTTGTGATTGGATAATACAAACAATAGAATTCATGATCTACTATTGTCTACTCGTTCTATTGTTTTGTTTCTATTGTTTTACTTTAATAGTATTGACCCAATTGGCATAGATCTTCTAAGAGCTGCAGGCCTGCCCACCAGAACACAAGCACAATAGAATTCATTATCTACTATTGTCTACTCGTTCTATTGTTTTGTTTCTATTGTTTTTTACTCTAATAGTATTGACCCAATTGGCATAGATCTTCTAAGAGCTGCAGGCCTGCCCACCACAACACAAGCACAATAGAATTCATTATCTACTATTGTCTACTCATTCTATTGTTTTGTTTCTATTGTTTTACTCTAATAGTATTGACCCAATTGGGCTAGATCTTCTAAGAGCTGCAGGCCTGCCCACCACAACACAAGCACAATAGAATTCATTATCTACTATTGTCTACTCGTTTTATTGTTTTGTTTCTATTGTTTTACTCTAATAGTATTGACCCAATTGGCATAGATCTTCTAAGAGCTGCAGGCCTGCCCACCAGAACACAAGCACAATAGAATTCATTATCTACTATTGTCTACTCGTTCTATTGTTTTGTTTCTATTGTTTTACTCTAATAGTATTGACCCAATTGGCATAGATCTTCTAAGAGCTGCAGGCCTGCCCACCACAACACAAGCACAATAGAATTCATTATCTACTATTGTCTACTCATTCTATTGTTTTGTTTCTATTGTTTTACTCTAATAGTATTGACCCAATTGGCATAGATCTTCTAAGAGCTGCAGGCCTGCCCACCACAACACAAGCACAATAGAATTCATTATCTACTATTGTCTTATCTACTACTCTATTCTATTGTTTTGTTTCTATTGTTTTACTCTAATAGTATTGACCCAATTGGGCTAGATCTTCTAAGAGCTGCAGGCCTGCCCACCACAACACAAGCACAATAGAATTCATTATCTACTATTGTCTACTCGTTCTATTGTGTTGTTTCTATTGTTTTACTCTAATAGTATTGACCCAATTGGCATAGATCTTCTAAGAGCTGCAGGCCTGCCCGAAATATCCTTTCCACCTCCCTAAACCTTTTACCCTAAGTACTACCCCCTGGGGATATTCTAACTGCCTTTATTGTCTTGCTTATAGGTGTTGCTACTACTGGCAATGATCCAAAGATGAAATGTGTTTGTGTATTATCTGGATATCATAACAGAACCATATATGATGTTGATTGGTATGAACAGTTTTTTTTAAAATAATAATAATAATAAATAATAATAATAATAAAAATAGAAATTTCTTAAAAACGCATTAACCATAGTCTCAATGCTTATTATACAATACTTAGGCCTAGTTCAAATGCTGTACTTTCCAAGAGCCGTTCTTAATTACTTCAAAAGAAGCCACCTCATTTATATCTATTGTTTTAAATGAGAATGGCTCATGATTAGCACAACGTCTGAACGACTTAATTTAGTCAAACTCACACTATCTTGAACAGAAATGAATAGCCAGTGGATTTTGGACGTAAATTATCTTGAACTCCCAAACTACAGTGTACTGTTTCTAGTGTTTGAGACACTGTAGTTAGCAGGGTTCTACTGTATTCCACACATTATAAATACATGTGTAGAGAAGATTTCATTGTTCTTTCTAGTATGTTAGAAGTTAGTTTTATAATTACCCCATTGTGTGGTTTCAGGTCTAAAGTGAATGACATGATTGCTACTGCTGGAGGAGATGATTGTATACGTATTTTTCAGGAGGTAGATGTTTGTTTTGGAATTCTATTTCTGAAGTTACTTGCCCAATTTTCTCCTCATCCTCCCCTTCTCCCTTCCTCCTCTTCCTTCCTTCCCTCTCCTTCCCCCTCCCTTCTAAGCCTCTCCCATAACCTGTTCGTTCTCACATGTCCTTCTCAGGCCTTTTTCTCTTCCTATTTGCCTTCAGGATTTCAGTCTTTATTTCTTTTACTCTTTTTGAAGGATATTGAAAATTCAAAACCAAATCAACCTTCGTTGAAGATAGTTGCTGTCAAGCAAAAGGTTAGCAATGATTATTGAAGGTTTTATAGACTTTCATTGATACATCCATTTGTTCTTTCTGTCATTCATTCATTCACCAGTACATTTCTTTATTCATTTTTTCATCCATCCATCCATTTATCCATCCATTCATCCATCCATTCATTTGTTCATCCATTCATTTGTCCATCCATTTATCCATCCATCCATTCATCCATCCGTCCATTTATCCATCCATCCATACATTTGTCCATCCATCCATTCATCCATCCATCCATTTATCCATCCATCCATCCATCCATTTATCCATCCATCCATCCATTCATTTGTCCATCCATCCATTATTCATTGAAGTACGTTTTGGTGCCAATGTGCGCAAGTTGTCAGTGCTTATTCTTGAACCATCGCGATCTTTAATTCTCGTTTCATAAGTCGTTATTTACTGTGATACTTAGGCCCATCAGCAAGATGTGAATTGCATACGATGGCACCCAAAGGAACAACAGATGTTGGCTTCATGTTCAGATGACTGTACTGTCAAGATATGGAGATTAGTGTCCGACGAACAATAAATATGATTTACGTATGTGAGTTAGCCTCGATTACCAGTGTTTTTTCGGTGGGTTACCTGTGGTCAGGGGTTTTCGGTGAGTGGGTTACCTGTGGTCAGGGTTTTCGGTGAGTGGGTTACCTGTGGTCAAGCCGGGTTTTTCGGTGAGTGGGTTACCTGTGGTCAGGGTTTTCGGTGAGTGGGTTACCTGTGGTCAGGGTTTTCTGTGAGTGGGTTACCTGTGGTCAAGGTTTCTATGGTGAGTTGGTTACCTGTGGTCAAGGTTTTCGGTGAGTTGGTTACCTGTGGTCAGGGTTTTCGGTGAGTGGGTTACCTGTGGTCAAGGTTTTTCGGTGAGTGGGTTACCTGTGGTCAAGGTTTTTCGGTGAGTGGGTTACCTGTGGTCAAGCCGGGTTTTTCGGTGAGTGGGTTACCTGTGGTCAGGGTTTTCTGTGAGTGGGTTACCTGTGGTCAAGGTTTCTATGGTGAGTGGGTTACCTGTGGTCAAGGTTTTTCGGTGAGTGGGTTACCTGTGGTCAGGGTTTTTCGGTGAGTGGGTTACCTGTGGTCAAGGTTTTTCGGTGAGTGGGTTACCTGTGGTCAGGGGTTTTCGGTGAGTGGGTTACCTGTGGTCAAGGTTTTTCGGTGAGTGGGTTACCTGTGGTCAAGGTTTTTCGGTGAGTGGGTTACCTGTGGTCAGCGAAGTCGAGGGACGCCGGTATCCGTACGTGTTTATGATTGCTTCATATAACTATACTGACGTTATTTTATGTAAGAAACCTGTAACCATCGGCCGTGGCGTATCGTGTCCGTGGCGTATCGTGTCCGTGTCGTGTCGTATGTGCGCCGTGTTTTGTCCTTCCTTCTAGGAGTTACTCAGTGCAATGGTGGTGTCAAAACGCGGAGAGGGGAAAATTAAAACAAACACCTTTCGTTATTAGGTGTGGGCGATGTCCCACATACACACTAATGAATATGTTAATTAACTGAGTTTTTCTTGATTCTAATTTTAAAAGAGTCCAGCTAAACTGCTTTCAAATATTTGCAATAATGTGTGAAATATAGCCGAGACTAAAAAGTCAAAATTCGAAATAAGTTATTTACCGAAGAGAAGAGAGGAGAGGAGAGGAGAGGAGAGGAGAGGAGAGGAGAGGAGAGGAGAGGAGAGGAGAGGAGAGGAGAGGAGAGGAGAGGAGAGGAGAGGAGAGGAGAGGAAAGGAAAGGAAAGGAAAGGAAAGGAAAGGAAAGGAAGAATCCTTGAGCACGACAATGAATTCAAAGTTCACACTAAAAACAAAATTGTGAGATAACTTTGGTGAGTACTGTGAATAGGTGGGAGGGGGAGGAGGTAGAAAGGAAGCACGCTTGAGGCACTTGAGTACGATGATGATATCAAAGAAGTTTTAATTTTACAGTCGCATTCATTTTAGATCTAATCTGAAGGTCACCGATGCTTCACACTGAGAAATGCGTCCGTTGTTTTTAAAACAGTAAAGTAAATAAGCGGCAAACGTTTGGTTTATCTCGATGATAAAGTGGGAGAGTTTTATCAGCTATATGTTGTTTTTAATTCAAATAATGTTTGTACTGTGCTAAATTGGTTTGCCATATGACATGTACATAATTACCCTACGGTACCCCCGTGGGGAAGGCTTTCTATCTTTCTACATGTATACGTGCTACTGGAAATCCACGAATGGCTTGAAATTTATCGAACAAACGTTTTCTTATTTCTTATTTATTTTTGATTAGTTTCCTTTTCACAGATGTATAGCTACCATGTAGAAATGCTGTGAATAAACCGTTATTTTTTCTTTTATTTATTTTTTCTTTCAAGGAATAGAGTACCTCGCGTAAAGTTGTGAATATAAGTCCCTCTACATTAAGCCCTCCCAATAATATGGCCAATAATAAGCACCTATAATACCGCAATATCTTCTCCAATAATAATCAACGAACGTAATAAAAGTCCTTTGAACGAATAGAAGGCCAGGGCCGAGTTCATAATTAATTCCCTTTCCAAGTCAACTAAGAACGAAAGGATTCATTTATGAAAAAGTTTTGAAGATAACTTTTTATTGTGAAAGTCAGTGGTTTTGTGAACGAAGGAAATTGTGTAATTAGTCAAGACTTATCGTTCTATTGTACTGGATTCCAAGGGCGGATCTTAGAGGAAACTACAAGAGATAAACGAGACTCCCTGCACTCCCCCCTCCCACCCCCCTTGGTCTAACTCCATTGTAATCAATACGAGATACCTGTTCATCAAAAAATCCTTTCAAAACTTATTTGTTCAAAATAGTAGTATTATTTGTTTCTCAGAAATGAGATTAAAGAAACACGAACTAATACATGACTATATATATTATATAATTGTAACATATATGCTGTCTGGGGGCATAATGTCCCTTTTAACCTGAGGGCTGTTGTGTTTTTTCTTTTATGGAAAAGCAATTTATGTGGGTCTGTGAGACCCCGTCTACACTAAAACGCTAACCTGCGTTTTCCTATTGTTTCTGGTAATAGCGAATTGTTTTCGATTCCCTTGAGGATAGAGAACAATATAAAAACGATGCGTTTTCAAACGAAAGCGGAGTAGCGTGGACGTGGCCTGAGTATAAAGGCGAATAATGAGTTGGTTAAATCATTCGCTGTGTCGTAAACACACTACCACTTGCATCGCTTACTCCAGCAATTACATCTCCAATACCAGATGTCTTAATGTGCTATCAAACTAAGCAGTGGATGATAGCGTTTTTATTGTTAAATACTACGTTAAATGGATGTAGTTATTACACTTAGTAATTAATATCAAAGGAATACAAACCATTTTATCCTGAAGCTTTTGTTTTTATTCGAGTCAAAAAAACGTGTTTTTCATGGAATACATGTGTGGTATCTTTATATATAACTTGTTATAGAAGATATAAACCTGTTTGAAGCAATCTAAGTAGCTAAAGCGTTGTGATTTCTTTACCAACCTTCGCTGATCTAGATTCAGTAATGTTTAACAGTCCTTCAACGAGTTGTATAACCCCTTTGTCAATGTCAGTATACAGTCAAGTTCAACTCGTATCGTACAAAATTCCATCGTTTTTAGTTTACCAAAAGTGAGCGTTTGATCAGGAATCACCACCAACGAAGGCGAATCATTGAAATCCTTTAATTTTCTAGTCACAAGGTACTAGATTGGGCAAGACGAGCCAACCATGTTGATTGATTGTAATCAGGTCGTAATGTCCAGAATCACAATTCTTGTCTTTAACGTTGATTTTACACAGACTTTCTTCAGTCTTTCTTCAGCAAAGAGTCGATCCTAAAGCTATCTCCCAGTCTAGCTGTTCTTTCGTTTGTAGTTTGTTGCTCTTTTTGCGATGTCGTGAGGCAATGTTTGGGTTCCTGCCATGCGCTATTTCCTCTGTGTACCGCAGGACTTGTCTCGAGTCTTTCTTCTAATTTATCGAGCTTTGCGAATTTGTTTTCTTCATGGAAAAGTCTCTCGTTTAATCCTCGTGCAATGTTATCTACGTGCTTTTCTTCATCTTCGCTGAATATGACGTCTTCCAGTTTCTGTTGAAGGCTTGTTAGTGTATCTTGTTTGGAATAGTCATTGGTGGTACTACTATTCGCGCCACCTTCGTCCTTGTTGGCTTTCTTCAGTCGTCTTCGCCTCCAGTATTTCCCATCTTCGAACATCCCTTCATAAGAAGGATCTAACATCCAGTAGCAACCTTTACCTGGATCCGTCTTATCACGGTGCATCTTCACAAAACATCGATTGAGAGACAAGTTGTGTCGAATACTGTTCTGCCAGCCTCGGCGGTTCTGCCAGGTATAGTAAGGAAAATTCGAGGTTATGAACTGGTAGATTCCATGGAGAGTTATTTTCCTCCCCGCTGCCTGCTTGATAGCCATGGATATTAGAGCTACGTACGAAAATGGAGGTTTCTGAGGTGACATGGTGTAGTAGGACTTGTAGAACTGCCCGCCATTACAGTTTGGGTATAGATTACAACATGGGTAATACAGAGGTTGGTTTGGTGTGGAATAGCGATACCGTTCATCTACATAAGTAGGCCATGGATACATATTATGCTGAGGCATACGGGGACCACCTATCCAAGACATCTTCAAGCAGTTCAGTTCTGTTCACAGATTGCAGGCGATAACGTGGCAGTGCTAATATAGAGTATAGAATGGGCGTAGTGCTAATATAGAGTATAGAATGGGCGTGGCTAGTACACCACCCAAGCAGAGTGTGTAATTACTTTCAAGTGTCAACCTTGTTTACTGTAAGCATCCTTGTGATTAAGGCCACACATCATTCCAGTCATGAAGTGAGAAATGTGATCACTCCATGATCCACGGGATAGTATGTTTATAGACGATTGCTTCATGATAACACCAACCACCTACTCTAATTATGTTTCATTAAGTGACTCAAACTTCACAGCCGATGGCATCAAGGACTAATGTAGATTACTAGCCCGGTATATTAGATGTTCGTATGTAGATGGATGGCACCAAAGTTGTCGCTGCTCGTCTCTCTTGTCTGGCAGCACCGAATTGAAATTTATACCGTGATGGATTATAGTATTGACTTTGGTATCTATGTAACGCAGACTTCATGGTTTCCTTATAATAACACACACTTTTCTTGTTTACTTGCCTCTCCGTTTTAGTTCATCGTTGTCGTTGTCGTAGTTCAATGTTTATAAAGTTTGTTTGACCACAATTATCACAAAAAAGAACGTGAAATACAAACAAATCAATTACTGCAAAGGTTTTAACTACAACTCAGTAACAATAAACGCATCTGCAAAGTTGCGTAGCGGTGTCAAACTCACAACACTCCAACTGACGCCAGTCTCTATTGACGTTTTCCTCGATTGCTTGCAATAAGGCGCATGTTTGTTGATAAGTTTGTGTTCTTACCAGAGTCAAAGTGTCAAAGTTCTTCAATGTTTTCAATAACAACAATAACTTGAGCAGCTACAGAAAAGCTTTTATGATTTCTATCAAACATAAACACGACATAAAGAAAGCCTTTGTTTAGCGTCATATTTTGTGGACATAAAGGTTCGAATCAAAGTCATTCACAGATTTAAAAAAAAGTCCAACGTACCGAACTCATAGTAAAGCCGAATCTATAGGCGAGCAAATTTTTCTTGACAAGTTTTCCTTGACGAGGAAGACTTGCTCGTGTAGACGACAAAAACATCGCCAATTTTTCCTTGACAAAGAAAACTTGCTCGTGTAGATGACAAAAAATTGTCAATTTTTCCTTGTCAAGGAAAACTTGTCAAGGAAAACTTGTCAAGGAAAACTTGTTCGTGTAGATGCATGGACGAGGATGCATGGATTATGTTACTACCGCTCGCGCTTTCAGTTTGATAATAATCATCAACCTAACTTTAAAACATTGTTGCAACTTATTTGTGTAACAATACTGGAAACGTTTTTACGCGATTTTCAGTAGACACTTCACTCTCGCCAGTTTTTCGTTCCACCTGCGAACGAGAAATGCTTCCTATTGGTGTTGGGTTTCTTTGCTTGTCCAATCTTCTATTCTGTATTTTATAATCAGAATTTCTCTACATGAACACTCGACTACAAAAGAGTAATAAGTTTTCACTTTTAGTGTGCAATTCAAAGCACAGAGCGTGAGTACGTGAAGAAGCAAGGAACCTTTCCCGCTGCGCCTGGCTCGCCAATTACAATCGATTATTAGGCATTATACGATCAATATCACTAGTAATCACTAGAGGACGCCAAAGCCATCACAAACTGATTAAATCGCTGTTAGATAAGCCAAGCCGTTAAAGATATCTATTATTACAAGGATATTGAAATCACTCTGCGTTTTGATTAACAAGAATACCACTCTGTATACGTTACCACTTGCCTCTCGCCATTTTCCACTCATTCGATCTTCAAAGTTCATTTCTGTTGCTATTTTGTGCCGACTTCTGTTATAGGAGCATATTTTGGTGGATAGTTTTGCCCTTTTAAAACTAAAAGTTCAGTACTCTTTTTCGCGGTGTTGATAGATTTCCTTTAACCATTGAATTTTATATCATTATATACCGACGCAGCCCATACTAGTATACTCGCTAGTTTCCTTAAAAAACTGTTTATTTCAATTTTTCTAGTGTATTTATATAAATAGTCTTGTGGCTACAAAAGCGACATCTAAACAGGTATTCAGCAAATACAGAAGTGTTTAGTTCAAGGTCGTTTTGATCAATCACAACATCTGCTTTCAAAAAAAGCTAAAATAACATACTTATCTGCTTGAAATGAACTTTTGAAAAGATTCGTCTACATTGAGTAATTATTGTCCAAGTCTCGTTTAATACGCCCCCTGTAGCTACACCATATACAAGCTTATATCAAGTCGAAGCTCTTCAGGCTGTTTTTTTCACTAAGTGTTCATTGACTAACTTTCTATTATGTTTTTTTCTCTTAAAAGTACTCAACAGGCAATTGGCGCATCGTCTTACTGCGAGTTCAATGCTAAAGTAAATTACAGTTGTGTTCGATATGTGTATACTTTCGTTACTTTGTGTATTCCGACGTTAATTGAAATACAAACCCGATGTTAATAAAGATAGTAATATAAATGATTAGGGAAATAGTTATGTCCTTTCTTCCTTCTTTCCTTTCTTCCTTCTTTCCTTTCTTCCTTCTTTCCTTTCTTCCTTCTTTCCTTTCTTCCTTCTTTCCTTTCTTCCTTCTTTCCTTTCTTCCTTCTTTCCTTTCTTCCTTCTTTCCTTTCTTCCTTCTCTCCTTTCTTCCTTCTTTCCTTTCTTCCTTCTTTCCTTTCTCTACAAGTAATGCAACCACTACAATGACAATTCCTTTCGTTTCAAACTATGTTATGCCTGATTACCAAATCTTCAATTTTAAACTAAAACGTCTTTCACTTATTCTTGCTGCTTTTGAAAGCACATGCTGCCTGATCAATGAGCCGTATATACGATCAAATCAATACTATTTATTTTGTTACTATTTTTTACTATAATTGACAGCACTGTTGTTCAGCTTTCACTGTTTAGTGTTTTACTACAGCGGTTTACATTCAATATGCGGAGCGCGAGGGCCAAGGAGGATGTCGGGAGTTGTGTTGGTAACTATAGCAACTTGTTTATCGTATAAACTACCGTTGCTATAGGAAACGTCGATCGATCTTAGACAAAAATGTGTTATGGGAAGGCAAAATATAAATGGCTATAGTAAAAAGACTTTAAAGCCAAAGTTTCCCCAGCATCCTTCATGGTCTCCATGTCGTCACTCACAACTCCCAGCATCCCTCATGGTCTCCATGTCGTCACTCACAACTCCCAGCATCCTTCATGGTCTCCATGTTGTCACTCACAACTCCCAGCATCCTTCATGGTCTCCATGTTGCAGGTTCACACAAATATAACTCAGTGGACTAATAAATATGTACGCGAATTGGTCTGATCTAATTGTAGATTCACATTTCTGAGCAAAGCTCATATTTGCCGCATTAATATAATACTAGACGTACTTCATAAATACTTGTAAATTTAAATAATACTATACATTTAAGTTACCTTATCGTATCACGTGATCTTACAGAAAGAAAATGGCGGCATTACATTTAACTACAATCCTGTACGAACTTACAAACTGTCTGACACGAACTCGTTTCCAGGTCTTTCGCGTTAGCCACAAGATGAGAAGGCCCTGAGAACGAGGTTGCGTTGTTCAGTTGTGCGCGCAAAGAGTTATGGTACAATGTATAGTCACCACCTGTATCACGTGATTGGTCAGCGGTCAATCGTAATATTTTCAACTGAACTAAAAAAAAGTATACAAATAATTGCTGTTTTGATTGTAATTCGAGGCCAGCGACACTTGTAGGCCAAGTATACTTGTTTGCTCCTTGTCAGCTATAGCTACAGCGGCAACCTATTACAATGTCATTACCGTTGTATCTCGTAGTCACTTCCTCGCAATTTGGTTTTCCCTTTGAGCTCGCAGGTTGATGTTTTCTGCAATCAGCTGCGGAGCGATGGCATATTATTTGAACCACACCAGTTGTTCCATTGTAAAATGACTTATCGACGCAGACGTGAGTTGGACACGGTGCTGGTTTTGTCGTGATGTAACGTACTTGAACTGACAGGAATATGATACACAGAAGTACACAACTTGATATCTATAGAACAAAACGAGAATAAGATTAGCCTGTGAACAGCTAGGCTTTCCAAGGGGATGGGGAAGGGGAAGAAAAGGGAGGGGGACGAGCCTGAGGGGGAAGAAAAGGGAGGGGGACGAGCCTGAGGGGGAAGAAAAGGGAGGGGGACGAGCCTGAGGGGGAAGAAAAGGGAGGGGGACGAGCCTGTTGACAGGCTAGAATAAGATAGAAGTGAACATCAACAAAAAAACGTTCTCAAGATAAAGTTAATACTTCAAGAGGCCTCAAACTCGTCCCCATTCTCCGCGCGTTCGGGTCTTCCGAAACTCGGCGCGACTGATTCAGGAGGGAAAAGGACGGACTCTTCACAGTCTAATGTAGCAGAAATCCAAGGCCGACAACTGAGTCATCGACAGACAGTCGTTGTTCGTTTGAGGGTCGGTCGAGTATCGTCGACACTCGGCGAGTAATTCCAAAGCATATGCCAAGTGTTCGACCGACAATCGACAAGTTGTCGATATGTCTCGCTGCTTGGTCGTCGGTCTATCGGACGAGTGTCGTGATCCAATCTAATCAAGATACTATAGACAAACTTACCAAACATTTAGCCATTATTTTCCTTGATAAATAGTCTTTCGAACTCTGTAATTGCCACTTTTCTTGATGAGAAGCTTAGATCGTTGTCACTCTTAGTAGTAACTTAGCAAGACTGCCTACTGATCCCATCCTGATGCACACTTTTATGCACGAGCGATCGCACAGTTTCGTAGTGGGTTATTTTTAAGACAAATATTCCCTTGCGTTGACTAAAAAGGTTGTGCTCCCGGAAAGTGTACCGACCGTTCGAAGCTAAAGGAACTGCTTTCTTCCAGGCAGTAATGGTTATTTCTGATAACGTTTCTTCCAATGAAGTAAAGAAAACCTGTGTTAGAGAAGATATTTGATATTAAAAACATTTCATCAAAGTTAAAAGATAACAGAGAAAATCGATTCTCTCAAGTTTATAGGATTTCCCGCCAGCACGTGAAGTAATAAAAAGGATGTATTTCGCAATGTTTCAAATACAGTATGGCACGTAAGTACAACACAGGACACAGGAAGTGAAGTTCAGGGAGTGGTTCAACATTCCTATCGATACCGCCACGACAAAATGTGACCCAATTGAGCCGTTTTCTACAGAAAATAGACGCTAAAATGAAGTTTTTCCTCCAAAGTGATCAAATAATAATAAATAGATTCTCTTCCCAACACGCTTAAGCAATAAACGAAACCCACTAATTTCTCATTAATGGATTGAAAGTTAATCATTCGTCCAATTTAACGAACACGGTAAGTTTTGAAAAAAAACGATGATCAAATTCAACTAACTTTTTCCTGGTCGAAGCGAAAGAACTCTGTCATCATGATTCTCTTCTAGAATGCCTGTAAAATGTATCAAGGTAATCCCCGAATTTGTAGTTTATGTGGGCTGTTAATTAGCAAATCATCAAGTTTAATTCACAAAGGAAACGTGCTTGCCCAATACTTTGATACCCGGTTGGTACTTATTCCCCCGCATCTCGTGACTAGTCTGAAGAAGCATCAGAGAATCACTCCATAGAGCTGTCGCGTGACCATGACAAGTGAAAGAAGAAATGGTCCACAAATAGCCACGTCAAATTCAATACAATAGAGCGCTGAAAGGGATGATAAAGGAACTTCTATACTCAGCTCATAGCTCTCATTTATATGACTGATTCTAAGAAATATATTCTAATCAGACGGCATCAACTCCCGTACTTTTTAAAATACATATAAATGGAAACGTCATTAATGATAAATTCAATGGTTAAGGCCATGTAAACCCAAAAAGGAAAAGGAAAATACTATTTAATAAAGATCATAAAGCCGCATCTACACGAGCAAATTGTCCTTGACAAGTTTTCCTTGACAAGGAAGACTTGCTCGTGTACGGATGGAGAAAAACATCGCCAATTTTTCCTTGTCGAGGAAAACTTGCTCGTGTAGCTGATGACAAAAAAATGTCAATTTTTCCTTGTCAAGGAAAACTTGTCAAGGAAAACTTGTTCGTGTAGATGCGGCTTAAATATAGCGGATGTTTCATCTATTGATGTACGAGAAGTGAGTTTAAAAAGCTATGAAAGTTCTGACTTCCGCAAACAAGGTGGTGAAAGGTTCAGCAAAGATGATAACCAGAAGGCATTTTCACTTTATACGCTGTTCAAATTAACGGTATAAATCTGATAAATGGTGAACCGATGCACAGTTCAGAACTGTGTAGTCTCCCTCGCAGGTCACGCATCGACGACACTAAACACGGCTGCCAGCTATTCCGGTCATCCTGAGCCGGAAGTCACGCAAGGACTTTCATTTGGAAAATATACCTCGAGTATCAGTCAAATTCGCTCTAAAACACGTTCCATAAGGCTCCTTTAGTGAATTAAACACCATTCGAATTGAAAACAACTACCAAACTGTATGTGTTAGGTATATTTAGAGCTCAATATTATCGAAGAAACATTTTAGAAGCGAAATACTAACTCGGTTCGACGATTTTGATCAATAGCACAGGGAGCCCAAGCGCCCTCATTGTCAGGCCCGGACTTGGATAAATCTAACTTACTTGCGACGGTATCCCTGTGCTTTAACAGCTATCCCATGGATCTTTACGGCAAATGAAAGCTTGATATCTAAGGTTTATTTTGATGCCAAACATGATGATTTTCGGTAAAGTTTCGACTTCAAACTTCACTATTCTTCGTCCACCGGAAGCGGACATTTGGTGTTCTCATTTTGTGATAATGGAGCATTTTCAAAGCGCTCAAATAAACATGGAATTATTTCCAATCTGGACATGCTTTCGTGAATGGCCTTACAAGTAAGTCTAATTTATATATCCACCACGGCAAATTGAAAAAAGTCCTCAAAATTTCGACAATTAGACTTGGAACTTCGCACTTTCGCATGTTTCTATCCAAATTTACAGAGGCAGTATGTACGATATACAGGCTATCGAATATTTCTTCAAGTAAACATAGGAAATTGTATTTTTGTAATTTTTATTAGCCAGAACAAAGCATAAGGAGTAGTAGAAAACTATTCCTCCACGGCAAATTAATTTTCTTCAGAACGTAAACTTTAATTTGCCTTGATTTGATCGCTTCCCAGTCAAGCCTTTGTAGTGAGGCGGTTATGTGCAGAATTTTAGGTGAATTGTGCACTTTGGGTTAAAAGCATCAAATTTGGTAGAAATAAAGGTTTTGTTATGCTGATTAATATCTGATATGGTGCCACCTCGAAATTGTGTTCAGAAGAGAGTTAATGGGAGGTTTTGAAAATGGCCGCCATCTTGACCGGAAGTCGCTACTGATCTTACCGGAAGTGATTAAATTGTCATCTGAACTGCGCATGTCTCATTAAACAAATATGTTCTGTAAAGCAGTTGTGATTTCTGGATAACTATGTTATATAAAAAATATCGTTATAACACTACATAACTTAATTTTAATATAATACGATTAAATGCATATCATCTATGTAAAACCGGAAGTGCAGTACACTATGACCAAAAGTACTAGAGAAGCGCACACTCTGATTGTTCAAAAACCAATACCACATTTCGCTATAATCACCTACAGATAATTATAAAAGAAAAGTGATCTACGAAAATGGTCGTGTGTTGCTTTATCGATGTTTCGCACGAATATAAAGCAAGATGCATTTCCCGGCAAAGTACAAAAGGAGACACAAAATTCGGTTTGAAGACTGATCATCATTTTGAAGTTCTCGTTTATTGATGTTTTACAAGGAAACTTATGAAAGTGTTAAAATGGTGGCAGAATGTAAAACTACTTGTTTAGAATCATGCCTGCTGTCGTTACTGTTTACTCAAAACACTACGAACAGAGTAAAAGCATACAAGCCAAGACCGTTAATTTGGTTCTGGGTACAAATTGTTGGTTCAGATGCAGTGATAACATTACGACAGATAGAAACCACTGGAAAAGAGCAGAGTGACAACGATATCTAAGACCAAGCAGCAGCTATCAATCTGTGAAGAGCGATTGTTCACTATTTTCAATACTGTACATATACTGTCAGATTAGCGACGGAAACATGGCGAACAATTTCATACAGTCAGCGGATGACATTGCTGGCGCGTAAATGACACCTTTTTATTCTAAGAAAACACTGGCCTTTTATCGTAAAATTAGAGCGATTGTGTGATATTACATTGCTTTTATTTTTGTCTATTGTTATTATAATACTGCAGATTAGCATATTTCGGAAGAGTGTTCGCAAGGTGGAATGCACAAGAGAAGGTGCCAAACTAGAACAAAAGAGCTGCATAATGAATCAACAACTTACAACTACTAAAACTGGTTGAAAAATGTTCTGATTTGAAGCTTATATTTAGCGGCCTTAAAATGTTTCAATGAGCTTGATTTTACAAGAACATCTCAGCTACAATCTAAATTTGAGCATAGTCAATTTTAAACAAAATTTACCGACGGTATTTTTAATTATGACTTTTTTAGTAAAAATAGAACGAATGGTGGACAATAAGTGCAAAGTAAACACCTCATCGTGTATGACTTGAGCTCACATTTTCCGATATCATTGCAAGCGATTTCTCTCAACTTTTCCAGAAAAGTAGTTCAATGTCATTACAACAATTCAAGTCTAAAATTGAGTTTTGATACGCCCGATTTACTTGGATTTCAGGTGATTGATTTAATTACTTTATTTACGCTTGAATTATATACTCAAAACATTTCATCGAAGATATCTCACAAACGCTCTCACATAATTTGCTTGTATTCACTAGAACTAGAGACAATTATGCCCACTATAAGATCACAAGAACATTTCCCAAAAATAACCCCCTAGAATCTATAGAAATCGAGAATATGTAAAAAGAGGAATTCTCTCTCAGCGTTGCCATAGTAACGCCGATCTCCATAAAACATACTTCATCAGAAACTTTGATCTTTCTGTAACAAGGTTGTAATACTCAATTTACCAATAGATCGTTCACAAACGCACAATTGTGTTTCAAACGCAAGAGGTATCGCTACGGAAAAAACCAAAAGGACAACAATGGGATAATCACCGAAAAACTACCAAGATGTAAACGATTTGGGAACAACCAAAGAGGACATTTTCAGCGGTTTTAATAAGGAGATATTTGAAATGGACACTTGAACTTTCGAATCAGACTTGTGGAAAGAAGCTCGAACTCCTGAAAAATGTTCTGAACTACAATAACTGTACGGCATCTCGGGTCAGTTACAAAGACAGTATGGCGGATGCTTAGCTAATTATACCTATTTTTCAACGGACTTGGGAACAATGTTAGGCATATTCCACATGAGAGAAACACTAACCATGGGCGAGACGAAGTATGAAAGAATGATTTGGGACTTGTGGAGATTGAGGAACCGTAATGATATAAGAGGTACGACAAATATTGAATGAAAATGCACTGTTTTCTCTGTAATTTTGAAGTGACCCGTAGATGAATACGAGTGAGCATTGCGCATGCTCGCGGCCATGGTGTATGAAATTGTTCGCCATGAACTTGGATGAATTCTTCAAGCATGAGAACCAGGGATGTCTCAGCCAGAAACCGAGATGCCCGATGGTACTGATATATTTATGTAATCATTATCAATAGTGCTGCAACGGTGACATGATTAATCCAGCAGAAACTGAGAAAACATTCTCTGACTATGCTATGTAATCGTTTCTACATTATACATCAAAGCCAAACTCCGCCATCAGACCGCATAGACATGGTATGGGTTGAATACCTAGAAAACAGTTTGAAAGCAATGACAAGGAGTATCTGGCGAAGACACGTAGATGGAAATACTCAACTGCCTCGGAACTGGTTCCAATATCTACATGTAGATGCCAACAAACGTGAACTGTTCAGGTTATTAGCTGAATGTGCTGCATTATTAGTAGCCTGATTTTCCAGATGGCTCATGTGTCATACGCTGTCGCTCCCTTCCCAGCGTATGACATAAGCCGTCTGAAAGATCAGGCTACATCATTAGAGCTAGAGATAGACCAGCAAGTTATTATCACCCACGTGCAGTGACTAAGTACTGTGCAACCCAGTCCGTGATGACATCTCTAACATCAGGCCCTGTAACATATGGTTCTGTGTATACACACGATTAGGTCGACACCAGGATGCTGTCACATGTTGCTGCATGATACAGTCCAACAGGGCCATCACAAGATCCTTCTTCGAACTATTGATGTTCTGGTACTGGCAGTAGCAATCAACAACTGCAACAGCAGGGGCGGTTGGAACTATGGTTTGGTACTGGCTTACATCTTCGTTTCCTTGCAGTTCATGAAATGTCTGAGGCACTACCAGTTTTCTCTGATTTCACTGGATGTGACACTGTCATGTTATGGAGGAAGAGGCAAGAAAATGGAATTGGCAGAATGGAAGTCATATTGGGAGGTTAACAATGAGTTTCTTGCCATGGCGCACAGTCCCAGCGATAATGCTTCCGTATCCTGTTGTACGACAGGAACAGCACGAAGACAGAAGTAGACAAATGAAGCAAGGAAACAGCTCTTAATTTGCTGAGAAAGGAAGATCGTTTGATGCTATGCGACCCTCCCTCCCTCAATGACAGCGCCTTTACTGGAGCACATCAAGAGGGCAGCTTATCTGGCCGGTCACTGCTGGGGCCAGACACTAACAGTCAGCCCAATTCTACCAAGTCTAGATGAATGGGGATGGACCCTAAAGGCAAACGTATGGCAACCATTACCAGATCAATGTAACGAAGTCATGCCGTGAGCTGGCCCGATGTGGATGTAAGATAGGCTGCCGTTTTACATGAATTTTTCCTTTGTTAGGCAAACCTCAAATGCACAGCGCTATATCTGCTCCTGCAATGATGAATGCTGCAGCACGTGAACACAGCTACAAGCGGCTTAGATTTGAGCGTCATATGTTACTGTGCATTTACTTTGCTTCCACCAATATATAATAGCTGAAATAGATGAAATAGAGCTGTTATCATATGACTGTCACAAGTGATCGACGATTACTTTGGTTTCGCGTTTAGCTTGGCTAGTATATATTGGTTAACTGAGTTCAGATTGTATTCATTAGAAATTTGCACCATGTCAAATCAATTGTGTAATCACTTCTTTTCGTGATTGGTTGATAAGAAAACCATATTTGCTGCTGAAACAAACTTTCTCTGGCTGAGTCTACGAGCAGCACTTCAGCTAGCGGGTCTCTACAATTGACGAAATGACGCGTAGATGTATCAGTATAATGAGGCAAATATTGTGTAGACATACATATAATGAATGATAATGACGAGAAGTGTAAACAACTCAGAAAAACGTTCTGAGTTCCAGATGGGATTTGAACCCATGACCTTACGTATTCTAGTCGGATGCTCTACCACTGAGCTACTGGGTGCTCTAATGGTGAGCTAAGGTCATAGTGGGTCATGAATGAACCCATGACCTTCCGTATTCTAGTCGGATGCTCTACCACTGAGCTACTGGATACTCTAATGGTGAGCTAAGGTCATAGTGGGTCATGAATGAACCCATGACCTTCCGTATTCTAGTCGGATGCTCTACCACTGAGCTACTGGGTACTCTAATAGTGAGCTAAGGTCATAGTGGGTCATGAATGAACCCATGACCTTCCGTATTCTAGTCGGATGCTCTACCACTGAGCTACTGGGTACTCTAATGGCGTGCTAAGGTCATAGTGGGTCATGAATGAACCCATGACCTTACGTATTCTAGTCGGATGCTCTACCACTGAGCTACTGGGTACTCTAATGGCGTGCTAAGGTCATAGTGGGTCATGAATGAACCCATGACCTTACGTATTCTAGTCGGATGCTCTACCACTGAGCTACTGGGTACTCTAATCAAGGTCAAGGGAATGAACTGCAATCCAGCAGTTACGTGATGGTGAATGACATATGTACTGCAATCCAGCGGTAACATTTATGTCGGGTTATGTGTCTTAAATATGATACTTCCCTTATCAGCTAGTATAATGAAGCAATATTCAATACTGATTTTGGTATGACACAAACCGCGTAAAAACAAAGACGAACGTTGTTGTTCGTAAAGTCAGGTATTGGTCATTGTCGTTGTCCTACGGCTCCTGTCAGTAATTCCCGGGAGTAATTGACTGGCTGGTTTTTGACACTCAATAACTTTGCATTAATGGGGGTAAAATATCGATAGCAGTGCTTCCTATATTTTTATTACATAATAAACCAACCAGTATCGATATGATATAAAGCAAATACTACTTTTTCAATGTTTTCAGGGAAAAAAAACTTTTCACTTCCGGTTGAAATGGAGGCCATTTACGAAATTTCCCAAATTCAGAAAGTTATCACATTTTCCAAGGAACTATCAATATTTCTGTGCTCACAACATTTCATCAATCTCTAAATCGATAATTATTTATTTTGGAACTAATGCGAGAGTGTTTAGGCCAATTCTGGTGTAAGCGCTTTTCACTTCCGGTTCAAAATGGCCGCCATTTTGAAAATCGGCCTTAACTCGTAAACCTATTGGTTTTCGCGGTGGCACCATATCCATATTTAATAAACACATAAAAGTCCATCTTTCCACCAAATTTGGTGCTTTTAACCCAAAGTGCACAATTTTCTCACATAACCGCATCGCGGGCTCAATGTCCGCGAAAGCTGGCCATGGCGAGGGAGACTCTAAAGAACAGCCCTGTGGGAATCAGTCAAACGGGCCATTCCGTATGCCGACACAAGTTCCACCAGTGACGTCACAATGAGAATTTACCAGAAGTCATTTTTCGCATCATTCCACTTCGAAATTGAAAAAAAAACAGATATGCGTTTTATTGTAGACCTTTTAACCTTTGTGCAAAATAAGTCGTATTCTTTTTTACACGGCCTTTAAAGGAAACCTATAACACCGTAAAAAAAATCGTAAAGTTAAGTGCACTTTTAGTGCCTATCACTCTTATTTATTTACACCTAATTTCAAAAACGTTGTCCAAATAGCCAAATACGAATTCATTCAAAAAGACAAAAGAAACAGTTCAGCTTGAGTGCACTTCTTTTGTCTTTTAATGAAATCCTATTTGGCTTTTTTGATTATTATTGGACAACGTTTTTGAACTTTAGGTGTATTTTAGAAATCACGTCAATATGATTTGAGCTTCGTATTAATCGTTAAAAATCCTGATATGCTAATTTTGTGACGTATGAGGAGGCATTTGCCATAATTTACTCAGTAAGTGATTTTCAAGTAGCGCTTTGAACTGAAATAATTAAAAACGATATGAAATTATGCAATGAAAACTAAGGAAAGTTTCTGCAGTT
Organism: Actinostola sp. cb2023; assembly: GCA_033675265.1. Classification (NCBI taxonomy): domain Eukaryota; kingdom Metazoa; phylum Cnidaria; class Anthozoa; order Actiniaria; family Actinostolidae; genus Actinostola; species Actinostola sp. cb2023. Next base: position 277,199 of record JAUJYZ010001008.1, read on the forward strand.
TCAAAATGTCAGTAATTTGCACTAGGGTGTTTTTGTATAATAAATGATGCCTCCCAATACGTCACTTTATTTGCATTGAGATTTCAAACCCTTATAACTCACATATCCAAAGCTCCAAATCACGAAGTATCAAATCCTGCGACTATTCACCTTTACATAGAATGTATTGTCATGATAACAATAAAAACGATGATAGGCACTTTAAGCCATGTATTTTTCGTTCACATTGGACTCTAGTTTCTTATTGTAATAGATACACATGATCAAGCCTTTTCCTTGGAGAGTAGAAGAGGAACTAATTAATGGCGGTGAAACTACGTGACATATAGCTAAACATCAACTATGACCAGGAAATGGAAGACGGGATATTTTCCGCTGTTTTAGAGTTTCGTTAGTTGCACTATTTCCGACATCTCTGAGCCAATATTGACCAAATTAGTAATTATTAACACAGAAACAACACTATCATCACACGCAATGACGTCACGGTAACTCCTACGTGACGTCATGATCACACTGTTTTGGGCGCTTCCAGTAGTAAGTATAATACTCAACGTTGAGTGAGGCTAATACAGTTTAACATTATAGAAATCGTAAAAAAATACATCCTGAAAACTAGAACAATCTAATAATAGCAATAATGGCTTTATTTCAGTGTCGATATATTTAGTTTATACAATCTAATAATAAATAATAATGTGACTAAAAAGATTGGCACATCATTGATGCCGTTTCATTCTGAACGCGTTGCATGTCAATATACTCATGCGCATAAGAAAAAGGGAAACAACCTAGCTTATTTAACGTAAGTAATAACTCGTAACAGTTAGTTGTCAATCCAGCGCGCACTTGAAACGGTTTTTCTTTCAAACTTTATCCTTGCTTTTGGATGATTTTTTGACTTTGTTATTGTAAAAAAGAAATCGCAAGCGGTTTTCCATCGTCTGTACTCTTATTGACAATGGATTTGACGTCACAAAATGTTCAAAACTCAAATGTAGCCACGAGCGTACTATTTTGCGAGAGGACGTTAACTTAATTTGAACTTGAACTTGAGTAGAATTTATCCAAGGTTAGAGGAAGGTAGTAGATCGCGATCAGATCCTTGAGAGCACAGGGATCCCGACACTAAGAACGACTGACTAGGACCTATTATTGCGGACCTAAATCTATAAAAAACCTATTTTTTTCACTTTGAGAAAATGGCTATTGTACATGGTACGCTCTCTCTGAAAGTCATTCCCAGATTTATTATACCCAGCTTGGCCGAGCGGTCCTGAAGAGAGAAAGTATGATATACTTCCCAGATCAAAACGGCACTGAACAGATCGAGAGTTCCAGACTTCCGGTACGCGCGCAATGCATTATGAGATTATTACAAAGGAAAAGTGAGCACCAATTCTAGACACAGGGTGCCCAAGCTATGTTTTTGCTCACTTGGTGCTCACTTTTCCTTTGTAATAATCTCACAATGCATAGCGCGCGTACCGGAAGTCTGGAACTCTTGATGCTTGTATTGTGTGGCGCGGTCATTTTTCGTTCATATTCAGGCAACATGCAGTACATGCAGTACATGCTATGACTTGTTTGGCTGTCATTACACGATAGATAATACATTTATGAACTGATCGAAACCGAGCAATCTTCGGCAGAGCGCAGCATATATTGGCGTAGACGTGGCGTAGACGTGACCCAGAAAGATGTCGAAATTGATCAGTCTATAATTGTTTTTCGTAAGGTCAGAAATCAGTAGAAAAGTCGAAACGAGAAGATACGCCGCGGTTATTTTTACAACAGGAAAATTAGCCAGTTCGTCCGTTAGTCTGTCTTTCCGTTAGTCTGTCTGTCTGTCTGTCCGTTAGTCTATCTGTCTGTCCGTTAGCCTGTCTGTCTGTCTGTCCGTTAGTCTATCTGTCTGTCCGTTAGCCTGTCTGTCTGTCTGTCCGTTAGTCTATCTGTCTGTCCGTTAGTCTATCTGTCTGTCCGTTAGTCTATCTGTCTGTCCGTTAGTCTATCTGTCTGTCCGTTAGCCTGTCTGTCTGTCTGTCCGTTAGTCTATCTGTCTGTCCGTTAGTTTGTCTGTCTGCCCGTTAGTCAGTGTCTGTCTGTCCGTTCCTGACGTTACTCTGTCCGTTAGTCTATCTGTCTGTCCGTTAGCCTGTCTGTCTGTCCGTTAGCCTGTCTGTCAGTCTGTCCGTTAGTCTATCTGTCTGTCCGTTAGTCTGTCTGTCTGTCTGTCCGTTAGTCTATCTGTCTGTCCGTTAGTCTGTCTGTCTGTCTGTCCGTTAGTCTATCTGTCTGTCCGTTAGTCTATCTGTCTGTCCGTTAGTCTATCTGTCTGTCCGTTAGTCTATCTGTCTGTCCGTTAGCCTGTCTGTCTGTCTGTCCGTTAGTCTATCTGTCTGTCCGTTAGTTTGTCTGTCTGCCCGTTAGTCAGTGTCTGTCTGTCCGTTCCTGACGTTACTCTGTCCGTTAGTCTATCTGTCTGTCCGTTAGCCTGTCTGTCTGTCTGTCCGTTAGTCTATCTGTCTGTCCGTTAGCCTGTCTGTCTGTCCGTCCGTTAGTCTATCTGTCTGTCCGTTAGTTTGTCTGTCTGCCCGTTAGTCAGTGTCTGTCTGTCCGTTCCTGACGTTACTCTGTCCGTTAGTCTATCTGTCTGTCCGTTAGCCTGTCTGTCTGTCTGTCCGTTAGTCTATCTGTCTGTCCGTTAGCCTGTCTGTCTGTCCGTCCGTTAGTCTATCTGTCTGTCCGTTAGTTTGTCTGTCTGCCCGTTAGTCAGTGTCTGTCTGTCCGTTCCTGACGTTACTCTGTCCGTTAGTCTATCTGTCTGTCCGTTAGCCTGTCTGTCTGTCTGTCCGTTAGTCTATCTGTCTGTCTGTCCGTTAGCCTGTCTGTCTGTCCGTCCGTTAGTCTATCTGTCTGTCCGTTAGTTTGTCTGTCTGCCCGTTAGTCAGTGTCTGTCTGTCCGTTCCTGACGTTACTCTGTCCGTTAGTCTATCTGTCTGTCCGTTAGTTTGTCTGTCTTCAACCGATCCGTCTGTCTATCTCATTCAGTCACCAACTCAGTCAGCCAAGTAAGAAACTTTATTTGTTTTTACAGATCATAATTTAACATTTCAATATGAAATATTACATCGAAACATACAGATTATTTTACACTCTCATTGATGATTTAAAACTATTGTCATGCGCATCCACATCCAATAGTGACTCCTTGGTCGTATATAGGTTGACATGTCTTTATTCGGCCGTCTTTACGCAGCGGTTGTTGCGCACATGAAGCTGAAACTTTATAGCACGTAATCGTGACCTTGCCGTTGACAACTGTACGCGGCTTTTCGCAGGACGCTGATGACTTGAGAGTGCAAGGAGCGGCGTGAACAACGGCCATCATCGAGTATAACAACAACAACGTTAATAATCTTGGTGTTAAACTCTGTTGAGAAAATGAGAAAGTAAAGCTTTAGTAACAAGAAAAGTTTCAATTAATCTTACGAATGAACAAGAATAAATGATTGAACGCATGGATGGATAACTGAATGGATAGATGGATGAATGGATGGATGGATGAAAGGTTGGGTGGATGGATGGATGGATGGATGGATGGATGAAAGGATGGGTGGATGGATAACTGAATGGATAGATGGATGAATGGATGGATGGATGAATGGATGGATGGATGGATGGATGAAAGGATGGGTGGATGGATGGATGGATGAATGAATGGATGGATAAATGAATGGATGGATGGATAGATGAATGGATACGGCTGGGTGAATGGATGGATGAATGAATGGAAAGATGAATGGATATGGCTGGGTGAATGAATGGATATAGCGTGGTGAATGGATCAATAGATGAATGAACGAATGAACGAATGAATGAATGAATGAATGAATTATCCAAACGAACGGATGAATAATAATAAAAATAATCATAATCAATTTCTGCATCAATGAGAACCGTAAATGACAAATGAATGGATAGATTTTCATATTCCACTAGAGTCTCAATGAGCTTTACATAACCTAGAAGACTATTAATATTTAATACATGATTGAGTACCTACCATATACGCGACCATGCTGAGTAGTCTTGTTGATCAAAAGGCTTTCTTGCTGTGTAGTCGAAGAAGATTCAGTGTGAAGTCGTTGTTTATCTTGCCCCCTCGTTATATATACCCATCGGCCTCTCGCGATGATTTCATTAAAATTAGAACATTTCATGAAGAGACTATTTTTATGCTTCATTTTAATCTTCCCTTGTTCTTCATGAGGCAACGAATTAATATAACATTCATTCATTCAATCCCTTCAGTCTTCAAAGCTTTGTCATAAGGTAGAAATATTAACTAGTTAAAAAGTTGCATTTTTGAGAAGTTTGTTTTGTGGAATTGAAACGTCTGAGTTGATAATTGCCATTCGAAGAGAAAACAGGTGCCGAAATCATGCCGAGAAAACCAGATGTCAATGATGACAAACCACAGGAACGGGGAACGAAATACTGACCGAAGTTTCAGTGAAAAACTGCTTGAAGCAATCTTAGGGACTCTTCGCGTGTGAAGTAAACTTCAAGGTTTACTCAGTAGTCTTGAGCCAATGACAAGATGTTTAAAATATCCTTCACCATTGTTAAAAAAGAAAAATACTCAATCAGTCTGTTTTCCTTAAAAGAGACAAACACGTCATTTGTTTTTATCTTGATTCAAAACAAAAACCGGAACTGAATACTGAAACGTCGCCATGATGACGTCACGAAAGCGTTACCAATGACGTCATGACCGCATAACCACCAGATCTACTAAAAGCACAATGTTGTGGTGAGTTCAGTCCTTGCACCTTTAACACGCATATCTAGAACGGATCTAGCGTGAATAACGGTATCGAAGAATTAACACGAATTCTTGATCAATGACTTTTACAAGAAGCCGGCACACGTTACCGCAGTTACTTCCTGTTAATTAGGTAACCATGACTACAGCTGTAAGTTATTGACTAGATGTCGTTCTTCTCGAGCCTCAGAGCTAAAACGACGAGGAGAAGAACGTGGAGCGAGAAGAGTAAAGAATGGATCTCATTCCTCGCTGAGTTACGCTGGGATGGAAAAGATGGAATGCAAAATAGTGTCGCTTCCTCGTCCGTCTGTCTGTCCGTCAGTCAGACGGTCTGTCCGTCAGACTGTCTGTCCGTATGTCAGACTATCTGTCCGTCAGTCAGACGGTCTGTCTGTCAGACTGTCTGTCCGTCAGTCAGATAGTCTGTCCGTCAGACTGTCTGTCCGTCTGTCTGTCTGATTAGTCATTCATTTGATCAGTCAGTCAGTCGAGTCATCACTGTGTCGTTCGTTCGTTGGTCAGTCAGAAAGTTCGCCTCTCAATTGCAAGTCTGTCTATTCGTCTGTCTGTCTGTCAGTCAGAAAGTCTGCATATCTGTCTATTCGTCTGTCAGTCAGAAAGTCTGTATATCTGTCTATTCGTCTGTCAGTCAGAAAGTCTGTATATCTGTCTATTCGTTTGTCTGTCAGTCAGAAAGTCTGTATATCTGTCTATTCGTCTGTCTGTCAGAAAGTCTGTATATCTGTCTATTCGTCTGTCTGTCAGAAAGTCTGTATATCTGTCTATTCGTCTGTCTGTCTGTCAGAAAGTCTGTATATCTGTCTATTCGTCTGTCAGTCAGAAAGTCTGTATATCTGTCTATTCGTCTGTCAGTCAGAAAGTCTGTATATCTGTCTATTCGTTTGTCTGTCAGTCAGAAAGTCTGTATATCTGTCTATTCGTCTGTCAGTCAGAAAGTCTGTATATCTGTCTATTCGTTTGTCTGTCAGTCAGAAAGTCTGTATATCTGTCTATTCGTCTGTCTGTCAGAAAGTCTGTATATCTGTCTATTCGTCTGTCTGTCAGAAAGTCTGTATATCTGTCTATTCGTCTGTCTGTCAGAAAGTCTGTATATCTGTCTATTCGTCTGTCAGTCAGAAAGTCTGTATATCTGTCTATTCGTCTGTCAGTCAGAAAGTCTGTATATCTGTCTATTCGTCTGTCAGTCAGAAAGTCTGTATATCTGTCTATTCGTCTGTCAGTCAGAAAGTCTGTATATCTGTCTATTCGTTTGTCTGTCAGTCAGAAAGTCTGTATATCTGTCTATTCGTTTGTCAGTCAGAAAGTCTGTATATCTGTCTATTCGTCTGTCAGTCAGAAAGTCTGTATATCTGTCTATTCGTCTGTCAGTCAGAAAGTCTGTATATCTGTCTATTCGTTTGTCAGTCAGAAAGTCTGTATATCTGTCTATTCGTCTGTCAGTCAGAAAGTCTGTATATCTGTCTATTCGTCTGTCAGTCAGAAAGTCTGTATATCTGTCTATTCGTCTGTCTGTCAGAAAGTCTGTATATCTGTCTATTCGTCTGTCTGTCAGAAAGTCTGTATATCTGTCTATTCGTCTGTCAATCAGAAAGTCTGTATATCTGTCTATTCGTCTGTCAGTCAGAAAGTCTGTATATCTGTCTATTCGTTTGTCAGTCAGAAAGTCTGTATATCTGTCTATTCGTCTGTCAGTCAGAAAGTCTGTATATCTGTCTATTCGTTTGTCTGTCAGTCAGAAAGTCTGTATATCTGTCTATTCGTCTGTCAGTCAGAAAGTCTGTATATCTGTCTATTCGTCTGTCTGTCAGAAAGTCTGTATATCTGTCTATTCGTCTGTCAGTCAGAAAGTCTGCATATCTGTCTATTCGTCTGTCAGTCAGAAAGTCTGTATATCTGTCTATTCGTCTGTCAGTAAGAAAGTCTGTATATCTGTCTATTCGTCTGTCAGTCAGAAAGTCTGTATATCTGTCTATTCGTCTGTCAGTCAGAAAGTCTGTATATCTGTCTATTCGTCTGTCAGTCAGAAAGTCTGTATATCTGTCTATTCGTCTGTCAGTCAGAAAGTCTGTATATCTGTCTATTCGTCTGTCAATCAGAAAGTCTGTATATCTGTCTATTCGTCTGTCAGTCAGAAAGTCTGTATATCTGTCTATTCGTTTGTCTGTCAGTCAGAAAGTCTGTATATCTGTCTATTCGTCTGTCAGTCAGAAAGTCTGTATATTCTGTCTATTCGTCTGTCAGTCAGAAAGTCTGTATATCTGTCTATTCGTCTGTCAGTCAGAAAGTCTGTATATCTGTCTATTCGTCTGTCAGTCAGAAAGTCTGTATATCTGTCTATTCGTTTGTCAGTCAGAAAGTCTGTATATCTGTCTATTCGTTTGTCTGTCAGTCAGAAAGTCTGTATATCTGTCTATTCGTCTGTCAGTCAGAAAGTCTGTATATCTGTCTATTCGTCTGTCAGTCAGAAAGTCTGTATATCTGTCTATTCGTCTGTCAGTCAGAAAGTCTGTATATCTGTCTATTCGTCTGTCAGTCAGAAAGTCTGTATATCTGTCTATTCGTCTGTCTGTCAGTCAGAAAGTCTGTATATCTGTCTATTCGTTTGTCAGTCAGAAAGTCTGTATATCTGTCTATTCGTTTGTCTGTCAGTCAGAAAGTCTGTATATCTGTCTATTCGTCTGTCTGTCTGTCAGAAAGTCTGTATATCTGTCTATTCGTCTGTCTGTCAGAAAGTCTGCATATCTGTCTATTCGTCTGTCAGTCAGAAAGTCTGTATATCTGTCTATTCGTTTGTCAGTCAGAAAGTCTGTATATCTGTCTATTCGTCTGTCAGTCAGAAAGTCTGTATATCTGTCTATTCGTCTGTCTGTCAGAAAGTCTGTATATCTGTCTATTCGTCTGTCTGTCAGAAAGTCTGTATATCTGTCTATTCGTCTGTCTGTCAGAAAGTCTGTATATCTGTCTATTCGTCTGTCTGTCTGTCAGAAAGTCTGTATATCTGTCTATTCGTCTGTCAGTCAGAAAGTCTGTATATCTGTCTATTCGTCTGTCAGTCAGAAAGTCTGTATATCTGTCTATTCGTCTGTCTGTCAGAAAGTCTGTATATCTGTCTATTCGTCTGTCTGTCTGTCAGAAAGTCTGTATATCTGTCTATTCGTCTGTCAGTCAGAAAGTCTGTATATCTGTCTATTCGTCTGTCAGTCAGAAAGTCTGTATATCTGTCTATTCGTCTGTCAGTCAGAAAGTCTGTATATCTGTCTATTCGTCTGTCAGTCAGAAAGTCTGTATATCTGTCTATTCGTCTGTCAGTCAGAAAGTCTGTATATCTGTCTATTCGTCTGTCAGTCAGAAAGTCTGTATATCTGTCTATTCGTCTGTCAGTCAGAAAGTCTGTATATCTGTCTATTCGTCTGTCAGTCAGAAAGTCTGTATATCTGTCTATTCGTCTGTCAGTCAGAAAGTCTGTATATCTGTCTATTCGTCTGTCAGTCAGAAAGTCTGTATATCTGTCTATTCGTCTGTCAATCAGAAAGTCTGTATATCTGTCTATTCGTCTGTCAGTCAGAAAGTCTGTATATCTGTCTATTCGTTTGTCTGTCAGTCAGAAAGTCTGTATATCTGTCTATTCGTCGTCAGTCAGTCAGAAAGTCTGTATATCTGTCTATTCGTCTGTCAGTCAGAAAGTCTGTATATCTGTCTATTCGTCTGTCAGTCAGAAAGTCTGTATATCTGTCTATTCGTCTGTCAGTCAGAAAGTCTGTATATCTGTCTATTCGTTTGTCAGTCAGAAAGTCTGTATATCTGTCTATTCTGTCTGTCAGTCAGAAAGTCTGTATATCTGTCTATTCGTCTGTCAGTCAGAAAGTCTGTATATCTGTCTATTCGTCTGTCAGTCAGAAAGTCTGTATATCTGTCTATTCGTCTGTCAGTCAGAAAGTCTGTATATCTGTCTATTCGTCTGTCAGTCAGAAAGTCTGTATATCTGTCTATTCGTCTGTCTGTCAGTCAGAAAGTCTGTATATCTGTCTATTCGTTTGTCAGTCAGAAAGTCTGTATATCTGTCTATTCGTTTGTCTGTCAGTCAGAAAGTCTGTATATCTGTCTATTCGTTTGTCAGTCAGAAAGTCTGTATATCTGTCTATTCGTTTGTCTGTCAGTCAGAAAGTCTGTATATCTGTCTATTCGTCTGTCAGTCAGAAAGTCTGTATATCTGTCTATTCGTCTGTCTGTCAGAAAGTCTGTATATCTGTCTATTCGTCTGTCTGTCAGAAAGTCTGTATATCTGTCTATTCGTCTGTCAGTCAGAAAGTCTGTATATCTGTCTATTCGTTTGTCAGTCAGAAAGTCTGTATATCTGTCTATTCGTTTGTCAGTCAGAAAGTCTGTATATCTGTCTATTCGTCTGTCAGTCAGAAAGTCTGTATATCTGTCTATTCGTTGTCTGTCAGTCAGAAAGTCTGTATATCTGTCTATTCGTCTGTCAGTCAGAAAGTCTGTATATCTGTCTATTCGTCTGTCTGTCAGAAAGTCTGTATATCTGTCTATTCGTCTGTCTGTCTGTCAGAAAGTCTGTATATCTGTCTATTCGTCTGTCTGTCTGTCAGAAAGTCTGCATATCTGTCTATTCGTCTGTCAGTCAGAAAGTCTGTATATCTGTCTATTCGTCTGTCTGTCAGAAAGTCTGCATATCTGTCTATTCGTCTGTCAGTCAGAAAGTCTGTATATCTGTCAGTCAGAAAGTCTGTATATCTGTCTATTCGTCTGTCAGTCAGAAAGTCTGTATATCTGTCTATTCGTCTGTCAGTCAGAAAGTCTGTATATCTGTCTATTCGTCTGTCAGTCAGAAAGTCTGTATATCTGTCTATTCGTCTGTCTGTCAGAAAGTCTGTATATCTGTCTATTCGTCTGTCAGTCAGAAAGTCTGTATATCTGTCTATTCGTCTGTCAGTCAGAAAGTCTGTATATCTGTCTATTCGTTTGTCAGTCAGAAAGTCTGTATATCTGTCTATTCGTCTGTCAGTCAGAAAGTCTGTATATCTGTCTATTCGTCTGTCAGTCAGAAAGTCTGTATATCTGTCTATTCGTCTGTCTGTCTGTCAGAAAGTCTGTATATCTGTCTATTCGTCTGTCTGTCAGAAAGTCTGTATATCTGTCTATTCGTCTGTCTGTCAGAAAGTCTGTATATCTGTCTATTCGTCTGTCTGTCAGAAAGTCTGTATATCTGTCTATTCGTCTGTCAATCAGAAAGTCTGTATATCTGTCTATTCGTCTGTCAGTCAGAAAGTCTGTATATCTGTCTATTCGTCTGTCAGTCAGAAAGTCTGTATATCTGTCTATTCGTCTGTCAGTCAGAAAGTCTGTATATCTGTCTATTCGTCTGTCAGTCAGAAAGTCTGTATATCTGTCTATTCGTCTGTCAGTCAGAAAGTCTGTATATCTGTCTATTCGTCTGTCAGTCAGAAAGTCTGTATATCTGTCTATTCGTCTGTCAGTCAGAAAGTCTGTATATCTGTCTATTCGTCTGTCAGTCAGAAAGTCTGTATATCTGTCTATTCGTCTGTCAGTCAGAAAGTCTGTATATCTGTCTATTCGTCTGTCAGTCAGAAAGTCTGTATATCTGTCTATTCGTCTGTCAGTCAGAAAGTCTGTATATCTGTCTATTCGTCTGTCTGTCAGAAAGTCTGTATATCTGTCTATTCGTCTGTCAGTCAGAAAGTCTGTATATCTGTCTATCTATCAATCTGTCTGTCTGTCTGTCTGTCAATCTGTCTGTCTGTCAATCTGTCTGTCTGCTAAGCTCACAGTAACCTTTGTCATGCGTGACTGCATGATTGCGAGACACAAATTCTTATAAGTAACTTATAAGTAAGAATCTCTGAAGCACGTTATTTACTTGGAAGGGAATACATGTCATGTCAAGTAAGGTGGTGATGACACAGGTAGTCCAACCAGGGAATCCAGCACTGAACTGGCTGAAAATGAGCTGATATCAGTAGAGTACCGTGTGTTCTATTTACGGCACGCCAGCCGCGAGGGACACATTTAAAATTTGACGGTTCAGTGAGAGTTAAACACTTATGTCGTCTGTGTGCACTCTCGTGTGGTGTTGTTAATGGCACCAAATTCCGAGACCATGACCATCACGAATGCCGGCCGCACGAACGCCATGCTCACAAGCAAAGAAAAGCAAGTTCGACTCGTCGATGTTTAGAACTCTAGCTACTTAACGATGATGATCTAGTGTTTTCACTACCGTGACCAGATTGTGGATTTGTTGTTAACAGATGACATCACGGCTGACATCGAACTGATATAATTCAAGGCACATCAGTTCTATGCAAATCATATCGATTGTCTACAATGCATTGACTCAACTTGGAGTGATTCAATATGACGCTTACCTGCAAACCAAGCGGCAAGTCATTCTAGAGGTCAGTTACTGAGATTTATAGGAATATTAGTCCTTGTTCTCGACACCCTTAAATGGGCAATGCTCATTATTTCGGTGTAAAAGCATAATACGCATTAGCTATGAGGTTAGACGCTAACACAGCAACCGACTAGCTTGTCAGACACAATTACAAACTTTCTAGTTTGCCATCACGAACATAATAATTGCGTTCTCTTCGGGTTATATACTCGTTGTGTTTTATGGTATTACTGCACACTTACCTCTACGGACCTCGAAGACTACGTCACTTTACGGAAGGAGGCAATTCGATTTTATGCTCCTTCAAGATCGTATTATATTATATGAGAGTATTATATGAGTACGACTGCGGGGTCCGTCATTAAACATCGGTGACAATCTTGGGCAATGTGTCGTAACGGTATAGGTCAATCAGTCACCAAATCAGTTTTAAAACGTTATGGTAGAATGTTTTTCTTTTTTTTTCTCTTTAAAAAAAAAAGAGACACAGGGTTCCCAACTTCTGGGAAGAATTTCCAAGACGGCGCGGGGGCCTGGAGCCTGGTCTTTAATTTTGGATTAACCCCAATATTCGATATATGCTCCACTCAAGTAGTACTCATAGTAGTACTCAAGTAGTACTCATAGTAGTACTCATAGTAGTACTCAAGTAGTACTCATAGTAGTACTCAAGTAGTACTCATAGTAGTACTCATAGTAGTAGTAGTACTCATAGTAGTACTCTAGTAGTACTCATAGTAGTACTCATAGTAGTACTCATAGTAGTACTCATAGTAGTACTCAAGTATAGTAGTAGTACTCATAGTAGTACTCATAGTAGTACTCATAGTAGTACTCATAGTAGTACTCATAGTAGTACTCATAGTAGTACTCATAGTAGTACTCATAGTAGTACTCATAGTAGTACTCATAGTAGTACTCATAGTAGTACTCATAGTAGTACTCATAGTAGTACTCATAGTAGTACTCATAGTAGTACTCATAGTAGTACTCATAGTAGTACTCATAGTAGTACTCATAGTAGTACTCATAGTACTCATAGTAGTACTCATAGTAGTACTCATAGTAGTACTCATAGTCTAGTACTCATAGTAGTACTCATAGTAGTACTCATAGTAGTACTCATAGTAGTACTCATAGTAGTACTCATAGTAGTACTCATAGTAGTACTCATAGTAGTACTCATAGTAGTACTCATAGTAGTACTAGTAGTCACTCATAGTAGTACTCATAGTAGTACTCATAGTACTCATAGTAGTACTCTCATCGTAGTACTCATAGTAGTACTCATAGTAGTAGTCTAGTAGTACTCATAGTAGTACTCATATAGTACTATAGTCATATAGTAGTACTCATAGTAGTACTCATAGTAGTACTCATAGTAGTACTCATAGTAGTACTCATAGTAGTACTCATAGTAGTACTCATAGTAGTACTCATAGTAGTACTCATAGTAGTACTCATAGTAGTAGTATAGTAGTACTCATAGTAGTACTCATAGTACTCATAGTAGTACTCATAGTAGTACTCATAGTAGTACTCATAGTAGTACTCATAGTAGTACTCATAGTAGTACTCATAGTAGTACTCATAGTAGTACTCATAGTAGTACTCATAGTAGTACTCATAGTAGTACTCATAGTAGTACTCATAGTAGTACTCATAGTAGTACTCATAGTAGTACTCATAGTAGTACTCATAGTAGTACTCATAGTAGTACTCATAGTAGTACTCATAGTAGTACTCAGTAGTACTCATAGTAGTACTCATAGTAGTACTCATAGTAGTACTCATAGTAGTACTCATAGTAGTACTCATAGTAGTACTCATAGTAGTACTCATAGTAGTACTCATAGTAGTATCATAGTACTCATAGTAGTACTCATAGTAGTACTCATAGTAGTACTCATAGTACTCATAGTAGTACTCATAGTAGTACTCATAGTAGTACTCATAGTAGTACTCATAGTAGTACTCATAGTAGTACTCATAGTAGTACTCATAGTAGTACTCATAGTAGTACTCATAGTAGTACTCATAGTAGTACTCATAGTAGTACTCATAGTAGTACTCATAGTAGTACTCATAGTAGTACTCATAGTAGTACTCATAGTAGTACTCATAGTAGTACTCATAGTAGTACTCATAGTAGTACTCATAGTAGTACTCATAGTAGTACTCATAGTAGTACTCATAGTAGTACTCATAGTAGTACTCATAGTAGTACTCATAGTAGTACTCATAGTAGTACTCATAGTAGTACTCATAGTAGTACTCATAGTAGTACTCATAGTAGTACTCATAGTAGTACTCATAGTAGTACTCATAGTAGTACTCATAGTAGTACTCATAGTAGTACTCATAGTAGTACTCATAGTAGTACTCATAGTAGTACTCATAGTAGTACTCATAGTAGTACTCATAGTAGTACTCATAGTAGTACTCATAGTAGTACTCATAGTAGTACTCATAGTAGTACTCATAGTAGTACTCATAGTAGTACTCATAGTAGTACTCATAGTAGTACTCATAGTAGTACTCATCATAGTAGTACTCATAGTAGTACTCATAGTAGTACTCATAGTAGTACTCATAGTAGTACTCATAGTAGTACTCATAGTAGTACTCATAGTAGTACTCATAGTAGTACTCATAGTAGTACTCATAGTAGTACTCATAGTAGTACTCATAGTAGTACTCATAGTAGTACTCATAGTAGTACTCATAGTAGTACTCATAGTAGTACTCATAGTAGTACTCATAGTAGTACTCATCATCATAGTAGTACTCATAGTAGTACTCATAGTAGTACTCATAGTAGTACTCATAGTAGTACTCATAGTAGTACTCATATAGTACTCATAGTACTCATAGTAGTACTCATAGTAGTACTCATAGTAGTACTCATAGTAGTACTCATAGTCACTCATAGTAGTACTCATAGTAGTCATAGTAGTACTCATAGTAGTACTCATAGTAGTACTCATAGTAGTACTCATAGTAGTACTCATAGTAGTACTCATAGTAGTACTCATAGTAGTACTCATAGTAGTACTCATAGTAGTACTCATAGTAGTACTCATAGTAGTACTCATAGTAGTACTCATATAGTACTCATAGTAGTACTCATAGTGTACTCATAGTAGTACTCATAGTAGTACTCATAGTAGTACTCATAGTAGTACTAGTAGTAGTAGTACTCATAGTAGTACTCATAGTAGTACTCATAGTAGTACTCATAGTAGTACTCATAGTAGTACTCATAGTAGTACTCATAGTAGTACTCATAGTAGTACTCATAGTAGTACTCATAGTAGTACTCATAGTAGTACTCATAGTAGTACTCATAGTAGTACTCATAGTAGTACTCATAGTAGTACTCATAGTAGTACTCATAGTAGTACTCATAGTAGTACTTAGTACTCAAGTACTCATAGTAGTATCATAGTAGTACTCATAGTAGTACTCATAGTAGTACTCATAGTAGTACTCATCGTAGTACTCATAGTAGTACTCATAGTAGTACTCATAGTAGTACTCATAGTAGTACTCATAGTAGTTCTAGTAGTACTCATAGTAGTACTCATAGTAGTACTCATAGTAGTACTCATAGTAGTACTCATATAGCATAGTAGTACTCATAGTAGTACTCATAGTAGTAGTAGTACTCATAGTAGTACTCATAGTAGTACTCATAGTAGTACTCATAGTAGTACTCATAGTAGTACTCATAGTAGTCATAGTAGTACTCATAGTAGTACTCATAGTAGTACTCATAGTAGTACTCATAGTAGTACTCATAGTAGTACTCATAGTACTCATACTCATAGTAGTACTCATAGTAGTACTCATAGTAGTACTCATAGTAGTACTCATAGTAGTACTCATAGTAGTACTCATAGTAGTACTCATAGTAGTACTCATAGTAGTACTCATAGTAGTACTCATAGTAGTACTCATAGTAGTACTCATAGTAGTACTCATAGTAGTACTCATAGTATAGTACTCATAGTAGTACTCATAGTAGTACTCATAGTAGTACTCATAGTAGTTACTCAGTACTCATAGTAGTACTCATAGTAGTACTCATAGTAGTACTCATAGTAGTACTCATAGTAGTACTCATAGTAGTACTCATAGTAGTACTCATAGTAGTACTCATAGTAGTACATAGTAGTACTCATAGTAGTACTCATAGTAGTACATAGTTACTCATAGTAGTACTCATAGTAGTACTCATAGTAGTACTCATAGTAGTAGTACTCATAGTAGTACTCATAGTAGTACTCTCATAGTAGTACTCATAGTAGTACTCATAGTACTCGTCATAGTAGTACTCATAGTAGTACTCATAGTAGTACTCATATAGTAGTACTCATAGTAGTACTCGTAGTACTCATAGTAGTACTCATAGTAGTACTCATAGTAGTACTCATAGCGAGTACTCATATAGTAGTACTCATAGTAGTACTCATAGTAGTACTCATAGTAGTACTCATAGTAGTACTCATAGTAGTACTCATAGTAGTACTCATAGTAGTACTCATAGTAGTACTCATAGTAGTACTCATAGTAGTACTCATAGTAGTACTCATAGTAGTACTCATAGTAGTACTCATAGTAGTACTCATAGTAGTACTCATAGTAGTACTCATAGTAGTACTCATAGTAGTACTCATAGTAGTACTCATAGTATATACTCATAGTAGTACTCATATAGTAGTAGTACTCATAGTAGTACTCATAGTAGTACTCATAGTAGTACTCATAGTAGTCATAGTAGTTATAACATCATATAGTAGTACTCATAGTAGTACTCATAGTACATAGTACTCATAGTAGTTCATAGGTACTCATGTGTCATAGTAGTACTCATAGTAGTACTCATAGTAGTACTCATAGTAGTACTCATATAGTACTCATAGTAGTACTCATAGTAGTACTCATAGTAGTACTCATAGTAGTACTCATAGTAGTACTCATAGTAGTACTCATAGTAGTACTCATAGTAGTACTCATAGTAGTCTCATAGTAGTACTCATAGTAGTACTCATAGTAGTACTCATAGTAGTACTCATAGTAGTACTCATAGTAGTACTCATAGTAGTACTCATAGTAGTACTCATAGTAGTACTCATAGTCTCTTAGTACTCATAGTAGTACTCATAGTAAACTCATAGTAGTACTCATAGTAGTACTCATAGTAGTACTCATAGTAGTACTCATAGTAGTACTGTAGTACTCATAGTAGTACTCAAGTAATTTCTCATAGTAGTACAGTAGTACTCATAGTAGTACTCATAGTAGCGCATAGTAGTACTCATAGTAGTACTCATAGTAGTACTCATAGTAGTACTCATAGTAGTACTCATGTAGACTCATAGTAGTCTCATAGTAGTACTTTGGATTAACCCCAATATTCGATATATGCTCCGCTCAAGTAGTACTCATAGTAGTACTCATTAACAAATAGAACAGCTTCAACCGTGCTCCGTTCAGTAATAAAGCATGCAGAAAGTGACGAGAGCACGAAAGAAGTGTAGGGAGAAACACGAGCCGTAGGCGAGCACTTCCTAAGTGCTTTATTACTGAATGGAGCACGGTTGAAGCTGTTCTATTTGTTTTATTATATAGAAACTACGGGATTTATTATTATTAATTGTCATGCACAAAGGCTTCAGTGCGAGGCTCCGGGGAATGATTAAATACAGTGTATTCTTTTATTTTCCACGAATACTATACCCCGAAGCCTCGCTCTGATACCATTGTAGCCGGACAAGTGAACATATCGAAAGTCGGCTATCGAAGGAAGTCTTTATGGCCTGCGATGAATTCAAATGAGTGAGAAACCTTGTTTAGATAATTTTCACATCCCGTAACGTGAACACTGTTTAACTAAAATGGTCACGATTAAACATTGTTTTTTAAAATAGAACGGATTTCAGACGTTTTTTCCCCTCCCTTTTGTAAGCAACCCCCCCCCCCCCCCCCCCCCCCTCCGGTTATAAGCCCCCCGGTTATAAACCCACCCCAAAACCCTTACGAAGTTGTATAAGCCTAGGGCTTATAACCGGGATTCTACCGGGTATCTATTTGTAATTGTATTTAAGTTTCACACTTGTGGTTCGCTAGAAATCTCGACACGTTTTAATCAAGTTTATGTATGTGATATTATGTATGTGACGTGAGTACATGTCTCTACTGCATGTCACAGCGCGTCGTATCGTCATAGGTCATCAATTCCTTCTGTTAACTTGACTTACAGGAATGTCAGGGACGGAAATCAAACCGGTAATAATAGGCTAAAAAAACATAATGAAGGTGACGGAATTTTGTGCATGGACTTAGGACCTTGGAAGAAATTCGCACTTTGCACATTTGTAAAGTGATACGGAAAAGGTACACCTTTAAGGAGAACCGTTCCAGTGCTATCGAGTACGCGCTCGCCCCATTAACCCGGTCACGCTGCTTCCAGAATTCGCACCTGAAAGTAGTGGTCTCGTATAATCGAAGGTTTATCACGTAATCTGAACTGATAAAATGCAAACATATTTCACTTGATATAATCATATCTTGACATGTCCTCATATAAACCTCTTATCAATAAGCCCGCAGAACACGACCAAGTCGCACGTTTTTCTATATAATAAAACGTTACAACGATTTAAAGTCGCTGCCATTTTGCGAATTTTGTGATCATAATTAAAAACTGTCTTTCCGCCAGTCTTTAAAATCTCTCTTATGTGCACGGCTGGCGTCCATGACTATGTGAAGGGCGTTGAGGGGCATACCGGCCCAGTATAGAGCTGCACAATGTCGTCCTACTGAATACCAAACGCCCCGTAATATTAGATGTGAAGATGCGTATCAGAAAAAGTCAAGGGCCAATGCCACGTACTCCATCCACGTACTCATCGTCACACGTACTCATCTGTTCGTTCTTCTATTTCCAGTTTGTTTTGTTTCATCTTGTCTCTTGATTTCATTTGATTGAGTGTCGTAACAAGACGAGCGTTGGTCGAGTCGAGTGATTTGATGCGCTTTTCCTGTGCATTGATGATCAGTTGTTTTGCCTGTAGCATTTCTTGCATGTCCTCTCGTTCCTTAGCGAGTTCGTTCTCCACACTTACAAGTCTATCTAACAAATCTTTCACTTCAGATTCTCTGTCGTTGCGCAGTTTCTTGAGGTTTTCCTCCGTTTCGGCCAGGCGTTCCTTGAATGATGCAACAAGGTTGTGTGTACTGGATTCTTGTAGTATGAGCTGTTCGTGAGTAGATGCCAGAGTTCGTTTTGTGTCTTCTAGTTCACGTACTAATCCCTGGTTATTATTTTCCTAGAGGGTGCAAAATAGAAATTATTACTTGGGGTCCTTCTTTCTTCTTATTCTATTTCCAAATGGTCTTGAGAGCAGAAGCTTCGTCAATAATTTGATAAAGATTACAACAATTTTTAATTTAAAATTGTTGTAATCTTATTCTATTCTTTCTCTCCTCTAGCTAATACTATCTCGTGTATGCGAAACCTTACTGCCTGCTCACACCCATACAGCTAAACTACATAGTCAAAACTGGTCCAAGAACATTTGTGTTAAAAGACAACTATATTTCGTTTACCTCGTTTAGTTTGGTTCGACTCGGTAATTTGTCTTCTCTATAGTCGTCTTCTGTTCTTGAGCCTGCGGTAGAGCCTGCGGTAGAGCTGTTAAAAGAGCAGGAAAAAATGTGTTAGTTTAAAAACCTCAGTCACCTGATGATTGGTAAATCTTATATCACTTCAATCTTATAGCAGGTGGACAAAGCCATGTATAGTTGTTCGTTATAATAGTTACAAAGAAACAGTGTGGTGTTGTTGAAGCATAGCAGACACCATGGAAAGGTCTAAGCGCAACTTTGTTTTCTTGCTGCATGCATGGATGCCCCTAATGTATGTGCGTTACCAACTCCAGGAATCTAAATTAGAAAAAAAAACAACCCAGGAATCTAAATTAATAAAAAAAATCTTTAAAAAATCTAGGGTATCTACATCAGCCTGGTTGTGGTATCACTCTACAAGCAGTCGAGACAGGACTGAGTGGCAAGTTATACTTTAAACTAGTGCTCCAGATATAAAGAAACATTTCGCAAACGTGGTAATGCAAAGGTTGTGTAGTTACACGGTGTGTACTTACTTAGATCCCCTTCTCAATGCATTACGGTCAGGGGTACTGGGTAGTATGTGCCTTCTTCTTCCTCTATCAGTACTGCCGCTACCAAAACTAGAATTACGCCAGCTTCCATTACTACCACTTGAACTACTGCTTGTAGCTGATGGAGTTCTCGCTAAGGTATTTGGTTTCTGATCGAACTGTACGCGTAGTAACCTGGGCGACTGTTGTAGTATTCTTCGCTGTGGTAGTGGCGATGATGCAGGGGAACTGTGATCAGAGTCTCTTTCCGTAGGACCCCTGGTGATGGAGTCAATGATCGCTAAAGGGGACGCTTTTCGTAGGGTCCTTGGTGAGTTGGTGCCCACTGGTAGGGTACGTGATCGGTCCGTAATTACAGGTGGTGTGACAGGCCTGGCTTGTTTGGGACTATATTGGTAGCATTGAGACGGTGTATCGATGGCGAGGGACCAAGGACGTTGGCGTGAAATCTTACCAGGTGTGTCTGCCAAATACCTGGACGGGTCGGTGGTGTTACGCGCTGTTTCTTCACTAGAAAAGCTATCGTAGCTCTCAACATCGCTCCCAGTTTTAGTAGAACTATTTTGATAACCTGACTTGAAATTTCGAACCTTCTTCTGGAGTCTTGTGTTACCTTCGGTTACTCGTCGGGATGACGACGGTGTCTTCTCGTCATTGACGGCATTCAAGTACGAATGTCGACGAAGATGTGACGAGCTCGTAGTCGAAGATAAATCGTCTTCTTCGTGAGTCAAACTTAATATAGCAGACGAAAACCGACGATTCTCGAGGTCATACGGAGATGCCACGATGATATCTTCGGGGGCTACGATTAGATGCTGAGGGGTCGGAAGTACCCGTGGTGGTCGTCGTGGAGTCGTTTGCCATTCGGGTGATTGGCGGCCTGTAGTCGGGGAATCTTGTTTACGCTTAGTTGTTCTATGCGCCTGTACTGGTGTTAATGTAATGTTGTCTTTCTTCTGGTCGTTAATCAAGTCTGACGACGAGGCCCACTTTCTGGGCGGTGTTGAGTGATTCTCACTGGTAGAGATGTCCTCAAATTCTTTGTATGCTTCGTCTAGTGAGTCAAGCACGAACTGTAGCCTTCCAAGGTTGTCTTTGGAGTCCTAGCATGGGAAATGTCAGACAAGTTTACAAACTGGAATGAATGAAGTGAGTACAAATGCAACGATGGTATTACCTGGTCAAGTTTGTTCATTTGTTCAAAGATGGTATTACCTGGTCAAGTTTGTTCATTTGTTCAAAGATGGTATTACCTGGTCAAGTTTGTTCATTTGTTCATAGATGGTATTACCTGGTCAAGTTTGTTCATTTGTTCATAGATGGTATTACCTGGTCAAGTTTGTTCATTTGTTCAAAGATGGTATTACCTGGTCAAGTTTGTTCATTTGTTCTTTCAGTGTCTGATACAACACACTCAGTTCTCTTCCATGATCAATGCCGGCATCGAAATGTTTCTCTCGTGTTTCACAGTGTGCCTGGAAAACATTGAAGCGAAAATACTTTAAGTTGTTGTCGCGTTGTTGGTGCTGATACTGCATGACGTTAAAGTGTACATGAATTACATTTTTTTATTTTGAAAATCGATTACATATGAAGTGAATAGTGGGATGTTTCAGTATTTTTTTTGAGCTTCGCATATGCGAGTTATGCTAATTCAGTGACGTCAGTTGATTGTTTTGCCGTAACTTATTTATCATTTTTCAAGCAGTTCTCTTTTCTGAAATACAAAAAAAAAGTTTAGCATCATTTATAAAAGTTGTAGAAAACTTTTTGCCAGATTAAAAATGTCAATAATTTGCACAAGGACGCTTTTGTATAATAAATTAGAAATCAACTGACGTCACCAAATTAGCATATCACGATTTCAAACCTTTATAACTCGAAAATTTGAAGCTCAAATCACAAAATACTGAACCATCCCACTATTCACTTCATATGTAATCGATTTTCAAAATAAAAAAATGTAATTCATGTACACTTTAAGAGATTTCTAGTATTATTTTACTCTAGCTGTATAACAATAGTTGTTGGTGGTGGTAGTGTTATTGATAATGATGGTAGTGTAGTTGTTGTTGGTGGTGGTGGTAGTGTTATTGATAATGTTATGATAATGATGGTAGTGTAGTTGTTGTTGGTGGTGGTAGTGTTATTGATAATGATGGTAGTGTAGTTGTTGGTGGTGGTGGTAGTGTTATTGATAATGATGGTAGTGTAGTTGTTGTTGGTAGTGGTAGTGTTATTGATAATGATGGTAGTGTAGTTGTTGGTGGTGGTGTGGTAGTGTTATTGATAATGATGGTAGTGTAGTTGTTGTTGGTAGTGGTAGTGTTATTGATAATGATGGTAGTGTAGTTGTTGTTGTTGGTGGTGGTAGTGTTATTGATAATGATGGTAGTGTAGTTGTTGTTGTTGGTAGTGGTAGTGTTATTGATAATGATGGTAGTGTAGTTGTTGGTGGTGGTGGTAGTGTTATTGATAATGATGGTAGTGTAGTTGTTGTTGTTGGTGGTGGTAGTGTTATTGATAATGATGGTAGTGTAGTTGTTGTTGGTAGTGGTAGTGTTATTGATAATGATGGTAGTGTAGTTGTTGTTGTGGTGGTGGTGATGGTGGTGGTAGTGTTATTGATAATGATGGTAGTGTAGTTGTTGGTGGTGGTAGTGTTATTGATAATGATGGTAGTGTTGTTGTTGTAGTGTTGGTAGTGGTAGTGTTATTGATAATGATGGTAGTGTAGTTGTTGTTGTTTGGTAGTGGTAGTGTTATTGATAATGATGGTAGTGTAGTTGTTGTTGTTGGTAGTGGTAGTGTTATTGATAATGATGGTAGTGTAGTTGTTGTTGTTGGTGGTGGTAGTGTTATTGATAATGATGGTAGTGTAGTTGTTGTTGGTGGTGGTGGTAGTGTTATTGATAATGATGGTAGTGTAGTTGTTGTTGGTGGTGGTAGTAGTGTTATTGATAATGATGGTAGTGTAGTTGTTGGTGGTGGTGGTAGTGTTATTGATAATGATGGTAGTGTAGTTGTTGGTGGTAGTGGTAGTGTTATTGATAATGGTAGTGTAGTTGTTGTTAGCTGTTGTTGGTTGGTGGTGAGAGCTTATCGTATATTTCTCCATGACACCAACAACGTTTCCTCGTCATTTCTCACCGAAATCCTCTCCAAAAAGTGCTTCATTTGTTCAAAATTGTTCTCCACGAATTCGTTCATGAAACCCATGTACTCCTCCTTGCCTCCAAACCTGTTGTCATGCCAATAACAAACTACTTTAACGTAAAGAAATGACGCTGAGGTAACAGCGATATGGTTGGTCAGCGGTTGGCACATCTACAGTGTTCAAGCATGCGCCAATATCATTGTAGCACGCTTATAATCGCTACAAAGCTTTTTAAATTGTATGCCAGTGTGCCAGGGAGGGGATTCATTGTAGCTGCGCTCAAACCCTACAAACAGCGCAGTAGTTATACGTATGGAGTATTATTTGGTTGGATTGCTGACTTCTATATACCTTGTAAAGTTGGCTAAGTTTTGGATGACTTTGGCGATTAGTGTGAGTGTTCTTGATGTCTTCTCGTTTGGATATTCTATGATGGAATGATTAATTCTCTAGTATGGCCGTGTGGGGTCTGGAGAAGAGGGCAGTGAAGGGGAAAGTGGATGGAGAAGAGGTCTACATATAGCGATCGTCGTTGAGGAAAAGGGGAGAGGGGTAGGGGACAGGAAGGGGAGAGGGGTAGGGGACAGGAAGGGGAGAGGGGTAGGGAAGGAGAGAGGGGTAAGGGGAAGGAACGTGAAGGGCAGGAAGGGGATCAAGAGGGGTAGGGAAGGAGAATGGGGTAGGGGACAAAAAGGGGTGTTGGTTAGGAACGTGAAGGGGAGAAGGGTAGGGACGGGTCACCTTACCTTGAACGAGGTGGAACAAACTCGGAGACAAGATTGCTGGGCACAAGAACCGTAGAAATATAGACGAGCTGTGACATGAAACACAACTTAGGAGAGAAGTACACAACTTGTAATTACGATGAATGGACGCGTACAAGGTCTGGCTTTGTGCTATGAGCTAATTATCTATGTACTTGACATTAACTTTGTAACCATGGTAATGCTCGTATGTAATATAGATACTTGTGACGTCAGTGATGGTGACGTCAGTGGTGACGTCATAGCTTACCTAATCAAGTTGTTACTCAGGTCCTTGTTTCGATTCGCGCAACGTTGCTGAAACCTATGAAATGTCTCCTGAAGATCCCTTTAGAAACAAGAATGAATGAATGAATGAAATATGAAATTAAGAATGAAAGAGGAAAAGGAAGGAAGGGATAAAACTATTATAGATATAATTCTATTATAATAATACCTTGGGAAGTAGTTGGAAGAGTTAACAATATTCAGCCAGGCTTTTTCGACGAATGACTTTAGATTGTCTCTTTTACT
This sequence comes from Actinostola sp. cb2023, assembly GCA_033675265.1. NCBI lineage: Eukaryota > Metazoa > Cnidaria > Anthozoa > Actiniaria > Actinostolidae > Actinostola > Actinostola sp. cb2023. The sequence continues at coordinate 301,107 of JAUJYZ010001008.1, forward strand.
CTCCAGGTTCCCTGTGGTTGATTTGGGCGGGTCGACCTGGCCGCACAACATACACGTGATAGATAGTTAACAATGGTGACCTTGGTGCACGAGAACGAGGTCAAGTTTAGGCGAAAACTGTCGTTCATGTTCTCAATTGTACTGTTTGCTTGTTGTTGTCTAATTATCACTCGAATACAGAAAATATATCATCACTCTTTTTGCTTCAGCAAAGTATTTCATAAAACTCGTCCTGGCTGACCCTCGCTCTCGTCCACCAAGTTAAAAAGGTCTCTAGTATTTGCGTGTTAAGATATGATTACACGTTTACTTACTTCGCAATCTTCGTTCGTGTTGTATACGGACACAATGAAGTTACCAAGAGTTTCCTGTAAATACTGAAGAGAGAAAAAAAACAAGTGAGATTTTCAAATACGGTGGATGTTGACGTACCTATAATATACTATAATAATAGTACCTATAATATACTAAACAAATCGATTCCATTTTACCGTGCGTCTGTACTCTTATAGATGCACAGAAGACGTCAAAATGTGGTGAGAACTGAAAAGTACGCCACGAGACGAAGTCACGTGGTGTGACTGTTCGTGTACTGTTATAGGTTGTTTAATACTGTTATAGGATATCTCACTGATCGTGTACCTACCGATTCGCCTACCATCTTCATGTACGTATCCATTGCTTTAGTAGCGAATGAGTTTCCACGGAAAATTAAATTTTCATCCGCTAAACAAAATAGAGGAAAATGAGAACGGGAAGGGATGGGACGGGAAAGAAGAAACAATAGGAATCGATATACAGGCGGTCGTCGTGCGCGCGACATCGTTGCTAGGAGACGAGGTGTCGTTGCTAGGAGACGAGGTGAGACCAATCGAGTCTATCGAAAACTGATGCAAAAGCGTTTCTTACCAAGTTTATTTACTTCATTCATCACGATGTCGACCAAGAATTCTTGTGCTTTCCCGATAGGTTCCAAAACCCGTAGAATAACACCAGCAATCTCATCCTGTATCAATGGAATAACATTAGTGTACTATCCCTATCCCCCACGGGACAATCGTACACCAGCAATCTCATCCTGTGTCAATGGAATAATATTAGTGTACTATCCCTATCCCCCACGGGGAAATCGTAGGCAAGGGAAGGGGTGAATGGGGATTGTAGCAGTCTTAACATAAAGGGAAGGGACTGTTTTATTTTGTTTCCAGTGCATTTATTGTCCAACGATGTGGCACGCGGGCTGCATGCGTTTTAAGGGGGAGGGGGTAGGATGGGGGGGGGGGAACCGCAGACTGCCAATAACGCAAGCTAAGTGTGCAGCTCTCTTATCTTACGTACCTTGACTTTGGAGCTGACCGCAGACTCCAGCGTCTCGCACAACAACATGTAGTGATCCTTGATATACTGAATCAAATAGGAAAGTACTTATTAAAGTAGAGTCCACTGTATGTACACGATAGAGGCGTTTTCGTATGAATGGAAAAGTTACGGTACCGTGCCGTATTGAACGAGTTTGATTGGATGAGATGCATCTGCACGCTTTTTGATTGGTTCAGAAAGGAAGCCATTTGAGTGTCACGGTACCGTGCCGTATTGAAAGAGTTTGATTGGATGAGATGCATCTGCACGCTTTTTGATTGGTTCAGAAAGGAAGTCATTTGAGTGTCACGGTACCGTAAGTTTACCACTCATACGGAAACGACTCTAGAGTGGGTTACCTGTGGTAACACTAACCACAGGCAACCCACTCATACGGAAACGACTCTAGAGTGGGTTACCTATGGTAACACTAACCACAGGCAACCCACTCGTACGAAAACGACTCTAGAGTGGGTTACCTGTGGTAACACTAACCACAGGCAACCCACTCATACGGAAACGACTCTAGAGTGGGTTACCTATGGTAACACTAACCACAGGCAACCCACTCGTACGAAAACGACTCTAGAGTGGGTTACCTGTGGTAACACTAACCACAGGTAACCCACTTATACGAAAACTCACCGATAGAATTTCACTGTAGGCCTTTATCGGTAGAATGCAGACTCTCTAAACACCAAATAAACGACAAATAGGTTAGTATTAAATAACGATTGAGAGACACCATTACTATCACTACCTGGTATTTGATTTTCAGTCGTATACTTGGCGTCTCGCCATTGGGTGATTTACCGGTTGTCAAGGTAACAGGAAACCATCTCTCAGTCTCTTGGTTATTGTCGAGATTCTCAACTATGACGTCAACTTTACCTGATGACGACAAGATATCGAACACTAATTTATTCCTCATTTTTATCATTACTATCGGCATCAACATGATTATAATAACGTCAATCATCACCATCGACAGCATTCCATCATCAGTACAACCTACAACCACTGTCAACTTAATCATCGTTATCACCGACTAACATCACGAGTTATCATCATAATCACCAGCAATCCAGTCATCATCATCATCGCTACCTTCATCCAGCAACACCACGAGTTATCATCATAATCACTAGCAATCCAGTCATCATCATCATCGCTACCTTCATCCAGCAACACCACTAACATCACGAGTTATCATCATAATCACTAGCAATCCAGTCATCATCATCATCGCTACCTTCATCCAGCAACACCACTAACATCACGAGTTATCATCATAATCACTAGCAATCCAGTCATCATCATCATCGCTACCTTCATCCAGCAACACCACTAACATCACGAGTTATCATCATAATCACTAGCAATCCAGTCATCATCATCGCTACCTTCATCCAGCAACACCACTAACATCACGAGTTATCATCATAATCACTAGCAATCCAGTCATCATCATCATCGCTACCTTCATCCAGCAACACCACTAAGTCGGGGTAGCGGCAAAGAGCCTGTATTCAAACAAAACGAGAGTTTGATGCTGTGATTATGGATAACCTACCTATGATCTTTCTTTTGCCTTTTTTGTTCTTCGATTCGTTGTCTTTGTAAATATTTACCGTCAGTTTGACAAAGTCTGGCAAATCCCTTGAAACATATAACAAACCAATAAAGGTAGAGGTGAAGGTAAATGTACTATATTTAACATTACTCAGGACTTGTATAATCTAAGACGAGGAGGTTGCATGTTACTTACTCGAAGACAAAACTTTCGCCCCAGAAAAGACTTTCAGCTTTTGTTTTAGCTGTCGTTCTAGAATACAGGTTCTTGTCTAGAAGGATTTCACAGTAATATCTAGAGTAGAAACAAACACACAGAACAACGTTACACATACCTCTTATTAACCGAGCGCGAGGTCCGTACGGGAAGTTATGGACCGAGATTTTTCGCACGGCCTTATGACCCAAGCCCGTAGCGCGCGGGCCATAAAAAGTGGGGGGAAACGAGGATCCATAACTTCCCGTACGCACCGAGCAAGCGAGGTTAATAAGATATTTATTATATACCTTTTCCTTACTTTTCTGTTTTCAGCGGGCCGTGCGGGAAGTTACGGCCCGCTAATTGACCAATAAGAGCGCGCGTAGTATCTGTGCTATATAATAATGCCGATTATTACTGAAAGTGTCATCATCAAGCCCCGGTAATATAATTACAGCACTGATGTGTCCACCTCTACGATTGATGCAGGAACAACTACTAATGTACTTAGAATATTATCTTGAGTGGATTTGCAGTTGCGTACACATGCTATAATCACGATTTCACCATGTGTCCGTTGTTCACTATCTTTATCGTGATCGTCATCATCATCATCCATCATCACAACTATGATCGTCATCATTTATTTATTTATTATTTATTTATAACAACTTTATTATAACTACCATCATGACATACACTGATATAGAGTCGTTTTCGTATGAGTGGGAAACCTACGGCACGGAGTGACGGTCACGGTACGGAATCGAAGATATCTGTCCAACCAATCACAGCGCGCAAAATCATTGCTCAACCAATCAGAATGCTTGGACACGGAATGGTCACCGCACGGCACGAACCGTACCGTGTTTGTACTTCCCACTCATACGAAAATGACTCTAGATGATCAAGTTTTCTGTACTTTTTCTTTGGTTTTATAGCCAGACCCTTGGCGTCCAAAACCCACACAGTCATTCCTACATCGGTGCGGTGTTGCTTGTCGCGTGTCGGCTGAATTGACTTTTTAATGCTGATATAAACAAACGTAATCAGATACAACTCTAGCCACAGCCATCATCATCATGCATCATCATCATCCATCGCCATTATCACCACCCCACCATCATCATCATGGCCATCATCATTCATCATCATCACTATCACCATCATTATCATCATACATCATCACACCTCTCCAGAACCGATACAAAGTTATGTTCCGCAGTAGGCCGAACAGAGAAGAACTTTCCACTAACAATTTTTGTACCCCGTGAAATTATCCTTCGCGATCAAACCCTAATCCACGACCACCTTTATCATCGGAAAAGATTTGCCTACAAATTGGAACATTTGGTCTTTTCGGTCCAAGTCCCTGCGAATCCCTTCGAATTGTTATTCTTCTTTTTTTCCTGTCAGTTTCTGATTGTTTTTCACTTCGGTATATTAATATTATATATATAATATGCAATATGTACTTCAGTTTAATTTATATTTTCGCTTGACCCCCTCCCCTCCCCCTCCACGAAATCCCCAAATCAGTCATAGATTATTGCTTTTATAATTTCATGCCGTGATTAGATCTGATTAATACATCGACATATACAACACTTACTTGTTACATTAATTGTGCATGGAAAAAGGGTTCACCACTGCTTTGCATTGAGTATTTTCACCCGCTATCAGTTCCCTCAGATTCATCAGTTTTGTTTGTGCAACGGCGAAGGCACAAGCTGTTATCAATAGTCATACTAACAACACCAGAGAAGCCTGACACATCATACTTTTGAATGCCCAGGAGTTTACATCGAGTCAAAATAATACAATGATCAATAGATATAAATACTAGGAAGAGCTTCGAGGCTGTTGTGTATATACTCTGTATGCGACTCTATAAAAATAGGCAGTCTAGGACTGCATGTGGCTACTGTAAATAATCCCGGGAATAAAATAATAATAAACAAAAAATAAAAATAAACAAAAAAGACTACATGTAGGTACTGTGGTTTTGAAATGTAGAAGCAATATGTAGTTGGATTGATTCCTCTGTTGAACTAGTATGCTTGAACTATCTGAGAGAACTTGTTCTTTGGTTCTATATAATGCTAATTTAAATCAGAAATGTATTTTAATACAAAGTTTAATTGAAAACAATTGTGTACAAATAATTGAACAATAACAGTTGTTATTAACAATCGATATGAACAGCATTGATAGATATATCATTAGTAATTGAATATTAACATTAATTTAACAATGTTCTGTATATAAGATCGTTGAACTCAACTTTGATGAAGTGGTACTGTTTATTTATTTATTTGACTTCGCCTAAATATATTATATGAAAACATTGAATATAATAAATAGTAACTCTAATTTGAAGATATGTTTACACTCTAATAGAGTGCGAACCATATGTCCGTGAAACAGTACTAACTAATTAGTACTAAATAGAACTGATGAAACAATAGAAAACAATAGAAATAATACTATTTAGTTCTATTTAGAAATAGTACTATTTCACAGACATATGGTTTGCACTCTATATGCATGTACTATGATTTTATGCTATTTTGCACCAGAAACCAGACACATCTCTCGTGTGTAAAGATTTGTTCAGGTTTCACAGGCTCGCCACCCTGTGTTTGTGTATTGGGCTTCCTGTGTATTATTTGATCAACAAGAGCATGCAGATACCATTATGGCCGTAAATCACTGTCCTTTTGATATCTTGAATTTCTAAAACTGTTTTCTAAATAAAGATTAATATCTACTTGAGTCCTGTATGTGATTTATTTAGCGATTAGAACGGGATTTGAGAGTTTTGGGACTAAGACTAAACGAGAGCCGAATCCGTCTGAATCGAATTCGAAGTGTTTGTTTGTGTCTCGTATAAAAGACATTTGTTCCTCGAAGAGAATTCAGGTTCACATGGAAGTGCTCGACTGCACAACTGACCAGTCGATCAGTCCACAGCTATTTGTAAAAGACCGAACAAACACAATCGATATTCACGGCTGGAAAATAATCTCAACAAACCGTCACTATCACTACTTATATGTCACTGAAAAACTTGAAAACATTTTTATGAACAAACACTTGACACTTTGCACGAGAGATCAAGATTGTTTATGGTGCAAAATAGCATACAATAATAGTAAGTTAACTTAAGCTTATATTAGAGGTGTAAACTTACCCTTCAAAACAACGCGTTCACGAAGCGAAAAGCACATGGAAAAAATATGTCGGAGAAACATCGTGGGTGCCAGAGGTTTTGAGAAGTTTCACGATTTAAGAGTAATTTTTCGTACTAAATGTATATCGTTCAAGCCCCTCTGGGACCAGGGTACAGTTCGAGATATAAGAGCAGTTCGAGTATACTTATCGTCCAAACCGATCACTGTTCAAATAAATTGAATTGAATTGAACTACAGCAGTTTTGGGCTTCCTTTGGTGTTACACTCGGACTTTAATACAACACGATGACATAGTGGCTTTGCCTCCATATATGGAGACAGTAGCCACAAAAACTGGCCGAAATACGGTGCGAAAATTTTACGAACTAACATGTATTTGGTATCAAAATGTCCATAAAAGCGCGGGCTATGCACAGGTAGCCCAAACGTAGAATCAGTGGACCGTGACGTCATTGAATATTCGTTTGACCGTTGGATTTTCGAATGGTCTCAGGAATGAGCTCTTAGAAAGACTTCAAAGGATATGGGATTCTCAAAACATGTCTTCATAACAGTAGTCTGATAATTAAAGAACACTTTGGTGTAGAAATCTGAGCAAGAAATTGTGTTTTTGAGTGGTTTTGAGCGATTCGAAAATTTCACCCGTTTCTAGCGTACATATAATTATATGTACGCTAGAAACGGGTGAATTTTCGAATCGCTCAAAACCACTCAAAAACACAATTTCTTGCTCAGATTTCTACACTAAAGTGTTCTTTAATTATCAGACTACTGTTATGAAGACATGTTTCAGAATCCCATATCCTTTGAAGTCTTTCTAAGAGCTCATTCCTGAGACCATTCGAAAATCCAACGGTCAAACGAATATTCAATGACGTCACGGTCCACTGATTCTACGTTTGGGCTACCTGTGGGCTATGCTAATCCGTAGTTAATTTCGTGACTAGGCCTGTGTAGTTTCAATAAAAGCTATTTATGTGGGCTGACAGGCCAGTTTGAGGTCATGTCACGCCAATTCTCTTGTAAGGTAGACCCATTCAACTAAAAAATACGGTACTTTTTTGCATCGAATTTCAATTATAACCAAATAATATGGTCCACGAAAGATCAAAAAAACTAAATCCGTCGTTAACTTTTAAGCTATATGCATTTATACGAGGAAAATTGCAAAAAACCTTGAATTTGAGCCCATGTTTGTATGTACTAGAATGTGGGGGCGTGCCAGAGAAATTCTAGCTGACTACTACTTGTGACAAATCTTTCCCGATGGTCAGGCCACGTGGTCGCTTACTCGAGGTAATAATTATACAATGTTTGGCTGAGGACATTACGAAAACGCTGGGAATTCTGACGGCACGGGGCGACCGCTGACCACTTGTCAATCAGACTAGTGGCCGGTAGCTTGGAGGGTCTTGGAGAGGTTTATTGTGAGGGAGGGAATAGTTTACCTGTTGATCCATTTATTGAGCTCATCAGCACTACGGCACGAAAAGTACTTCACTTCATTGGGTGACATGACCTGGAAACAAAACTGCTTGTGAAGAATGCTGGGATGGATTGGGCGCACACTGACTTTGCCTGAGACAGATAGGTCCATGGAATCCTGAAAGAAAAACACGAATTCAATGACTTTACAGCATTCAAATGGCTTTACAACATTCAAATGGCTTTACAACATTCAAATGGCTTTACAGCATTCAAATGGCTTTACAGCATTCAAATGGCTTTACAGCATTCAAATGGCTTTACAGCATTCAAATGGCTTTACAGCATTCAAATGGCTTTGCAGCATTCAAATGGCTTTACAGCATTCAAATGGCTTTACAGCATTCAAATGGCTCTACAGCATTCAAATGGATTTACAGCATTCAAATGGCTTTACACGTAAAATTCCCAGTTGTCTCTTCATTTTCTATATTCGGCTCACGAAATCAAGCGCAAAGCCCGGTATTCCGTGCCTGCATTTCAGCTCTGCATTTACGTCGGTTAGTGGCTTAATTCTCTCTCAGGCATTGCGCTCTAATTCTTAAGCCAAACAGAAAAGATTAAAAAGACGTCTCGCAATCGAACCCAAGAACTTCTAACATACACAGTCGATAGTTAGTAAAGGCATGGTTGACTTCTTTGCGGTGACAATCTTGTTCTTGTGGCACCGTTTGAATTTGGCGACCTCCCAATTCCTCACATGCACTCCAAATACTGATTATCAACACTGAACTCAGCGGTCGATCCCGTGCCGTCCTATAATCCCCACCCTCCCACCCACCTCGCCCTCACACCCAATCACACACCACCAAAAACGCACCACCACAACTCTAATCAAGAAACATAACTAACAACCATTATTAGACACTTTCCTCGATCCACATTCAAAAATAAAATAAAATATAAAAGCTGTCCAAAAAAAAACCATTCAGTTCCGTTGTTGTTAGTGTCACGCAAGTAGTACGCATGGTCACACGCGTCACATCCGAGGCCAATACATGCATCTCATTGTTCGAGCGAGCAGACTTGATGACATGCTAATGTGATATTTAGAGTAAACAATGTGAAGTTTCTGGTACATTGTTGGTCAGATTGTAACTGAAAAATCTTGAAAATATTTGCCAATAGCAAAGATAGATAAACTATTTTTTCCTCTTAAAATATTTCAAATTGAATCGAGTAAAAAGGAAATTCCGATGTGGTTTTGTTGCTAGCCCTAATTGACTCAGGCACGACATTTGGCTTTACAGCATTCAATTGGCTTATTTCAACATTCAATTGGCTTTACAACATTCAAATGGCTTTCCATATAATTTAAATTTTCCAAATTTGCTTAGACAGTGGTTCAAAAGTATTGTATGATTACAAAGCAACTATTAGCCAAATAACTCGACTTGAGATTTCAAATCAAAGCAAACACTGACTTTTGAAGCTTGCTTTGTGGCGACGACATTGTTGTGTTGGCGACCTCGCAACAAGTCAGATCCGCTTCCTGTCGATGATTGTATTTGGCTGGTCGCAGGTAGTATATTGACACAGAATTCTCTCTAAACACGAACATCGTCCAGGGAAATAATTCTTATGAAAACAACAAATTTCCTATAGAGTTGATGGTCGATACCTTTCGCCTTGGATGAAGACCTTCAAGGTATTGGAATGTCATTCCACACAACTGACTTACCGAAGTTCGTGAGAGTTCGTAAAGACTTGATCGCCGTGACAAGTCTCTTCGGCGACCAGTAAAGAAGCGTGCTCCAATCCGTGTCAAATTCATCATTTGTACTTTCGAGGCTTTAGCGTTCTGTAAACGCTATGTACAAATATAATCGAATTTTCTCGATCACATGACGACGTCCGCTTATTTCAAATACAGACTTTTGTCCCTCACGGTAGGTGTAAGTTTCCAATGAATAGTCAATGTGTTGCAACACACTATTAACGGCTTTTGTACTTAACTAATGAACCTTGAATGAAAGTTTCGCTCCAAACACAATCAGATGTGTGGCCTTTGGAAGCCTTTGATTGTAATACGATAGTTAATAGGTAACGCGAACACGATACGCGTCACACAACCTGTGACCTGATGACAATCATTCGATGTTGAGCTACACACGCAGGCCGGGGCCGTACACAGCACAGGGGCAGGGGGCAAAGCAAGGCGAAAAAGATACCAAAAAGTACTGAGAACTGTACTATTTTTTTTTGCTGTAAAAATACGTACTACCCGAAACCCCCCCATCCCCCCCCCCCCCCCCCCCCCCGGCCCCCCTTAGATTTTGGGTTATGTACGGCCCTGCACACGTCACAGTATAACTTTGCTGATGCATTTCATGTCTTCTGTGCAAATGAAATCAGCGCCTCTCTGCGCAACGCTCGATTTATTCATGGTATTTTCTCAAATCTTTTTTATCGACTACATCACAATAAGGTGGGGAGATAAGTGCCTTAAATATAACACAAAACAGATTAGTACCACCCTGCCTGCGTCAGTCCTACCCATACAAAACAAACGCCAAGCATTCTCAACGTTATCTGTATAATAGGACAAGGAAGTAAGCGAGATTTACCGGAAGTATAATTAGCAGGAGGCAGTGTGATGACGTCATTGCTTACGTCATTGTCTCTATGTTTCTTATCAGCTAGGTTTTTTTTAATCAGATTATGTACGATGTATGATGTTGTCCATATTCTAAAGTGGGAACTCCCTTACACTCCCCCCCCCCCCCCTCCCCTCCCCTCCTCTCGGGCTCTTTTCGGGTTGGCAAGGCGCTATGACTCTATACTTACAGCTTGAGCTAATTATGCTTGCTTGTCAGACCCGCAAGACCCGCCGGTTTTCACAGTGACATAAGTCTCTTAATGCTTGCGCACGCTTGCGCACGCTGACTTGATATGACTCGAGATGAAATGATCTACAATGACCTGCGAGTATAGTTATACTCACCACGGTAGAAGAAGAGCGTCTGTCTGACAAGGATTCGTGAGAGTGCGAGCGTGATATGAGCAAGTGCTCAGAGTTAACAACTCTACAAAGGAAACAAACAGATCAGAATGTTGTTCGGATGTACAGAAATCTCACATTGACTGATGGAATGTCAAACATGTAACCACAAAACGTAGGGTGTGATTTAATTAATAACGAACTATAACATACACCGAGGGTTTGGCCAGCGCGCTCTGCCTTGCCCAGTCGGAAAGTAAAGTAGTGGCAGCGTATCGAGTCGTCGGGGCAACGGTGTACAGATAATCGTTTTGGTATCCCCACCTACACTCTTTATACTAGCTGGTCAGTCCCCCAGGGTATGACCCCTCCCCTCCCGAAAAACTCCCTGGGAGTCGGAAATGTCGGCTTCCGAGGCGGAAGGCACGGTATTACAAATGTCAAAAAGAAGCTGAGAAAATGAACTCAAAGTGGTGTACAAAGCGTCCTCCACAGAGTAAACAATTACATGACCCGCTTGGCTTGTTTGCTGAAGTGTGTACTTACAACTCAAAATATCATGCATGTCCTTACACTACAATAAAAACATAAAGACTTTTACTCACAGGATTCGCTTCTTGATAAATACACCTGATATTATCACAGCTGTTACGCTATGAAACTCTGCTGAGTTTTCCGAGAAACTGGCTGTAGTTCAAACATGACTTACCGCGTTGCGTTCTCGCTCTATTTGTTTAATTTTCGAACTCTACAAAACTATGGAAACTACAGTACTTGAACTTGATATTAACTTTGTAATCTTCAAAAATGCGACCGCCAGTAACGGAGGAAGGATAGCGAGTTTAATAGTAACATAAGCAAATCTAATATTCATGATCACTGTTCTGTTAATGTCGAATTGTTTCTCAACTCAAGTCGATCTAATATCATAACACGCAGTTATAGTGATAATCTCTGTATTGTTCTAGTAGAAGTAGAGCCCATTACTTCGATTTGTGAGCTGTTATTAACTTTTGTTTTAGGTACAATGAATTCGCGTAGAACAAAATGCGTTGGCTTACCGTCTAGTGGCCGTTCTGTCATGCCGTGGGCTTTTAGAAGTCATCGTTGCTCATGCACGCGCTCAACCACTACGGGTGAACTGATCGATTCCTTCCAGGTACTTACAGAATCACGAGACAACCGTTAACCACTAGCTAGTCTAGTATACTAAACTGACATTCTCTTTTAGATGAGAACTTAGTTTGATTTTAGAATCTAGCGTTATATATAAAACCGCAGTACAAACTTTACTGGAGCGAATATTGCACTCCCAAGAGGCCAATCAGATACAGTCATTAATCACTTAGGTATACTAACGCTCTAATTACCATATTTCATAACATTCCTGAAGTGTGCTTTTGTGAATCATACTACAAATACACTGAACAATGGCGACGAGTTTTCGCGCGTGGATTCCAAGTGGATGGAAAAAACAACTATCAATAAAGGAACAAAACTAGCTACACTAAGTGATTTGATTTTGATTTTTTATTGATTTTTATTTTATTCCATTTCTACGCCATTTTTTTACAATATTAATAAAGTAGCGTTAGCTAGCGAATATGCATGTGTCCAAGTCGAACTACCGATGCGTTCTTAGCAAATTAAAATACAAATATTAATATCATGGAAGAGATATTTTTGGCCAAAAAAACGTATGAGAAAATTATTCGGTCGGCGAAAAACTGAATGATCTGCAATAGCAGAAACAAACAGATATAGTTAACTCTGTATCATCTTTGACTTACCCGAACTCCGTTTCAACTGAGTCAAGACCGTTTTTAGCAATTACAGAGTTTATAGATCGTTGCCTTCGAATTCCTTGGGATACTTTTCTTTGTAGGTCCTGTCGAGTTAAAAAATACTGTGTAAGGAACTACGTCCTGTTTGAACCACTAGTTGTTTTTAATTGGCTAGACTGCGACTCCAAATATTGTTTTCGTTTCTGGATAAACTAATATAGTGAAATAATAGGTAAGTTAAAATCTGACCGATGGACGGACGGACGGCGGATAGATGAAACTAAAAGGAAGAATGGAATGTAGCTAGAAACAAAGGAAGGGAAGGAAGCAAAGGACAAACAAACAGACAGGTGGACATAAGGAAGCAAGAATGAAAGCAAGGAGAGTAAAGAGGACGGACAGAAGGATAAAAGGTACTGGAAGTTGAACAGGATGGAAGGGAAGAAGGAAGGATGGAAGAAAAGAAGGAGGGAATGAAGAAAAAGAAAACGCCACATCAAGGTTTATCTACTTACAGAGATTTTGTGGTGCAATGGAAGAGAAACGAGGCTTTGGCTTCGACCACGTCTCACCGGAGGTCCTTCCGAGAAAAACAATTTTAAATATTGAACAAAAACAGATGAATAAAACCTTTTGACAGCTCAGATCTCTTTTAAAATACAGTAACTGAGCTACACTGTGACTGTGTAATTTCAGAGTTTCATAGCCGTGGTATAGCTTCAGCTAGCTATGTCCCCATCATCGCGCGGACATCACTATACATATGTAACTTGGTGGTTATTGAGTTGTGAGTGATCCGAGTCGGTATATATCTTTGAGCATAACTGAATAAAACCATTGTATACAACAGATCAGCTTACAATTACTTATTATAATCACTGAAGTCTATTGTTTCTAAACAAAGACCTATAATGAATGGTGTTGTAATTTCAAGTCTTTCACTTTAGTTCCATCACATGCCGACCAGTCTACCGGCTTTGAATACACATTCGGCATTATTTTGCTGTCGGTAAAACTTTTTTTGTCAACAAAGAAAGAAAAGTTGTATTTTGCACTCAAACAAAACAAAAACAATGTTGTTAACTCATTTTTGAATGACAAACTGCCGTGTATAAATAAAGTTATCGTAAACTATAGAAGAATGCGGTTTGAAATGCTGTAGTTCAGCTGTTGTTGAAACCCGGCGGTTATGGAAAAGCGGACTCATTGAGAAACGAGCATTGTACACGGAGAACTATAGAGATACGCCAACCGGAGAAAGCGAAAAGTCATCAGTTACTAGTTAAGTTACACTTAGAAAAACATTCACAAAGAATAACAATGTCTTGCTGCGAAGAAAGAAACGAAGCTGAAGTTTTCCGGCAATATGTTTTCGTCACGTAATTTAGATGTAGTTTTTGCGGTGGCTAGTTTAACTATCGATAACTCAGTACCACTTTTTACCTTCTACAAGTGAGCCCCAAGCTTCACGAAGGACAGGCTTGTATTCGCCGGGACTTGTTGGAGGAGTATCAGCACGACATCCCTGTCAACAAACGTGTTAACCGCTTCGCTTCAAACAGTGATACGATTTATTAGCACAAAAGTTTAAACAACTTTTTTCACTTACTTCTTCATCGATAAACAACTTTATAAGTTTTTCTTTTTGGAAAAACACACAGAAGCGTTGGATCCATGTAGCTGAACCTTTATCGTCTTCTTCTGGAAGGACATATGTAAGAATTGTGTCAGATCAAATACTAATACACCAAGCATTAGTATGAACACAGAGTAAACTATAGAATCACAGCAATGTACCTCGGAAGTAAAGCCAGCCCTCCAGCTTGTCTGACAACATTAGTAGTACTTGTAAAAGTCATTAGGAAAAGTGTAGTCTCAAGACATCTTATGGTGGTTCAGTTACGAGCTTTTTTGATCGTTGCTGTCATATTGTTTCTGATTATGCATACAGACATCATCTGAAAGCCAAAGCTTTGTCATGTGAACCAATCACAGTTTGAGCTATTGTTTTAAAGTTGACTAGTTTTGACAGCATTGTGGTGAGCCCTAAGCAGTACATAGTGTAATGAAACATCTCTGAACTGATTTAGGAATTCCATATAATGATAGTTTGATGAGACTCGAGAAAAGAGAACTTTACTTACCTTTAGTAGTTGAAGGGGACAAAAAGTGCACTTCAAAAGTAGTTCGACTTGGCGTTAATTTGTTTTCTCGGGGACCACCAGGCCATCGTGATAATTTCCTTTCAGATAGAATCACCCATAGAGAAAGTGACGCCCCATCACTACATAACAATGGCACGTATATCCGCAGCTTATACTGATGACAGCTTGATGCTATGTATAGCACAGTGCCCAAGGTATCTATGACAGGCTTGTTATCGAGCTGTATATAAAGGCTATAAGGCTTTGATGGGACCTTAGGCTCTGGTCGACATCCGGTTTTATAAAGCCAAAAGATGAACTCTAACCTTCCCTAGTGTTGTTTGTCGATAACAAGCCTCTCATACCTTGGGGGACCTGGGGTGGGGGGACTCCATGGACATATGCGTCGGCATATGCGCTATCCAGGCTGATAGTCCAGTTTTGTACATGTTTTGATAAATACGGGAATCCGGTTTTACCGCAAAGCTCCCAAAGGGTATAGTTGTTCCATGGACATAGCCAAGCCACGTGACAATATCGAGGAGGCAGCATGGGTTTTTTGCATGTTCGTTTCTAAGTCACCATCATCTAAGAATTAGCAGAGGCATCACTAGTAGCTCCTCGCAGCCACGTCTTGGTCTCGTTCCAGGCCCCTGCGGTCCAGGGTTATCATTGCTGTAAAAAAGTACGTTACCCATGCTCCCTTTCGGTATTGTCGCTGGAAAGAGCTTTTTAAAATTAGTAAAAACAGCTGTATCGCTGTCACAAGTATTTGCAGATATGATTTTCAAAAATCCAATTTTATAGTCACTTTAGCAATTTTGGTATAGGCATGCTCAAAATTTTGAAAATTAATATCTTCGCAATTTTTGTTGCGATCTTTTCCAACTTCACATTTTTAATATTTCAACGACACTTTCCAGCTATGATAACATTTTTTGTCCTATGAGTTTGGAAATACGTCGCTAAAACCCTCATTCATTTTGACAAAAAGTACGTTACCCATGATTCCCTTTCGGTCTTGTCGCGTAGGTTTGGGGGGTTTTTAGGGACAATATTCACGAGTCCAGATCGAGTCCTATTCAAATAACGACTTGACCATGATGTAAGGTTTGTATCATTTAATACTGTCATTCCAGCCAATAAAATGAACTATAAAATAGTTTTGTTCCAACGTTTTCCAGATGACTTTTTAATCGAAAACACTTGAACAAACACACTTTATAGTTCATTTAACCTTGTACACAATAGAAAACAATAGAAATGCACTTATCATAGCAATGCACAGGGTACCCACACGACTGGTGTGCGTACTGAACATTAATGCCACACCATAGGCACGCAGACTGGATGGGATTATGGTGCGCAATAGTTTGATCGCATTTCCTTGCTGTAAAAGCGTCAATAAATCTTGCCTTCAACGCAAGACAGACCGAGTATCCAAACTTTAATGACTGTCTGTGAAATCAGACGTACCGTGGGTACGAAACACACCAGTCACTCACAACTAGAGACAGATTTGCGTCTTTTAGAATCGCACCCCTGCTTCCTGAAAGGCTTCCTCGCAATCCCTTTAGGCCCGCTACGCGCTCTGTCTTTGACCAATATTTGTATTCGGGATTTAGTTTTAGGTGTCCCCTATTAGTAGAGGGATTTCCCCCTCAGCTATTACATTTTGACACGTAAATAAATTAAAGTTTATCTATCTATCATCTATCGTCCACTCTCCGCTAAGCCGGACACCTTCGTGACTAACTTTTTCTGTCTGGCTTAGCGAGGTGTCCGTCTTAGAGAGAGCGAATTTATAGTAAAACAGCTAGTTTAGTGGCCTGATTTTCAGATAAAGGTGTCCGTCTTATAGCCGGGTGTCCGTATCAGTAGACGGGTGTCCGCCTAGAGAGTTGACTGTATTAGTAAGGGAATGTCCTGGACGGTTTCTTCCTGGCCGATAGCATTGCAGTAGGAATATAGCTTGTACCAGTAGGAACACCAAACACATTCCAGTTCGTTCCAAACGAACGTTGTCGTCCATAGTAATTATTGTACATTTGTGATATGGAATAGTTTCCAGTGGATGAGAGAAACGTTGGGTTTACAGAAGTAGTGGTCGTTTGATTTGCATTGACATCCATTTGTGGCTTGGTTACGACTGCTTGAGATCTGAGAATGGAAGTAAACCATGCAAGAATTAGTACTGTACTGTCAGTAATATTAATCATGTTGAAATATTCGCACTTCAACCATCAGCATCATCAATCATCGGCATTATCATCAATCATCGGCATCATCATTACCACCATCATCAATCATCGGCATAATCAATCATCAGCATCAATCATCATCATCGTCATCAATCATCAGCATCATCATTACCATCCTCATCATCATCATTACCATCATCATCATCATCAATCATCGTCATCGTCATCAATCATCAGCATCAATCATCAGCATCATCATTACCATCTTCATCATCAATCATTGGCATCAATCATCAGCATCGTCATCAATCATCGGCATCATCATTGCCATCATCACGTTGTCATGATTATAATTAGCAACAGACATCAGCATCTTCAATATCATTGCTGCTACTATCATCACCATCACCACCACATCCATCATCACTATCATCATTCAACACCATCATCGTGTCTGTCTACTACAGTGTACTTCTCATTACTTGTTCATGGGTGTCTGTTTTTGGAACGTCTCAATCTGTAATGGATTTCCAGCAGACGTTAGGTGAAGGTTTCGTTTTCGTCCTCCACTGGAAATCCTCTCAAAGTTGTCCAAGTTCCCTCGCATTTCGTCTGAGGTTTCTTTGTTTGTCCGTAATATTGGTGCTGAGTTCTCTCTGGACGTGCTGTAGCGACTATAGCCAGTTGCACGTGCAACGAGACCACGGTCAGCATTGAATGCATCAGGGACTAAAGACACACTTGCAAGGCTACGAAACAAACACAAATTTACTTATTTGGTATAGTAATGACAAGGGTGATGATGATGGAAGATGATGGTGGAAATTAAATCAGGATGAGAAATATGATAGTGGATTCAGTATGATGATGATGATGATAAAGATAATGATGGTTGTGATAGTGATGATGGTGGTGGTGGTGATGATGATGATAAAGATAATGATGATGGTGGTGGTGGTGACGATGGTGGTGGTGATGATGGTGAAAATGATGATGGTGGTGGTGATGATGATGGTGAAAATGATGATGGTGGTGGTGTTGGTGATGATGATGATAAAGATCATGATGATGGTGGTGATGATGATGATAAAGATAATGATGGTTGTGATAATGATGATGGTGGTGGTGGTGATGATGATGATAAAGATAATGATGGTGGTGATGGTGATAGTGATGGTGATGATGATGGTGAAAATGATGATGGTGGTGGTGTTGGTGATGATGATGATAAAGATCATGATGATGGTGGTGATGTGTTTGTAACAACACCAATAGAGAATACCTGTTTTCCAGCGCCCATTGTTGTGATCCACTAGACCCAATTTGAGACCGAGAAGCAGAATGCCTACCAGGAGGTCTGGTGACTATTGGCGGCAGTTTGACCTCATTACAGACCTCATTCCCACGTGTATCTGCAGTAGAGCTACTTGTGTCCATAGGTTCTACTGTGCTCTCTTGTCCACCTTGTTGCGATGACGATGGTCGATTTAATGGTGACTGGCAACTGATGGCTTGTTTTTTGGTCAGAAGATGTTCATTATTGGCTAAATATGCAATGAAATCACAATTAAACCATGAAACAAATCATAATATCCACACAGTAAAGCAAGATTACTGCAGTTATTTCACTGTTTATGTAATGGGTACTTTGTACCACCTATACATACCGTTACTGTGTCGTTTGTAAGGGTGCAAAGGAGGGTGACCAGTTACAGTATTGGTACCACTAAGACGTTGGCCTCTCTTTGGAACAACACCTACAGCTGTAATATGTGAAAGATGTCTTACTGGTACACTGTAGGTAGTACAGTTTGATGTAGTCTTTATAAATATGTACAGTACTTACCTTGTAAATCATGGAAAAACCCTGCATAAACAACAAAGTTGTTTACCTGGCAAAAGAAAGAAAGAAAGAATGAATAAAATGATGATTGAATGAAACTTCCATTCAACATTCTCATCTGCAGCTCGGTTTTACACAATAGCTCTCAACTTCTCCCAAACTTCCCTTGTGTTTATATCAGGCTATGTAAACACGGGAAACATTTTCTATTTGTTAAGTATCGACCAGTATAAGTATGACTTACTTGTGGTATCGGCTTTTCCAAGTTATAATGCTTTTTCATAAATGAGAGGAATTTATGAGATGGTTTGTCAATAGCTAACTGCTCCACACTTACACCCACCATCTATAGGTGAAAGACAAAGAATAATACATGAACATTGTACAGTAATAATAATAATAATAACACTTTATTTAACGAGGAATTTACAGATAAAGCTATGCTTTTTTCCAATCTGGTCCTCCTAAGTACGTCATTACACAACATTACACCCTTGAAGCAAGGGAGAATGAACTGACAAACTCAACTCAACTGAAGCGCCTGGTCCAGGAATTGAACCAGTCACAACAGTGGTGAGAGGCAAGAGGCATAACCACTCCAGACTGCAAAACAGCCCCTACTTCTTCGCGAACAGTCTGTCGAGAAGAGTTGAAGTTGGGGTCGCAAGAGAATGAGGTGAGATGAAAAGACGAGAGGTGAGTGAGGTGAGAAGTGATACCCACTCGGCCACCCATTCTGACACACATGGTAGTAATGGTATCATACTGCAAACCATCTTTCCTCTTGATGTTGTGTTTTATAATCACCTTTAACATATGGTCAAAGAGTGTCTTTCCACAGCCTGTTCTTTGCCTTGATTCATGGACATAGAAGTCTAGAACACATAAAGGGTTAACTTCATGCTGGGTGCCTTGAATATCCTGGAAAATAAGTTTGAAGGTCAGTACCAAAGACAATGTAGTACACGGTGAACTAATTACGGTAGATCAGTCAAGTCAGTAGTTTCCCTTGCGGCCATTATTTGTCGGTGCCCTCTCCCTCCCCTCCCCCTTGTGGGATGGAGTGCGGACCGACACAAAGAATGGCTTGGAAGATTATCAGGTCATTATAGAGAGAGGAATATGAAGTGATAGACCACAGAAAATGTTTTTGTGTGTGACTAAAATCAGTATTGTATAAATGCATGTAGTGGAACCCCTTAGTATTCCCAAGTCTGAAATCAAGAAATAATTATCAAGCTGCCATTTCCCAAGGGTGGTCGGCTACTTACAAGGGTTTGACTGTATAAACAAAATAACTTTACACCATTGAACCTTGGCATACAGTACCTGGACAAATAACTTTTTTGGGCCAATCTTCATGATACCAACAACTACTCCCAAACCACTGTAAGTACAATACAACAATAATATTAGTTCCATGTATGCATGACAACATATGCAACAAGTTTATTTAGAAACAAAAATGATGAAAACAAATTCACAAAACATTCAGAACTTACTTGTTTGCATTAGCGTCTTTTGATATGTACAGTTTGTGGTCTGAATGTGAGAGTTTGATTGCACTGGTTATAGGAGACCTCAGGCTTTGTGCCTAAAATATCAAGCACAATGATTATTGCCATGAATGATGCATTTATCTTGATTAAACTCATCGCCAATAGATGAGCTTGGGGTTGGGTGCCACAGGTTGGGACTGACCTCGCTAGTCCGAGTCCCTCACGGAGGTCACCATGGCAACCATGCCACAGTCCACCCCCTTGCACCCGTCACACTGACTAAGCAGTTAGTCAGTGGAGTAAAACAAATATAATATATACTTACCTGTTTAATACTAACCGGCCATGGATGGGAGGGTAGGGTGGGATAAATTGATCCGCAATGATCAGCTTAGCAATGAGATTCTCGATTCGCTTGCTCAAGCGCCTGTTCAATCCATGACGGACAGCAAAAGGGCCGAAGCGACGGATGACACATGTATTAAAGCCCCTGCCTATGTCTAGGGGTCCACCACGCTTTGGGTACCCAAGCGAGACCGCTGACCAGCATTGTCTCGATTTTAACCTTGCCTAAATTACATTTATCTTGATAATAATTAACAAAATAACTTTGCAGTATAAATAGCTAACCTTGGTTGACGCTTCTCCCATCAGGTCAATTATTTTCTTCAATTCTGTTTGCTTTGAGGTTAATGTCATCCTGCAACAAATAAAAATGCTAAACAGTTTTTCAAAAATATGATCATTAAAAACTCCTAAATGAATCACAGGGAGCCCAAGCTCATTATCTGTGAAGACCGTTGTTTAATTTGCATATTTACAGTAAATGTATGTGGCTTTAAAACATCCCTCTGTATTTCAAGATTTTTCGTAAATAATAAAACTTTTTTTTCACTAATGTGTTGTTCTTACTACTTTCGATGCTGTGATGGCGTTTCAGCGCCATTAGAGCATTTTTCACGAAATTTACTGTAAATATGCAAATTAAACAACGGTCTTCACAGATAATGAGCTTGGGCTCCCTGTGAATGAATACATACATCTAACATGCAAGTGTATTGTAATATGATGATGGATATGTGGAATGATGATGATGACAATGATGATGATGACAGCTAGTGATGATGATGACAGTGATGATAGTGATGATAATGTTGATTATGATAACCATGATAACACTAAATGTATTTGTAGTTTAAAATGTACATGTAAGACTTACGTAAAATATACATAAGCTTACATGTACAATGTATACAAATGTAGTTGTAGTAATGTGTAATGATGATGATGACAGTGATGATGATGATGTTGATTATGATGACAGTGATGACACATACATGATGATCATCATGTTGATTATGATGACCATGATGATTTTGATAACAATAGTCGTAATAAACATACCTATCATATCTGCATGTACTGCTAAACGGTGCCAATCTTTCATCCACCACACAAATAGCGTCAGGCAGAACATCATTTACGTTGAACGGAAACTCCATCTTTAAACTGATGTCACAATAAAGTCAATACACATATCCAGCAGTACGTCACTGTACTAAATTCTTCAGCGTTCTTCAAGCATTTAGAAATTACAGTGACAGTGTTGTGTTGAGTGTTGTGTTGATTTTTCAGACTTCAAAACTTTCCTCGCAATTTTACACCAATCAACTATTTTTCGATGTTGAAACCTAAAAAGCGTCGTTTATGACATCTTCTTTAACACTGATTTTCAAAGGCAAAGCAATTTTCAGTTCTATCTGTACGATCAAGCGAAAAACAAAATGACTTCAAAACTTAGCAACTGAAAACAAATCCGCCATTTTGAAATCCCGCGTATGTGCCCGCAATTTGGTCAGCTGTTAGCTTCATGAATTCAAAATGGCGGACGAAGAGACGCAAAAACAACAAGAAAACGATTGCCAAAAAACTGCATTAAATTGCCATTTCGTGCAGTCTCCTTTTGTAGAGATAAAAGACAATGCATATCGAATGTTCCTGCATAAGTATGGCACTCATTTAACGTATGCACCAGCCGTATCTTCGTCGGTGTTTGTTGAAGAAAGTTTCAGAGAATTAAGTCGACCAAAATACGAGAATACCATTGTCCAGGTATTGTTTGGCCGTCATGTTCTACCATATCCACAGAGGTCTCACTGTTTTGTAGATTGTACCAGATGACGAAGAAACGTTAGTAAAAAGTGCAAGAATTCTGAACGATATCAGCGTTTTTGCATAATTTGGACATCAGTACAACAGGTACATAAATGTACGTAGTGTAGCAGTAGTAGTATAGAGTCGTTTTCGTATGAGTGGGAAACCTACGGTACCGTGACACTCACATGACTTCCTTTCTGAACCAATCACAAAACGTGCCGATGCATCTCATCCAATCAAACTAGTTTCAATACGGCAAGGCGCGGTGACGGTGCGGTAACTGGCTTTCCCACTCATACGAAAACGGTTCTATCCGATCCACATATCCAATATTTATTCTGTTTATTTGCAGACGAGTTGTGGGACAAATTGCTTTATTATGTTCGAGTAGTTAGCAGTAAAGTTGCAGTCCGTGTTGCCTGCAAAATCAATGTGATTAACCTTAAAGATACCAACCAAACCATCAAGATGGCCCAACAGCTTCACCTTGCTGGCTGTAATTAAGGTATTTGAAGTCAGTGGTTTTTGAGAGTGTGATTTTATTTATTGAAAATGGATGTATCGAAGGTAGGATGATAGGAAGGATGGAAGGAATGTAACCATGGGCATGCTTATCATATTTCATATTCACTAGGTTCTTCTACTACATGGTCGCTCACATGACCATACATATTCAGTGCTGTGCAGAGAACACTGGGAAGTAATCAAGAAAATAAGGTTATTATCGTTAATAAGATAACATTATTTGATGATGATTGTGCTGTTGTTGATGATGATGACAGTGATGATGATGATAGCCAAGTGACCAGATTGCAGGTTTTGGTGGTAATGATGATGATTGATGATGATGACAGTGATGATGTTGATGATGACAGTGATGATGATGATAGCCAAGTGACCAGATTGCAGGTTTTGGTGGTAATGATTGATGATGATGACAGTGATGATGATGATAGTCAAGTGACCAGATTGCAGGTTTTGGTGGTAATGATTGATGATGATGACAGTGATGATGATGATAGTCAAGTGACCAGATTGCAGGTTTTGGTGGTAATGATTGATGATGATGACAGTGATGATGATGATAGTCAAGAGACCAGATTGCAGGTTTTGGTGGTAATGATGATAACAATGATTGATGATAATAATGATTGATGATGATGACAGTGATGATGTTGATGATAATGGTGGTCATATTACTACTAAATGTCATGTCAGTGGTCTCAATTTTTCATCTATTGTATTTGTTCTTGAATGTGTAGGAATTCTATCTCGTTAGAGATTATCATATTAGAAATTGAATGCTCATCTTTGAAAGAGGTTCAACAGTGTCTTGCCCAAGACATGTTTTTGCACAGGTAGCCCAAGCTAACCATTTGAAGCTTTAGAGATTGTGTAGTGTAAAAATTATTAAAATTTAAAATAAATCTTTTTTTTTGTTAGCAGTTTTCATTGTGAATTGTTATTCATTCGTTGTTTTGTATTTTCTAGAGCCTTTGTTATGGGATCCAGGTTTTTTCTCAAGTCACAGAATCTCAATACCTCAAATGATCCAAGATTACTCTGTCCTTTGTCATGCCTGTTGTACACAGCTGAGTACAGCACAGGTATATCTTAACAAGTTTAGTGGATATTTGTAAGTCTTATCTGTACAGAATGTCCTTAAAACTTTTAGAAATATCAAATATTTACACATCTGCTTTAAAACGATTTTCTAGTGTAAAGGAAAACATCGAGTGTGCAACAACAGTTGAAGGTGTGGTGGCAGCTGTGAACTCTTTGAACCAAGAAATGTCTCAACTATCAGTAAGATGATATGTTATAGAGCAGCTTTTGCAGGACTGTGAAAAACACAGCACTGTCACGGCTCTGTCTCGGCTCTGTCACGGCACGGTCACGGATTAATTCTAAATCCGTCTGTTCGTTCCGTGCGTTCGTTCCGTGCGTTCGCGCGATTGTTACGTTCCATGCGTGTGCTAGTGCCTTGTTTCCTTCCCGGTTCATGCGGCTAATAAGTTGGTCCATCAGTTCGCTTTGCGCGTCCATTACTTCGCTCGCTAAATCGTCTATTTGTTACGTTCAATGCATGCGTGCACGCGTCTATTCATTTATTCACTTTCTATATTTTTTTCTCGCCAGATAAAGAAAGTAAAAGCATTTGACAAATTAAAGCGGAAAAAGGTTAGTTGCTGCTCTGAACATTGCAACTGACACTCTATGATTGCCACAGCACAGCACAGCACAGCACAGCACAGCACAGCACAGCACAGCACAGCACAGCACAGCACAGCACAGCACAGCACAGCACAGCACAGCACAGCACAGCACAGCACAGCACAGCACAGCACAGCACAGCACAGCACAGCATAATAATCTCTATCCTGTCACATTCCCAAAATCCAGATACAAATGCCGCACAAAGTAAAGTCACAGTCACGTTTTCTGTAGAATAATATCTGATAATGATGTATTGAACATCGTACGTTTATCTTGTCACTTGACAGCCAGCATCAAACCACAGGGTGACTACCAACCAAAAAGACAAATGAAACAAGAGCGAAAAGACAGAGTCACATCAGCCTTGACGTCGGGACAACGAGTCGCTATCGACCTCAGCCTTGAAGAACACATGACGGACAAAGTAAGTTATACATGGCGTCACTACCATCCCTGTAAGTACTCTAAACAAGTACGCATATTGAGACACGAGGGAATGAGATCTAGTTGTAATGAGTCTAGGAGCGGACATATGCTTGTAGGGTACCGTATGCACTCTCGATTAAGTGCCCCCCTTGATCACAAAATTTGAAATTCCCAGGGCGCTACAATCAGATAACGCAAAACGCAAAGAGGTCCCGGTGTGAGGCGTAGTTATTGCCCTGGACCTGGACCCATGTCCTAACATTTACTGAATGTTATAATTTCATGATGAAAGGGTTGGGTTTTTTTTCTAGGAAATCACTAAAACCAACTTAGACGTTTGTATGGCTCCAATATAAGGTCTCCCCAACCCTTCCATCTCTACTTTACTGGACTCGCTAAAGACGGTAGAATATATAAAGAATGTGTGCGACAAAACGAAGGCTTTGACGATTATCTGGTAAGACAACGTCGTCATTTTTAAAAGACGAGGATGTATGTTATGTGCTAGGGTGCAGGGGCGTAGGCAGGAGCGTAGGCAGGGGGAGGTCACAGAGCACCTGTGACCCCCTTCCTCTGGGTCTACTCTTTAAATTTCTATGTTTGAGGAGGGGAGGGGGGAATTTGGTGGTGAACGATATGGAGTGTGACCCCCCCCCCCCCCCCCCCCCCCCCCAATGGAAAATTATGGCTACGCCCCTGGGGTTATTGATGTGCATGTTAGCGTACCAGAGAGGAAGGATTCGGGGTTCTACCACTCAAAGATAGATGTCCCAACCCCCTCCCTCTGCGGAAGTAATTTCTTTGGAATAAGGATTTCAGTGCTATATAAGTTTCACTCTCTCTCTCTTGATACTATTCAAGGTTGACTTGCACCAAGAAAGAATCGCCGAGTTATTCGATTCACAGTCTGTTGTGTATCTCAGTCCAGACTCTCCAAACAGTAAGTCCATCACTGCTTGTAGAGATATTACCAAACTAGACGCTCTTCTAGCGTGAAGTCGGGCTTCTAAATGAAATGTAACCTATTTGAACTAAATATAGATATCTTATAGTGCGATTAAAACGAGCTCGATAGAACTTGCTTTCCTTGCAATTTCAGTACTGCGATTTCACAAACTCAGCGAATCATGAATGACAATGACATAGTTTATTTGTTACCATAAATATATCCATACAAATACAAATACCATATACATAAACTATTATCGGTCGGCTGAAAACCTTACAACTGTTCCAGTCTTCTCTTCACCGCCGGCTGCGTGTATCAACTCACTTCGTTCTAAGTTCTGAAGATCTCTAAACCCTTTGCAGTACTAGTACTGGATTGATAAATCCATATCTCTATGAATTATTGTGGTTATTTTGAAAACAAGACGACATAAATTGTGAATTCAGACTCGACCAGTCTCGTATTGATAAATCATGTTGTTAGAGCCTTCGGTGATTATCTTAGCGGCCGGCACAGGGCGCATGCGCTGTAGAACCCAATTAGTGATTTGGGGTCAACGACGAACGCTTCTCATTTTTAGAGTCGGGTCTTCCACAGGAAGCCCGACTAATAAGGGTTGACACGTTTCATGTCTTTCTCACGTGATAGGTCTTGACCATTTAGATGAGCACAAAGTCTACGTGATTGGAGGCCTGGTCCAGCTCCTAGGTATCCGTAAAGCGAGAGCGTTTAAAAATGACTTTAAGTACCATTTTAGATTACAACTCGTTCGTTTTTGTAGGGGGTGTCGCTAGATAAGGCAGGCAAATCACAAATCACCACGGTTCGTCTTCCTATTGATGAATACATGCAGAGAGACAGTTCTGGTAATCACAGCTATTGCAGAGTATTAACGATCAACCAGGGTTAAGTACTATGGTACGGTGTTCAATTTTATAAAATCCCACGCATTGTCATTTGCTTTCAATGTTTGAGTGGAAATTAAACACTGACGAAGTTATGTGAACACCATTTGCCCGTTTCTCTCTGCAGTGTCTGACATTCTACTCAAGTACCACGAGACACACGACTGGATAGAAGCCCTGCATAGTGGTGTACCTCGACGAACGGGCTTCACGCCCAAACTACCTCTTTCTAGTCTGAAAGATATTGACACAAATACTTGTAACTATCAAACCAATGAGAATGACACGTGATAACACTTTGACTTTTCTTTATTCAATAACTAGTGTTCGTACAATATACAATACTCGTACCATACTCGTACAATGAATTTCAACTCTAGTAACATATCGAATAGCTGAACTCTCAAACAACATGGATTCTTGTCGTGTAACATGCGTGTTGTGACATACTGTGGAAGTGACTGACAATAGCAAGGTATAGTAGATTAATACCCTCCCCTCCCCCCACGAAATCCACCTCTAAATCCACCACCACCCCTCCCTCCATGAAATCCACCACCATCGCCTCGAAAGCCGCCACCGCCACCACCACCGCCGCGATAATGACGTGGTCCTTGGTAGCCGCGCTTTTGTGGGACAAAACCACGTGACCCTCTTCCAAAGCCCCTGCAATAGAACAATAATACACGTCACTAAGATAAGTACAAATGAGTCAGCAATAACACGCGCCTGACGCAAGCATAAATACAAGCACTTGAAAATCTTGGAAAAATGTTGATGCTCATGCTTGCGTCAGGCCCGTTTTCACAGTGACATAATGCCTCTTGTGCTTGCGCTTATACTTGCGTCAGGCCAGTTTTCAGTGACAAGGCCTCTTGTGGCTGTGCTTATGTTTGCGTCAGGCCCGTTTTCACAGTAATCTAACACCTCTTGTGCTTATGATAGTATCATTTACCCTCTGCCTCGATACTGTCCCATTGGTGCTGGTGGAGGACCTTATGGCTATGATAGTATCACTTACCCTCTGCCTCGATACTGTCCCATTGGTGCTGGTGGAGGACCTTATGGTATGATAGCTCACTTGCTCTGCCTCGATACTGTCCCGTTTTCACTTAGTTATGATAGTATCACTTACCCTCTGCCTCGATTGTCCCACTGGTGCCGGTGGAGGCTTATGGTTATTGCTTATCCTCTGCCTCGATACTGTCCCAATGGTGCTGGTGGAGGACCTTATGGTTATGATAGTATCACTTATCCTCTGCCTCGATACTGTCCCATTGGTGCTGGTAGAGGACCTTATGGCTATGATAGTATCACTTACCCTCTGCCTCGATACTGTCCCATTGGTGCTGGTGGAGGACCTTATGGTTATGATAGTATCACTTACCCTCTGCCTCGATACTGTCCCATTGGTGCTGGTGGAGGACCTTATGGTTATGATAGTATCACTTACCCTCTGCCTCGATACTGTCCCATTGGTGCTGGTGGAGGACCTTATGTTTATGATAGTATCACTTACCCTCTGCCTGATACTGTCCCATTGGTGCTGGTGGAGGACCTTATGTTTATGATAGTATCACTTACCCTCTGCCTCGATACTGTCCCATTGGTGCTGGTGGAGGACCTTATGGTTATGATATTATCACTTACCCTCTGCCTCGATACTGTCCCATTGGTGCTGGTGGAGGACCTTATGTTTATGATAGTATCACTTACCCTCTGCCTCGATACTGTCCCATTGGTGCTGGTGGAGGACCTTATGTTTATGATAGTATCACTTACCCTCTGCCTCGATACTGTCCCATTGGTGCTGGTGGAGGACCTTATGGTTATGATAGTATCACTTACCCTCTGCCTCGATACTGTCCCATTGGTGCTGGTGGAGGACCTTATGGTTATGATAGTATCACTTACCCTCTGCCTCGATACTGTCCCATTGGTGCTGGTGGAGGACCTTATGGTTATGATAGTATCACTTACCCTCTGCCTCGATACTGTCCCATTGGTGCTGGTGGAGGACCTTATGGTTATGATAGTATCACTTACCCTCTGCCTCGATACTGTCCCATTGGTGCTGGTGGAGGACCTTGATTTCCCTGCACAAACTTGCCAGCATTGTTCCTTGAAAGAGACTTGATGACACCGATGACGCGCTCGTCCGTGTGCGAGGGTTCGGCGATCGACGTCGGATTTGACGTGGCTTGAATCAATAATACGTCGATAGCTTGTCGTAAGGCTACGATCATTGCTGCTTGTTGGTGGGGCATTCGAAGTCTGATCCTGTAAAACAACAATAGACCATTTTCATGACGACGTCATTTGACTACAAGTACCAGAATGCTTTGGGAATTTTCTTTCTTATTCAGATTTGTATTCCCTCGTGAGAATAGTAAGACAATTGGTGCTAATTATCTAACAAAAGAAAGTGGGCAAAGCATTCTGGTACTTGTAGTATATGACGCCATCATGCAAGTCGCCTATTAGTGGTAATTAAGAGGAAGAATGATAATACATGTAGGATCGGTCGTATCTTATTTCATAGTTTCCCAGAATGCTTCAGGATTCTGCGCGCGCAAGCGATGTCACGGGATAAAAATATTTAGAATTGATCGTGTATTGAGGAAAATATGACTACTCAGGTAACTAACAAGAACAGCGGAGTATGTACACAGGCTACTCCACTACTCCACAGGCAGCCCAACCATTGCTTCTGAGGCTATTTATAATGGGTTTCCTGTAGTAGATGGCGCGGGCGCAATACGTAAACACAACAGTTGATCACACTGATGAAGGGCTATGCCCGAAACGTCTGTAAAAATACAATTGACACTTTAAAGAATTTTTGTTACCATTGTTTTATCTAAAAAGTACGTGTCACGCATCTCAGCCAAGAACTTCTAGTTCATTTTCTATACGTACTATATGTTGGGCTCATAAAAAAATAAAAAAAATAAAAAATAATAAAACATAAAAATAATAATAAAAATATGTTGGGCTCATAGAAACGTATAATGCTGTGCGCGTCCCGTAAGACGCCCGCAGTGTTGCGGTGCATTTTAGAGTACTCTTACCAATCATCAATCCTGATGATGCCATTCTCCGAGGTCACTTTACTCTGACTAAACAACAACAACTGCAGAGGGTTAACCATCGTCATCTGTTTACAAGAAACTGCTCTGGTTCGAATCTTCTCTCCAAACACGAAGAAAGGCGATGGGAAGATGTATTCTCTGTTGGTGCAATTCACTGACGACTTATGGACGAGAGCAGCTTTGCCTTCGGTGGTGATGACTTTTCGTTTCTCACGATGCATGCACACGTTGGGATAAAGACCAAGACACAGGAGTGCTACAACCTATAGGACCAAATAGTACAAGATTATTAGTATTGGCATCATGCAATTATATATTATATTAGGTGATATATTTTCAATTATTATTTGTATTTCAATTTTTCTAGATAGGTGTCCCCAATTAGCATACTGTTAATGTAAGCTAACTAATTAAGACACGTTAATATTAATATTATTTTTATTTTTATCTTGTTGTACATTCACGCAAAAAAAACGCAAGTACTAAAGACATCGGGCTTGAACTTGAAGCCAGGACTGCGACGAGTTGCATAAAACTAACGACGTCAAAATCACGATCACAACTAACGTTAGTGCTAAAGGTGCAGTAATACGGGCAACAAAATCGTGCAATTTGTCGCGCAACATCGTTGCGTTGCAAGTTGCAGAGCAATGTTTCTCGTATTACCATCGTTCGCGCAACTTGTCGCGCAACACATTTTCGTGTTGCAGGTTGCAAAACTTTGTTGCGCAAAGTAGAAGCTCTTTCTACTTCATGCAACAAAGTTTTGCAACCTGAAACACCTAAAAATTAATTTGTTGCGCGACAAGTTGCGCGAACGATGGTAACACGAGAAGCATTGCTCTGCAACTTGCAACGCAACACGATTTTGTTGCTCGTATTACCGCACCTTAACGACAGGCGTTTAACATTCATGCAAAAGTACGCAAACACAGAGAACACTAAGACGTCTTTTAGGGTTTCAACAGCTGTTAGTATTTTATTACCATATCAAGTTTGGAGTCGGGACCACTGTAGTTGAATGGTTCTGGATGCATACAATCTAAAATCAATCGATAGTTAGTTTGTTAGTGTCGATTGTTTAAAAGCTTCCTTCTCTCATCCTATTTACGTCTCCACAACTAAACTTTTTTCTCATCCTTTCTTTCTTGCTTCACTTCTTTGTTCCAAACATCCATCCGTCCATTGAACTCAACCACTTTGTTAAGTTCTCTTCAATTGTTTTCAAATGTCCTTCTTATAGTACTATTAGGCGTTCATTCAATCCTTTCTAGTTCAGTGTCAATCTCGTACCGTGTTGTGTAATATTATTCTAGTTTCTTACCTTCAGGATAGGTCGCATTACATAAAAGATTCTTCAACTGAAGCTGTAGATATGAAGATTGTCACTGTAAGTTTGTCAGCAAATATCAAAGTAGTCGACAACAAGAAATCAAAGTACCTTCGCCTCTGAAGTCATTCGTAATGTTGACATGTTCAGTTGATGGCTGTCACAAAATCCCTTTTCTGACGATTCGTCCACAGACCTGGAAACACGATGTAGAAATTGAGTGAAGTGATGTGGGAACATGTTTGATACAAAATAGTGCAGCGTTTATAAAACATTGAAAGTTGAATTTCTTCAATCAGCAGAATCCCCTCATCCATGTCTTGCATCCTTTGTTGTTTTCTGTTCTTTACTCATCAATGCACTCCCCTTTTCACAAGCTTTTCTTAGTTCCATCATTTACTTATTTTCAGTATAATCTCTTCCGCGATAGCTCGTCCTCAGGGCCGTACATTACCCACAATTCAAGGGGGGCAGTACGTATTTAACAGCAAAAAATAAATAAAAATAGTACAGTTCTCAGTACTTTTTGGTATCTTTTTCGCCTTGCTAGGGGGGGGGGGGGGGGGGGGGGTAGGGTCAACTGCCCCTCTGCCCCTGTACTGTGTACGGCCCTGGTCCTTCCCTCTCATCAAACACCCTTCCTCCCTTCCTTACTAATACGTACCTAGCATCTTCCCATGCTTGATGTGCACTTAGCATAGCAATATGATCACTGTGACGTGTACCAGAGAACTTCTTATGAACCCAGCCAAGTCTTCTTCGGTCAGTTGGAGTCTCAAAAGGTTCAGGGAAACTGGTACTAGAGGCAATCGTGCAAGTGGCGTCACCACATCTGGACACAAAATAAAACCCACGTGTGAAGAATCGACCAATCAGAACAGTATAAAACAAGTATAAAACAAGTATAAAACAAGTATAAAACAAGTATAAAACCAGTATAAAACAAGCATAAAACAAGTATAAAACAAGTATAAAACAAGTATAAAACCAGTATAAAACCAGTATAAAACCAGTATAAAACCAGTACAAAACCAGAATAAAACAAGCATAAAACAAGTATAAAACAAGCATAAAACAAGCATAAAACAAGTATAAAACCAGTATAAAACCAGTATAAAACAAGCATAAAACAAGCATAAAACCAGTATAAAACCAGTATAAAACCAGTATAAAACCAGTATAAAACAAGCATAAAACCAGTATAAAACCAGTATAATAAAACAAGCATAAAACAAGTATTAATTCATGAGAACTTAATTAAGTAAGAGCAAGAGGCGCTTCATTTGCCCCCCTGAACGCCCATGCACAAGACCGTTACATTAACCAATAGCTAATGAGATCCTTACTGGAATATACAGCCCAGGATAACCATCTTGCCCAGTCTTGGTTCAATTGGTAGTTTAGCCAACATGTAGCCAAGAGGGGTCAGGTTTTGATTGCTGTCCAATGCTTCCATGTCTGAATGATATTAGTGATAACAAAGTGATTTTAGTTGGTTGTAGACACTGGGAACCAAAAACCCTTTGTCAATGATGATGCCATGATGATCATATTGCTGTTGATCTGATGATGATGACAGTATGTAACTTGAAATGGAAACGGTGATTAATAATAAGGATGATTCGAGGTGACGGGGACTGACATACTTATCAATTGTACAAACTCATGTACTAAAATCCGCATTTTATAAGAAGCAAGGGTGGCTTAGTTGGTTAGTGCGCAGCCTTCTAAGCAAGAGGTGCCCGGTTCGATTTTTCATGACCTCGCATCCTTGTTTCGACTTCTTTCTAACCCATAAACAGAGCACTGATAGAAAGAGGGGAGTAAAGTGCGCACCCTCAGGTTTGTCAGTTGAATTACTGTTACGAGTTACCGACGCTAAATAAGGTTGCTTAGCTTTTTACTTTTTTTTATATCGAGTGAAATGTCAAAGCAATGGTACACTCACCCTTTAACATAGCAACAGACTCTACCACAGCATCCAATGGGGGAGGTTCAATAGCGTTGTTGAGGAACTCTGTAATGTCACCTAACTTAAGCAGCTTTATCGACAATGCCAACTCATGTAAAGGTGTACGTAGGATTTCAGGCGTAGCATGCTCAGCGAGTCTCTCAGTTCTTGCTCTGCTACACAGATGGAAGGAAAACCCAGGCCTTACACGACCAGCTCGACCACGTCTCTGTTCCATGTTAGTTTGTGCTGCCCACACGGTGGCATAGTTGGTCATGTTATTGTGCGAGGTAAACAGTTTGACTTTAGCTCTAGACATAACAAGAAATTTTTCAGAGAATCCAATGAAATATTTTACTTATAGTGGTCAATGCACCATCATACCTAGTTTGCATGCAGGCATGTCACTCCACACACACTTCTTACTACATTCTGTACACACAACACTCATCATCTCACTAGTTCATATTTCGAATACCTGGAGAAAACCCTCGAAGCAAGGGGAAGAACAAACTGGCAAACTCTACTTTACATATATTTATTTATAGAGACTGGTCTGGGGATTGAAGCAGGCACCACAGGGGTGAGAGAGTTAACCACTCGATAACCAGTAACTTAAAGTATTCATCAAAGTTTCACTTACTTGACAGAATCAATAACAAACACAACATCATCGATAGTAATACTGGTTTCAGCTATGTTTGTAGAAAGGATAATCTGTAAAAAGGAACAGAACAAAATTATAAAAATGGCTTAAATATTTCAAAGAGGTGTACGTAATGTGTCTACCTTGGTAACGCCATCAGGAACAGGTTCAAAGACTCGTCGCTGATCCTCTCTAGGAATTTGTGAATGTAATGGAAGTAGACAGTATTGACGACTTCCTGTAAGAATGACATACATGTACTTATTGAACTGGATGGTAAGGAAGATAATAGTGCATGACCATCAAAGTAAGTCATTCCCACCACCACCCCACCACCACCACCTACCTATCACCACCACCCCACTACCACCACCACCACCTACCTATCACCACCACCAACCCATCACCACTACCAACCCATCACCACCACCTACCCATCACCACCACCAACCCATCACCTACCCATCACTACCACCAACCCATCACACATGATCACCACCAACCCATCACCACATGCTAATATTATCCTCATCAGCACTATACATGTATTGATTCATATTTTCAAAACATATATCTACATGTACATTGTGCTTACCAAACACTCTGTGCATCTTCAGGTGTTTGTGTAAAGCAAATATCAAGTTCCAGCCTGGTAAGAAGATCAACACAGCTCCAGGGACACCAAGATTACTGATGTAATCAAGAAGAGCCTGTAATATAAATAATAACTTAGAAATGCTCTTACAGGCTGTGTTTGGTTGGGTTGGAGAGCCATGCAGATTGAAGAAATGCGTGGGGCTCCACAGTGATAACAATTTCCATGAACATAATATCATATCACAATCACCACTAACAACACCATAATTATCACAATCACTAACACTACCACCACCACCATCATCAATAGAGTCATTTTCATATAAGTGGGAAGTTAAAGTACCTTGCTGTGCCGTATTGAAAGAGTTTGATTGGATAATGAGATGCAGATCTGCATGTTTTTTTAGTGTCACGGTACCATAGGTTTCCCGCTGATACAAAAACGACTCTATACAACCAGCATTACAACCACTATCATCACAGTCAATCTCCATCATAATCATCATCATCATCATCATCATCATCTGCTGTACTCACCTCTATCAATTCAAATGACATTTCCCGTTCGCTTAGTTGTGCCATGGAGTTTTTGGTCTGGAAGCTGTACTGATCACTACAAATCATGTTACAGTTTTCCTTCAAAGAGAAACAAGTGTCATTGGGATTCTCACTTCCAACAGGGCAAAGTGGGAAGCTTTGGCAACGAAGAGTGGGTGCATGTGAATGATTTATTAAGTTAGTGAGGGCCACAAGTTTGTAAGTGTATTTCACTTTTATGTGTTACCCTCTTGAAATAAAGTCTTCATCATCTTCATCACTACATGTAATCATTAGTGATTATAATACATGTAACTTCTCTTTTAAAAGTGTGCTTCTGAAGAAAACAATAGCTGTGGAAACACTGGAACATTTTCCATGGTAAATGGTGCATTTACAGTGGGAAAGAAGTCATGTATTGTGGTAGAGATGACGTAGCTAATCACAATATTCTGTTTGCTACAAAATAGCTGTGTGAACTCACTGACCTCAGTATGTGTGACGGATTATGCTTACACAGTGAACTATTGCTACTTTATTTTTGTACAACACAACATCTTGATTATCCTACCTCTTCATCATCATCAACATCATCTCGCTTCTTCTTTTTCTCAGGTATCGGTGGAACAAACCCTAACATCTGAATGACATCTTCAAGGTAGTATTCTGTATAAAATGTATAAAATATTAGTATTTAGATTCAATGAGAACTCGCTTTAAAAAAACACAAAAAAACTTGCCTTGTACAGGAAAAGACCTGCCTTCAATATCAATAATAGGGCAGTTAGCAAAGTAGTCGGCAAACATTTGTGTATCGATAGTAGCCGACATGAGGACAACACGTAG
Organism: Actinostola sp. cb2023; assembly: GCA_033675265.1. Taxonomy (NCBI): domain Eukaryota; kingdom Metazoa; phylum Cnidaria; class Anthozoa; order Actiniaria; family Actinostolidae; genus Actinostola; species Actinostola sp. cb2023. Next base: position 336,981 of record JAUJYZ010001008.1, read on the forward strand.
GTTTGGAAAGGCCTGGACCATTCTCTGAAGTACTACAAGGATGAAATCAGTCTGCAAGAAAGAGAGTAAGACAATATATTAATAATAATAATAATAATAATAATAATAATAATAATAATAATAATAATAATAATAATAATAATAATAATAATAATAATAATAATAATAATAATAATAATAATAATAATAATAATAATAATAATAATAATAATAATAATAATAATAATAATCTTTATTTTGAGTGGGTTACAAATACAGCAAATACAATATAGTTAATGGACACTTTTATGAGACAACCTTCTTACATGTAGATGGACACCTTTGTCTGGATGCCATGTTTTAATATGGCTAAATGTAATTTTGGCTAAGTTAATATAAAGGCTGTGGGTCAGCAGTCGCAGGCTACGTGTGGGTACATCCCAGCACGTACAGGTACATCCCAGCACGTACAAAGCCCTCGCATGTTGTCAGTGAATCAGATCAGTGCGGATCAATTCTTGCTTGATGGCACTCTCTTGTTTCTTGATAGTTTTCAGTCCGATGAGTTTACAGTGAGGACACACTAACCGGGACCACTTGAGCAAAACTGACCAATCAGATTACACCTGAAAATAATCACATTCCAACAAAAGTTGTCTGTGCCAATCAGCATTATAGTCATAATGATGATTGGCGCAGATGACTTTTGTTGGAATGTGATTATTTTCAGGTGTAATCTGATTGGTCAGTTTTGCTCAAGTGGTCACGGTTAGTGTGTCCTCACTGTAATTATAAATTCTCTCTCAAAGAGGCAAAGTTATTTGTACTTACATTGATGTCTCGTTCATGAATCTCATCTACTACAACATGTGACACCCCATGAAGTCCATTCTCAAGTTTCCTCAACAAAACACCTGATAACAAAATGCTAATTAGTAGACTATTACTGTGACCATCATCATTTATGCATTTATAGGAATGCTAAAGAACTACTAAGGATGTAAATAAATCTCTGTCGCCACCCTCAGTGACTAGGTACTCATTTAGATGGGGGAGTGCCTAGAATAAGACCCTCAAGTCCTGATTGTGCCCCTCCTGATTGGGGTTAAAAATATGCTGATAAACCACTTAGCAGAAATTTCAGAAGACTTGAGAGAATTAGTCTGCTCTATCCTCTGTACTCAGGAGTTATCAATGTGGGGTACATGTAGATGATCAATAGTGCAATGTCATACAGGGGAGGATCTAGGGAAGGGGTGCAGGGGGTGCGCACCCCCCTGGATGAGCTGAAATCTACTGCGTTATTGGTGCTTGAGTTTGTGTACGTCCTGATCATAAATGGTGCACCCCCTCCTAAAAGATGGTCCACCCCCTCCTAAAAGATGGTGCACCTCCTCCTAAAAGATGGTGTACCCCCTCCTAAAAGATGGTGTACCCCTTCCTAAAAGATGGCGCATCCTAAAAGATGGTGCACTCCCTCCTAAAAGCACTCCCTCCTAAAAGATGGTGCACCCCCTTCTAAAAGATCGTGCACCCCCTCCTAAAAGATGGTGCACCCCCTCCTAAAAGATGGTGCACCCCCTCCTAAAAGATGGTGCACCCTCTCCAAAAAAAAATCCTGGATCCACCCCTGGTCATATCTGCATTAAGGGGTAGATGATACAAAAGTGCAACTCGTGGTCGGTGACCATTAAGACTCACCAACAGTACAAAACAAAATGCAAGCATGACTACGAGGAAGCACCGAGTCGAAGCGTACTGAATAACCAACACTTGTGCCAATGGGTTCACTTCGTTCTACTGCTACACGCTCAGCAACACTCACAGCACTGATTCGACGAGGCTGATAACAATAAATACAGAGTAAGTTTACAATGTAAGACTTTCTTTAGTTAATAGTGATTTACCTGTGTTACGACAATGGAGCATTCTGCACCCCTCCCACTAGATAGGAACTCATCCAGAATAAACTGGGGAACCTGCAAGAACAACACAAAGATTATATAGAGGTGATTGTGGAAAAAGAATAAGGAGAGCAAGGCAGAAGAGGAGGAGGAGGAGAAGAAGGAGAGGCACCCCCTCCTAAGAGAGGAGGAGAGGAGGAAGAAGAGGAGCACCCCCTCCTAGGAAGAGGAGGAGAAGGAAGAGGAGGAGAAAAGAGGAGGAGAAGGAAGAGGAGGAGGAGGAAGAGTAGAAGAAGGAAGAGGAGAAGGAGGAAGAGAGAGAAGAATAGGAATGCATACTCCACCTGTGTTGTTTTTCCACATCCTGTAGCTCCTTTGATAATGATGACTCTGTTCTCGTGAATGGCCCTTATCACACTCTCCTTATAATTATAGACAGGTAAAGAACTACGCTGTTCAAGCAAACGCGCGTATGATGGATCAGATTGACATTTGTGATGAAATTCATCCTGGTAATCTTTACTGGTTAGGATTGGTTCCTAATTGTAAATAAAAACATGAATTCTTGTTAACAATTAGCTGTTACCCCAGGGAGGTGGTAAAGGGTAGGTAGGAGGGGCACTTGCAACTTCATCTTGAGGTGTATATGTTTGTTCTCACCACATTTTGATGTCTTCTGTGCATCAATAAGAGTACAGATGCACGGCAAAATGAAATTGTTTAATTACATCTACAAATGGTTAGAGCTTCGCATGGCTTGGATGACCACGTAAAATGGTGGTCCCGTCTCTCCACACTCCATTACATTGCAATGGAGGGGCATAAAAGAACCCACACCACTGTTCGACTAAGAGTAGGGCACAAAGTTCCCTGCGTGTGTGGCCTGACCTATACTACTAAGTGTCCACGATTAGTGGAGCACTTGTGCTCTGCTAGAAGATTTCACACTCAAATAAAGTTGTTATTTATTATTGATTTATTTGTTTAATACATGCCTGGTATTCCTCAGCACCCTCTATAATCATAGGTTGACTAATCCATGGATTCCAGTTCATGTCTGGTCCTGTCCACTCCACCACACCCTTCATGTCTCCTGGCTTCTCTACATCAAACTTACTCCCTGGTGGCAGAACAGTGGAAACTTCTTCTTCTGGATTTTCAGGCTAAAGTTAGTAAATCACAGAATATGACATTAAATTACAGCTTGTGTCATTAAAGTGCAACTAACCCCTATGAGATTGTTTTAAAAATCTATTCAATATATGCTGAATAGTTGGTGGGTTCAGTATTTTGTGATTTGAACTTTGCGTTTATGAGTTATAGAGGTTTGAAATCTCAATATGCAAATTTGATGACGTCTACTAAGGAATTTGCCATAACTTATTTAGACGTTTTCAAGAAGAACGTATTTTTTGAAATGGGCAAAAAAGTTATAACATCTTTTGTAAAGACTGTGGAAATATTCTGTAAGTTTACAAATGTCAATAATCAGCACAAGGGCGTTTTTGTATAATAAATGATTCCTTAGTAGACGTCATCAAATTTGCATATTGAGATTTCAAACCTCTATAACTCATATAAATGCAAGGTTCAAATCACAAAATACTGAACCCACCAACTATTCAGCATATATTGAATAGATTTTTAAAACAATCTCATAGGGGTTAGTGGCACTTTAAGGACTGAGGCAGCAGGCGAATTGATCAGCTGTGAACACAATCTTGCCCAACTGCTTTGAACAATCCAACTGACTTTTTATAAATAGCATTATATTGTTCTATGGATGCACAAACTGAAGGTTTTGCTTGTGACAAGTGCAATATAGAGTCATTTTCGTATGAGTGGGAAGTAGTTACGGTACAGGTTCGAACCGTGCAATGACGGTACTGTGCCATGACTGCCATATCCAAGCATTCTCATTGGTAGCCTGAGAAAACAGCCGCCTCTCATCGAAGCCGACCCCGATGAGAGGCGGCTGTTTTCTCAGGCTATCTGATTGGTTGAGCAATGATTGTGCGCACTGTGTTTGGTTGAATACAATGTCTTTGATTCCGTACTGTGACCGTAACTCTGTGCCATAGGTTTCCCACTTATATGAAAACGAATCTATACTGTAGGGAGCTACTGATTACCTTCAAGGCCTTTCAGTGGTATGACAGCAATGCCACCACGATATAGTGATGAAAGAGACAAGACTACACCTTAGAAACACATAACTTGACTTGTCCAATAATATTTCTGCGTAAAATCAAATAAGAGCAGTGTCACAAGAACATATTTTACACTGAGGTAATTCTATAAATGATGACCTTCCTTTTCCAAAGTGTACAATGGAAAGGGAAGGTCAACGCTTGGACAAACACTTCTTGTGACACTGAACTTATTTGACGTGCAGTGGTGAATGTCTACTGCTTTGAAATGTTTGTTTGTCCACAGAATAAATACATTTGAAATTACAGTAAATTTATACTGTATCATTCATGCATTCAATTTCATTGACTCCTTTGTTTGTTCATCATATTATTTCTTCAACAACAACAGCTTTATTTGCACTCTTTGTCGTACATTTATATTGCAAGAAAGAAAGAGATAAAAATATTTGAGCACAGCTACCGTACTTAAAATAACTCAATTTTGACAATAACTCACTCACTCATCCATTCACTAGTTTGAAACTTGTCATTCATTCATCCACTTTCTTTCTTTCATTCATTCATTTGGTATTTCGTTCATGTATTTAGACTGTGGCAATATGTAATCACACAATAATTATGGTGATATTTGTACATGTGTAGATGCTTTGACTTGTTCCAATAAGTACAGAGCATGTACATACACTACTGATTTTATACAATTCTTTTTGTGCTTCAAAGATGTAGTCTTGTAACCTTCATTGAGTATGTTACTCCTTATTAATTAGTACATGCATTTATAATGTAGTTCACATTATTATAGCAGCTCTAGCTACAATGTAGATAGCCTGTGTAGCTTGGCGGTCTGGAAGGGGATTGGAAGGAGGGCTGGAGGAGGAAGTTGGAGGAGGGGATTTACATGTAGACCGCCAAGCTACGCAGGCTACAATGAAGAGTGTAAGCCACTGTTGGATGGTGGTTAAAAGTGCCAGCAACTGGTGATAGCATTAACTACTATTTTTCACACTTTCACCAGTGGCAATTTATCAGGAAGGTTTCTTACCTCATCCTTACTTTACCTTGTCTCATTTGCAACTGTCTTTAGTGTAACTTCACAATATTCTTTGTGTGAAGTGAAGGATCATTCCTTCTTGTAAATATTTTTTATATATTATTCTGGCCATTTTATCTTTTAATTTAATGTTATAGAGGACCTTCCTGAAAACCACTTTTACAAAGTGACGGAAGCCTCCTCTCAAAATAGTTATTATTATTATTATATTATTTTATTTATTATAACACTGTGCGACACTAAAATACAGTTGGGAAGGAGACTTTGCTTTTCCCTATAGAAGCAATATTTGTTCTGAAAGGGGAGGGATTGGATATTTGAAATAAAATGAGAAGAAATGGGTTTCACAGTTACATCCGGAAAGGGTGAAGGGATTTAAGTAGCCTGAGTAGCGGCTCTCTTTTTCTGGGTTGGCTGGGGAAGGGGAGGGGGACTTTCCCCAGTCTCCTTCCATCCCCTTCCCGTCCCCACTATCCTTCCGTTCCCTCCCAAGGGCCGCTACGCAGGCAAGGATTTAAGTGGATCATCTGTTCTTCTGGAAAAGGAGAGAGTTATTCTAGAGCCTATTTTGGTCTTCTTACTTGAGGTACAGGTTGAATACCAAGATCTTGTAGAAGATTTGTTAATTGGTGTTCTAGTTCAGGACTGATGCCAACATCATAGGGTTCTATCTGCCGTGATAATGAATGTGTTATCAGAAGGAAAATTATTTATAGAACATTTAATCATAATTGATTATACATGTACACTCGTTTGCAGAAACGTTGTAGTATACATTTATACAAATATCTAATGAGATACAAAATATCTAATGAGATACAAGATATCTCATGAGATACAAAGTGCGAAACAGCGCATATTTTCTTCTAATATATCAGAATCATCAATTTTAGATTAGTATCGCATCCAACAAGGACAACACAATAATTTTCAGCACTATTTTGTGTTTAAACAGTTGTATTTTAGCATGTTTAATATTTTGCATCTCATTAGATATTTGTATATTTGTATAAATGTATACTACAACGTTTCTGCAATTCAGTGTACATAACTAGATATATGACCCCTACAAGACAACATGTACAATGTATGTGAACACAGTACCAACCACTCTACATGTACCATACTTTTATCATCATCATAATTTTGAAATATGCCACAAATACCAACGTACCAATGCATAATATATTATGTCTACAATATAAATAAATACTATGTACTTATTGACTGAGTGGGAGGGCTGGATGGGAAAATATTTGGCTCGAGGTCAAGCGCAGCAAGGTCCGTGCTGAATGACCAAAAGCCAAATATTTTCCCGTCCGGCCCGAACTAACTCAGTCAATAAGCATTTATATCATATGACCCACCCGACCCTCTTTTTCCAATGGTTTTATGAAGAGCATGTGAGTCGGGAAATACGGGTCATATTATTATTATTTTTATTATTTTTATTTTTTATTTTTTATTTTTCAAGATTCGCCCATAAGGCAGGTGTTGTACAATAGGACTTAATCGTATTTACTTACTTCATCTGTTTTCTGTTTCTTGGCTTGCAGCTGGCCTGGTTCAGCTGCTTCTATAGCACCAATGTGAAATAACTGACGAACCAGACTTAAAGAACAGCTCTGAGCACCTTGTTTTTTAGTGGATGAAGTACCAGTTCCACGAATAGCTGTATGTATAAAGAGTTCAAATCAATATAGTTTACAATGTTGGAATCGTTTTTTATTCAACCATGCAATCACAGCGCAAAAAATCATTGCTCAACCAACCAGAATGATTGGACACAGCACGGTCACCACATGGCACGAACCGTACCGTAACTACTTCCCATTCATATGAAGTGACTCTAGTATACATGTACGTGCTAATTAAAAGTATTGATTAAAGAAGTAATAATTACTTTTTCTGTGGCTTTTGATGAACACAGACAGTTCAGCTTTAAATGATCTGCAACCAAAAAATGTACACATTTATGAGCAAAACATGGTTTCTCTTATATAAGAGTAAGTTTGACAAATACATAAATGAGTTTCTGCAGTTATGTCTTCAATTTCAAAATGGATGCAAGACTTATATGTACTCACAAAAATTTCAAAAGTACTCTAATAACAACAACAATAATAATAAATGTTCTTATTTAATGCACTACAAATCAGATCCCAGCGTGTTTCACAACTGGATGAAAAAATAAATAAAATAAAAATAAAAATTCACACAGTAGATCCACGAAGTGGCCACTACATTCAATATTTTATACATACAACACTCAAACTCACGTGTTGATTTTTGCTGAGGGAGGAAAAACCGGAGTACCCGGTGAAAAAAACCCTCGTGGCATGGTAGAGAATAACACATCAACATCAAACAAACTCAATTCACATATGACCCAAGTCGGGAATTGAAACCGGGCCACAGTGTTGAAAGGCTGGAGCACTCTCATCACTCGGCCAACCATGCCACCCACAAATAACCTACCTGTTGTGGTCTTGACCTACTGTACTGTATTTAAAATCAGCTGGTTGTCTGTTCTGCTGTAAATACTGATGCAGTCTCGACTTAGCATTTACAAGTGTCCAGTTACCATGGAGATGCGCATCCAAATCAAGATCTTCTGCCTTAAAATTAATGATAAATCTAGTGAAAATAAGGAAGAATTCCAGTCTATATATTGTAATAGTACTGGGGTAGTATAGGCCTACATGTATCAGAGAGTGAAAAGTGATTCAATTCCTCAGTCATGAATAAATAGAACATTTACATATTGTGTAAAAAGAGAAGGAACATGTCACGTAGTTGCATCTTATGAAAGCTGCGGTTTAGGAAAGTGTCATTGATGGATACAAAATTTGCTGCTTTGTCCATGGTTTTTCTTAAATGTAGGCCATATTTGAGTTTAGCTGCAAATGATAAATGCCGCCCTATTTGTGTGTACAACAATATTACATGTACTTACCTCAGCAAAGCTTCGTTTGTTGTACATACTATAGTGGTAATCCCTAGAGCCACCACCACCACCACCACCACCCATAGAACCAGCACCAAAATTATCTCCTTAATATGATATCAAACATATAAGAATTAGTCAACATGTAAAGAAGAAATTAATAACCCCACGTTACAACACACTTCAACCACTACAGAAAAATCTGAGCCCCAGGTGGGAAACGAACCCATGACCTGCCAATTTTCTAGACGGTTGCTCTACCACTGAGCTACTGGACACTCTATGATTATCTGAGGGTTGAGTGTGATATATAGCACTGAATACATTAGTCAACATGTACATACACATACATTTATGCTTTTCCTAATCATTTATGCATATCTGAGCTATGTAATTATCAGTTCTAAATTTAACTTTGCAGTGTCACCTTGGTTAAACAATGACTGTGGTGGTGGTTGTGCCATATTTTGTTGACTTTGAGGTGGCATCATAGCCTGGGGTGCTGGAGCTACATTTGACGGCAGTGCTTGAGGTGTTGGTGCAGCAGTCTGCCCTTCATTCTGGTCAGCCTGGAAATTAGTAGAAACAAAATACCATAAAAACGGGGCAACTACAGAATACAGGGCCACTCAGGGCCACCGTGTCGGCACTCTTTGAAGAACGAGGCATAACACAATGGGCCCTATTGTTATTCAAATGAGTGGCCCTGTATTCTGTAGTCTAGCCCAGAGTCTAGCCCAAAACTGATTTACAGTGTGGTTGCCCAGGGGATACCAAGTTAAGAAATGGCCTGGCAATGGGTTTCAGAATCCGGATTCCATTTGAAACTTTTGTGGGCCAATGACTTGGATTTCTGACATTAAAAGGGAACTTATGCAACAGGACACAATAGCAAAAAGTTGAGCATGACCATGAAATGGCAATCTTCAATCTTCAATTTATTTGAGTGCTATAATAATGTAGCAACTGTAGCCAACTTACAATCTCCTATATTTATTTGTGGGTTTCTCTGTGTTCTTTGCAATACTTCAAGTTGTACTATTTCTCTACTTGTGAGGTTAGAGAGTGTACTTGGAGACGTACTGTTCTCTTTACAGAGTACTCGTACCACCTTCGTGCATGCGATCCCGCCTTAAGTACCCCATACCTCCCATGGGACCTCCCAAATACCCATGACCTACATGTAGAACAGAGCTGATCCAGCAATGTGACAGCGTATGAAAAACCTCTCCCTCCCCCCAGAAGTCTATAAAGCTTACAGTACAGTCCACATTATTGATTAATCATACCAATATTTCATCAGGAACAGAATCTGCAGGTATAAATCCAGCACCAATAAGAAAACCAACAAAATCTTTAGCAGCATTGGCTTCTGCTTCCTTCTTAGTAGTGGCTGTCCCAAAGCCAGTGTAATCAAATCCATTGACTTTAACCTAATAATCGAACATTTACAATGGTTATGAAGATACAATGACATCCGTTCGTTGATTTAACTTTATTAGCTCTTTCATAACAATCAATAACTTAGAAATAGGACAGATCGATCAAGTACTTATATAACTTAGTATTTTAAACGCTTTAGAAAAGTGGGAGTCGTAGTTGCATCAGGCCAACAAGCTTCCGCAGAAATAGAAGAATTTACACGTCCTAAACCTCATTTTGACCACAATCTAAGAGTATTTTTATGCACTTACCTGAAAATAAAACTTTCCTCCTTTTGATGGCTTTTCATTGTATAATGGTTGCGTCTTTTTCTTGCCGCAAAAGGCATACAAAAAGTTCTTCACCATGCCCGCCGCCATCTTGAATGCTGTGGCTTGTACACAGGGAGCCCAAGCTATCTGAAGCCTTTTCGACCTTTTCGACCAAAAACTTTTTTTACTCTCATAAAACTATTTCTTTTCAAGTTAAAGTAAGACAAGACTAAGAAAAAGGAATGCTGTAGTTTATGTGTGATAAAATGTGAGGTAAAAAAAGAAAAGAAAATCCACGAGAGCTCGAACCCTCGACTGTCGGATTGGTCGATGCTAAATTCACTCCGATCCCATCCCTCGTCAATAAAGAATAATGAGATAAAAATTGAAAAATAAAAAATAAATAAAACTAAAAAATGGGACGAGTCTCTCTAGACATTCTAAGAAGCTGAGACATGGAATCGATTTACGTATAGGGTGAAGATTTCGGCCCCACCCGCGCTATCCCGCTGCTATATAAAACTACAGGAGGGGTTAGTGCTGGGACAAAATCTGTTCTATTCACCCGCCAGAAGTCTTCCCAGAAAAAAAAATTCCCAGGAGAGAAAATATCAGAAATTTTTCCCAGGAGAGAGAATATTTTCGTAACCAAAAAAAAAAACAAAACAAAAGAAAAAAAGGACTTAAATAAGGTACTATAAAAAATTCCCAGGAACAAAAACATTTCCTATCCATAAACCTAAATATATTCTGTATATTTCAATTTTATGCAAATAATCAAATGCGAAACTCATTTTAGATTTCCCAGGAAAGTACTGGTAGAACAGTTATTTCACAGAACAGATACCATTAACCCCTCCTGAAACTAGGTCATAACCATAAGGCCAGTGAGGGAGGTGGTAGCCGGCCCCTAAGCCATACCTTTAGCTACCATCTATTAGACCATTGCTCCATCTAGACAACTATAGAATATAAACGTCTAATTGGGGTAGTCTATTCAGTGAAGTTCTATTCTAATGATAATCACGGCTTTGTTCCAAATCCTCAGGGAAGATTGGTAGCATTCTCGATGGGATTCCTGTGCTTTATTTGTTCCACGTGATTATTTCAACCAATCATATCGTTGGAACGCACCTTTGGGCGGCTTCCACTCGGGACGATTCAGACCAACTTTACTGCTTTGCGAACAAGAAAGTATTTCGCTTTGGTCGATAAAATGTGTTTTTTGCACCGTGTAATCATGACTACTGCGGTACAATCCCGTGAAATACCAATCCTTGAGACTGTCGAGGATATACAGGAGCGCCGTGAGCAGGTTTTACAGCGTTATACGGACTTCAAAGAGGCAGCAAGGTTGAGGAGACGTCGTTTGGAGGACGCCAAGAGGTATTTCCAGTTCAAGCGCGATGCTGATGAAGTTGAAACCTGGATTAACGAGAAGCTACAGATAGCGTGTGATGAATCCTACAAGGATCCTACGAACCTGCAGGTAAAAAGCTACGATATCAAAGCAAATAAACGTATAAAAGCGGCCTTGGAGAATTGATCATCTCTGCATGCATGGTCAGCCAGCGCCTTATTTTGGTCGATTTTGAGCGGGTTTTACACCGAAAATTAAAAAATTAGGATTTGTACCAGAAGAAAAATGGTCCAAAAAAATCTAACTATAAAGAAATACTTTTGAATTGTGGATGCGATCGTGTACAACAATGCCATCAACACATTTCCTTTGATCCCGTGTCTGTGAACATGTTGTATAACTTACTTCACTCTGACTTTAGCTCTCACTCAGGTCAGTTTGCTCCTGTTTTTATTTGTTGGCCAAGTATTTGTAGTTGTACATGTACCATGTACCAGTGTTGTAGTCTGGTATTTCCTTGCACGACAGAGGAGCTGAATCTGGCTGAAAGTGAAAAGTACAAATTTTAAAATCAACCTGTCTGGTTTGGCGTCTGGCACGAAGACATGACATACATGTACATACGAACTTGCATTTCTACCCTTATAGTATAGCTTATGTCTTTTCACTGGTTTTGGACTTTCTTTCTTTCATTTTTTATTTTATTTTTACTGAAAATCCAGATTCACCATAATTGGGATTGCTGTGGTATTGTATTTCATGCATAGTTTAATAACTATTAATAATTGATTATTTTTAATAGGATAAGCTCCAGAAGCACCAGGCCTTTGAAGCTGAGATCTCAGCACACAGTTATGCCATTACCGAACTGCAAGGGACTGGCGAAGAAATGATCAGTGAGTCGCACTATGCATCTGATCTTATTAGGGTAAGTTATGGCACCAGTTTTACATGTGAATGAATAATGTATACGTAGTAGTTGAGTGGTATACCTCTTTTACCAATCACAAAGGCTGAACAAAAAACATGTTGGTACAGTGGAACCTCGATTTAACGAACCCCTATATAATGAAGTCCATGGTATAACGAAGGATATTCTTCACCCCGCCCTAAGTTACAGTAAAAATATAATGAACCCTCGATATAATGGACCAATTTCCCGGTCCCTCAGCACTTCGTTAAATTGAAGTTCCACTGTGCATGTACATGTATCTCATCCAGTTACAATGCCTTATCGACTTGGAATGCAACTCATATGAATGCATGTACACATGTACATGTAGCTGTTTACATTTGTATGTACCTCCATAGATGCAAAGTGGCCTGAAAATTGCATATTTTTGTGATTCATACAGGAATGTCTAGACTCATTGATAAGGCTATGGGAACTTTTGCTGTGCAAGTCTGCGGAGAAGGGTCGCATGCTTCTCTTTGCACAGAAACGTGTGCATTACTTGAGAGAGGTCGAAGAAGTTATGTCCTGGATCCATGAAAAGGTGAGAGCATATTCAAGCATTATGCAATAACTCTCTGAGAATAAACAGTACTGTGTTACAATGTACTTACCGCGTAGCTTGTGTCTCATTGCTTCACAGGAAGCTATAGCAACAGTGGAAGAACTTGGAAGAGATTTGGAGCATGTTGTCGTCCTGCAGAAGAAGTTTGATGATTTTCTAAAGGACTTGCAAGCTAACGAGTCTAGGATTACCTACATCAATGACCTGGCAGACCAGCTTGCTGAAGAAGGTCATCCTGACATTGAACTCATCAGCCTCAAACAGAGGGTAAGGTTTGGTTGAAGTTGGGTTGGTTTTCAGTATTTTCGAAAGTTGTATTAAAGTAAGTTGTCTTGAAGTATAATTAACCTCTAAACGGTTGTGGAATTTATGTTGTAGGAGGTCAATGAAGCATGGGAGAGATTGAAGAGGCTTGCACTACTAAGAAAAGAAAAGTTGGAGAGTGCACATGAAATTCACAACTTCTACCGGTAATTAAATATTATGAGTTGATATTGACAAAAGCTGAAGGACATAACAAACCTTTCAGACAACCACGAGTTAATTTAGTAGAATTACACAGGTGATTATAGAAAATCAAGCGCGCTGATTGGTCGAGAACTTCGGACTATTTCTCGATAGTTACCTACAGCATTTTGACAAAATGGCTGCCAGCTTTTGAAATGTGAAATAAAAATGTATTTTCTTTAAAATGCTTATTTATTTTTATTTTTTCAAATAATCACCTGTGTAATTCTACTAAAACAATTAGTCACCTCAGGCTCAGTGAATAGCAGTGATAATAACCTCGACTTCGTCTCGGTTATTATTCACCGATATTCACCTCGCCTTTGGTAAATGAAATTTTGGCTAAGTTAAAATCAAGGCCGTGTGTCAGCAGTCGCAGGTTACATGCAGATCAGATCAGCTCGGATCGTTATTTTGCTTGACGGCGATGAGTTTTACCATCTTAGAATAGTCTTGAAGATTTGGAATTTATTAATTCCTTTGCGTGCGCTTGTAGTTTCAAGATATGCGAGAGCAAAATTGTCAACGTTTTCTCCATTCTGATGATCAAAGACCGAAACATCTATATTTTTAAAGTTTTATAAGGCAGAGACAAATCCAAAAGAATTAAGGTCTTGAAGGTTCAATAGTCCCTTTTCACGTTCACGGATCCCATTGTAAAACCGCTGTACTTATTTGTACAGAGTTAGCCTCGAGTCTGTAAATTATTCACAAATATCAACAAGAACACGAAAAAATGTTGACATGAAACAATAGAAACATTTTTGAATTGCACGGACTGGTTTCTGAATTGAGGCTAAGCCTGTACAAATGTGTCTTTTGTCAAGGACAGCGGTCATCTCTAAACAATGCGAAACTGGAGTATTCTGCGTGCAAGATCTTTATTTACTTATCTTATTTCTTTAGTGATGCTGATGAAACCAAGAACTGGATAAATGAAAAAGATAAAGTTTTGTCGTCTGATGATTATGGTAAAGATCTTGCTAGTGTTAATGCACTGCTCAGGAAACATGAGGCCATGGAGAGAGATCTCGCTGCTGTGGAAGACAAGGTACATGTATGACAGTAGTCTGTGTTCATTTACAATCAATTTGGAAGTTGGCGTACAATTTTGATCTGAATATAACAGAGAACTTCGACAAACAATCTGACAAAATAATGTGTTCTTCAAGGTAACTGCCCTTGGACAAGAAGCTGGGCGTCTGCAAGAGATTCACCCAGAAAATGCTGAGGAAATTTCAGCCAAACAAGATGAGATTGTTTCTGCCTGGGGAAACCTGAAAGACAAGGTTTGTAAAGTATATCTTGAGCAAGTCCAGGAGGTTCTGTAATGCCACGGCAAAACAAAACAGCTTCTATTACTCTGTTTTGTTCCAAATTAATACTGGTATTTTATGTGGCTAAATGACACTTTTTTACCTGATATCTTTAGTCTGATGTGAGGAAAACAAGATTGGAAGATTCATACCGCTTGCAGCGATTCATTGGTGACTTCAGGTAAGGACTGTGTGTGATGTTAATGAGGACATGTAATTTCAAAACTCATAGGTGATTATCATGCTGGAAAGAGCTCGTTGAAATTATGAAAATGTGAATGAAAAGTCGCTCCACAAATTACGAAGATATGAACAAAAATCGAAATTTTATATCTTCAAAACCTTTGGAATTACGCTTGGAGGCAACTCTTGCCTCCAACAAAGGTTTTCATACAAAATTTCATTTTTTATATCTTCGTATTTGTGGAGCGATCTTTTCCAAATATCTATTTCAACGAGCTTTCCAGCTATGATAATCATTTGTTTGTCCTATTTTGAAATTATGTGATAAACCCTCATTATGATATGGTCGTTCCAGGCTTGAACTAAATGACCACTACTCCACTACAGTAACAAAATACACTTTAGTATTCAGAATATCTACAGAGCTATACATGTATGTTTGGAGTAGCTGGTCAAATGACCACCCTGATGATGATGATAATGCTATTAATGATGATGATAATAATGCTAAATATCATCATCATCATCACTATCATCATCATTACTATCATGATTATCATCATCATTACCATCATCATTACATATCATTATTATCATGATGATGATAATAATGATAGTAATGATGATGATAATCATGATAGTAATGATGATGATAGTGATGATGATGATGATGATGAGTGATGATCATGATGATCATGATAGTAATGATGATGATAGTGATAATGATGGTGATGATGATACAATACATGTATTATGTTTGTGTTTCTAGGGATCATTTGTCTTTCATCAATGAAACGAAAGTACTGATTGTGTCTGATGAGCTTGCAAAGGATGTCGCTGGAGCAGAGACTCTTCTGGAACATCACCAAGAACACAAGGTGTGCACTTTGTCAGGATCATACTGATATCTTTCTAACTCTATACAGTACTATATGTACTAGAGTTGTTTTCATTTGAGTTGGAAACCTACAGCACTGAGTTATGGTCACGGTACAGAATTGAAGACATCCATTCAACCAATCACAGCATGTAAAATCATTGCTCAACCAATCAGAATGCTTGGACACGGCAAGGTCACAGAATGGCACAAACCGTACCGTAACTACATTACATTGTACTTCCCACTCATACGAATACGACTCTACTTGCAGTGCTTTACAGCAAACATGTTTAATTATTATCATATATATTATTATATTATCACTCTGTAAAGCGCTATTGACATACTATGAAATAGCGCTATATAAATAAAGATTATTATTATTATTATTATTAATAATCAACAATATTGTATAGGGGTACATTGATGCTTCTGAGGATGGATTCGAGAAGTTCAATGTTGATGGACAAGAGTTGATTGATGCTAACCACTATGCAAGTGCAGAAATCAGGGACAAGGTTAGTAATTCTATATGAACATCACCCTCTGTTATCTCAAATCTCCTGCTATCTTGAGTAAAAAGCGATATCCCTTGGGTTGAGGCACCTTGGATTTGAACCATACTATTATAGGTTATTACTTGGACTACCTGTGGTTGCGCGAGTTTAAAATTGCAGACCGCGTTTTCGGTTCATCTACGTCGTAAAATACAAAAGTTGTGCAATAGTTCCCAGTAGACTTTGTGTGCCAGGATTTTGATTGGTTCACGTGTCTGCATGTTTATATGGTCGCCATTTTCTCGAGTGTTTCTCGATTGGTTTAAGAAGTCTTGTTTCAATCCCTTTTCATCGTCATTGAAGTAAATTTACACTTTAAATATCAAATTGTTTTAATTATTTTTCTGTCTGTTGAGTGTTTGAGATAACGGCTCTACTGGTATACTGTGTACTGTTTACATATACAATAAAGTGTAATGCTTAAAATGTGTTCTATCCCAAAGCTCTCAACCATTGAACAAGAGAAGTCCAGCCTCTTGGAATTGTGGCAGACAAGGAAGATAGAGTTCGAGCAATGTTTGGAACTGCAAATCTTCATGAGAGATTGTGAACATGCTGACATCATGATGACCAAGCAGGAGGTAAGCTTTTACATACATGGAATGCTATTCAGTCACTAACAATAATTTTATTGCTAATAATTACATCCTCTGACAGTAGTTTTGAATGATCATTTGCATGATCCAGGGGTGCAAACGGGTGATGACGTCATTGCTATTTACAAACATTTAACAACGTTTACATTCTATGGGAATGACATCACCAAAGCAGTACAGCCTCCATGATGATGGATATGATGTTCTTAGCACATGTGTCTATTCTTTTTACAACACTAGGCTTTCCTTGCTGACGATAATCTTGGAGATTCATTAGATGCAGTGGAATCTCTGATCAAGAAACATGACGACTTTGAGAACTCATTTGCTGCGCAAGAAGAAAAGATCAAGGTAGCAATTCATATTTTTGCAATAATTTTTTGATAATTTTTGGCTTGTTTGTTTTCCAATCCATGTAGAAATTCAATGCATTATCAGTTGAACTACATGTATGTTGCAATTAATATTCATTCCAGAGCATTGACGAGTTTGCAGAACGTCTGATCACAAGCAACCACTATGCCAGCCATGCAGTCAGAGAAAGACGAGATGAACTCTTGGCAAGACGTGCCAGCATCCAAGAATCATCGGAAGCCCGACATCTAAAGCTCGAGGAATCACGAAGGCTGCAGCATTTTGAGAGAGATGCTGATGAGGTGAAGGTGTGGATTACTGAGAAGCTGAAATCAGCCCAAGATGAGTCTTTCAAGGTAAAGGTTTCAAGGATAAAAGCATTTGAGTTGTAGATTAATTTACTTGATTACAGAGTGAGTAAAGTAGAATCAACTCTCTACACCAGACACCCTCAGCACCAACTTTTAGTGAATAAATTTAAAGTAAAGCAGTGCAGCAGGGACCAGACAAAGGTGTCTGACTTAGACCAGTGTCTATCCAGCGACAGTTGATTGTGCTGTGCAGGCGTTGAAATCATAATTTCTTAAGGGACAGTGTACATGTAGGTAAATTTAGTTCAATAGTAGATGTGCACAACCTTGTGACCATCTTTTTAATTTTGTACTTGAGCAAAGTCAGGTAGTATGTTAGAGTACGAACAACATGGGACACTACATGTATATTCAGAACTACATGAGTGCAGGCATCCAATGAAACCCCTGACTGTTATTCTCTTATCAGGATCCCGCAAACTTACAAGGAAAGACACAGAAACACCAGGCATTTGAGGCTGAACTGAATGCAAACAGAAGCCGTTTGGATGGCGTGGATGCTTCTGGTCAGCAACTGATCTCAGAGAATCATTACGCTTCTGAGTTGATTCAACAAAGATTGGATGAGCTGCATGAACTATGGAGATACCTGTTTGAGTGCTCTGGCAAGAAAGGTACATAAATGGGATGATACTGTACTACCGTAATAATAATAATAATAAAGCCTTTATTTTACGAGGGTAGCACTAAATAGCAAAGCTAATGAACTTGTGGCCCCGTAAAACCTTGAAAAGAAGAAGCCCAGTGGGCTTAGTCTTGAGAAGAAGCCCATCTTGAAAAGAAGCCCCCCTCTCGAGTTTGCAAAAGTAATCTTGAAAAGAAGCCCATCTCGAAAAGAGGCCCCCCTCTCGAGTTTGCAAAAGTAATCTCGAAAAGAAGCCCATATCGAAAAGAAGCTCCCCTCTCGAGTTTGCAAAAGTAATCTCGAACCATCTCGAAAAGAAGCCCCCCTCTCGAGTTTGCAAAAGTAATCTCGAAAAGAAGCCCATATCGAAAAGAAGCTCCCCTCTCGAGTTTGCAAAAGTAATCTCGAAAAGAAACCCATCGAGTTTGCAAAAAGAAGAAGCCCATCTCCCTCTCGAGTTTGCAAAAGTAATCTCGAAAAGAAACCCATCTTGAAAAGAAGCATCCCTCTCGAGTTTGCAAAAGTAATCTACCATCTCGAAAAGAAGCCCCCCTCTCAAAAGTAATCTCGAAAAGAAGCCCATCTTGAAAAGAAGCCCCCTCTCGAGTTTGCAAATGTAATCTCGAAAAGAAGCCAACTCGAGTTTGCAAAAGTAATCTCGAAAAGAAGCCCATCTCGAGAAGAAGTCCCCCTCTTGAGTTTGCAAAAGTAATCTTGAAAAGAAGTCAATCTCGAAAAGAGGCCCCCCTCTCGAGTTTGCAAAAGTAATCTCGAACCATCTCGAAAAGAGGCCCCCCTCTCGAGTTTGCAAAAGTAATCTCGAAAAGAAGCCCATCTCGAAAAGAAGCCCCCCTCTCTAGTTGCAAAAGTAATCTCGAAAAGAAGCCCATCTCGAGAAGAAGTCCCCCTCTCAAGTTTGCAAAAGTAATCTCGAAAAGAAGCCCATCTCGAAATGAAGCCCACCCAAGGGTCCAAAACAGAAAATAAGCCCATGGGCTATTTTTTTTTGAGGTTTTACGGGATTCAGATTATAGCATACAGACAGAAGCCATTTCTTTTTCTTTTCTTTGTTGGCCACCTAATGGCCAACAAACTTCATTTACTGCCTGTTGAATAGTTGACTTTTCTGCCAAATTTTGGTGGACAACCAATTTTGTTATGCAACGATCACTATCAGGGCCTCTATTGATAACAGCGATTTTTTTTATTGCTGACAGAACTACCCTGAATTTTAAATAAAGGTTTTCATTCATTCATTCATTCATTCATTCATTCATTCATTCATTCATTCACTATCACTGTACAGTCTCTGTTCATGTAATCTATAGATAATGCATTCTGATCCAGAACTATTTTTGCAGGTCGGAAACTGATTGAAGCAACTCAACAGCAACAGTTCAACAGGTACTGCATGTACATGTATATTATGATCCACCAAGGAAAACATAGTACAATACATGAGGCTTTACTTTCAATTTCTTGGTTATAGGGGTGCAGAGGATGTGGAATTGTTCCTTAATGAGATTGAAAACTTATTGAGTACAGATGATACGGGCAAGGTAGGATCTGTGTGAGACTTTGTAGTTCATTTAATACTACATGTATCTAAAGTTGTGCAATTTTTAGGATCTCACTTCAGTGCAAAACCTTCAAAAGAAACATGCAATGATTGAGTTGGATGTTGTTACACGCGTGGTGAGTAATACTAGAGATGTTGGTATACAAGTTACATACATTTATTATGTCTTGTGTGTCATTTCACTATTGACGACTCTTAGATAATATTCATATGCGGGCTTAGCCTCACTACTGAGATAGAAAACAAAAACAGAAATTAGAATAACAAAACAACAACTCCTGGATTTGAGGCTAAACCCGCATATGAACTAGTATTATTTAAGAGTCGTCAATACAAAGTCAAAATGAAAATGATGGACTGTTATGAAAATTTGACTAAAAAAATGTCTGCAGACAACTCTATAGTCCAACTTACACATGTAACACTATTGAACCTCTGAGGAAGCAGACACCTACCTTGGTCCCAAGGGTGTCGGCTTTTGTGGCTGAAGCTGTTCTAGTCTCGAGTTACCTATGGTTGCCTTATATCCCATTCACACCAAACCTTGTTTAGTTAAACTGAGTTTATTCTCGCTTTCTAATTCGAGGGCATTTGATTTCACAAGAATCAAACTATCTGGAATTTCTACTGTGCAACAGAAAGGACAGTTTACCAGCAGTTTTGTGCCAAAGGTTGCATGACGTTTGTAGATAATTTCCTAAACCCGTTTAGTTAAACCACTTTAAACCATGTTTAAGCCTTGGTGTGAACGGGGTATAAGTCTTAAAGGTGTCAGGCATACTTGAACATCATTTTGAACCAATCTTCTTTCCTAATGCAGGAGAAAATTGAAGCAGTGAATGCCCAAGCATCCTTCTTTGAAGAAGCTGATCACTTTGATGCACCCGCCATCAAGCAGAAGAAAGAGATTTTAAATGAGAGATACCAGCGTTTACAGGTACAATAAATCTGTTCTTTACGTTGTTGGAGGCAATTTCTTGTGTGTTGATTTAGTTTTCGGTCGTGTCTTTAGGCTCCATTGCAAGCTCGCAAAGCTCAGTTGCAGAATGCTGCTCGGTTGAAGCAATTCTTGCATGATGTGGAGGATGAACAGGCATGGATAAGAGAGAAAGACCCCATTGCATCATCAACCAACACAGGTAAATGTCCAACTTGAAAATGGGGTGAATTTTTTGTATGTAAATCCAGGGTTCAACTGTCAAGGTGAATGTAGCCGTCTGTCCCCCAGGAGGGGTATCAGTGATGGGGAGGTGCAAAGACCTTTTTGGGGTTTGAAAATCATGGCTTAGGACTTTTTGGGGGTTTTCAATTTTCTGGTGGACTTTTTTTGATATAAAGATTTTGGCAAGGACTTTTTTGGGGGTTGTTAAAAATGATATCCTACCGTTCTCGATTTTATGTGGAGAAAAGATGGACTTTTTTGGGGTTACGTTCTGGGCCATTGAACTTTTTGTGAGTCTTGTCTTTGCGGAATGGACTTTTTTTGGGTGGGTTTGGCCTCATTCGCACCTCCCCGTCACTGATACCCCTGAGTACCCACCCCCCCTGGGGTCTGTCCTAGCTATGAAACTTGCCTAATGTGTTTCGAATTCTACAACAATCTCCCCTTGTTCAAAGTTTTGGGTCAGCTCTTTTAAGACCTACAGTACCTAAGAGAACCCTGTAAACCGTTACACCTCACACTTAGCAATTCATGTCCAAGTGGCTGCTGAAACTCTAGCTAATGATGACTTGTTTTGAGACTCTGTAAACCCCCAGGGGGGGTACTCAGGGGTATCAGTGACGGGGACTTTTTTGGGGTTTTCATTTTTCTGGTGGACTTTTTTTGATATAAAGATTTTGTCAAGGACTTTTTTTGGGGTTGATAAAAATGATATCCTACCGTTCTCGATTTTATGCGGAGAAAAATTGGACTTTTTTGGGGTTACGATTTTGGGCCGTTGGACTTTTTTTGGGGTCTTCTTTTTGCGTAATGGACTTTTTTTGGGTTAAAATGTTTGGCCTCATTCGCACCTCCCCGTCACTGATACCCCTGAGTACCCCCCCTGGGGTAAACCATAGAGTTGGGTGTTGACTGTTCTTTTTCTTGCTAGGAAGGGACTTGTTTGGAGCTCAGAATCTGTCCAAGAAACATCAAGTTCTTATGGTACGTGTGGAATAATATCTGTATAGACAGCTATTGTATCATTCATTGTTTGGACATTAGTCCTTCACTTGGGAGTACATGTACATTGTATAATAGATCATAGGTGGCAGTAATTAAAGTGCCTATGAAACGAAAATGTCGATCCTTGTTTTATTGTACATTATTGTTGTTTGGTCTTTCTCTGAACATTTGCTGTATTTAAACATCGACTTTGAGTGTGCGAACATTTTCTTTTCGCGGTTCGAAAATTATCATTTTCAACCAAAATGTGCGACAAGAGACTGGGCCCTTGACAATGGCGGTGATGTCATAAGTTGTGTATGCCTTTGTTTGCACAACTTATGACGTCACATTTCTATAGTTTGACCGAGCTGGAAATGTCCCACTTTGAAACCCAAAATGCCCAACTTCGTGCGCGAAATAAAAAATGTTCCTGAAGCTCAATTCACTTTTTATTAACGCCATGAAACAAGCAAATAGTAAACTTTCGTAGTAGCAAATAAAAACGGGGTCTGTTTTTTCGTTTCATAGGCACTTTAACTGATACGAAAGTGTAGAATAAGGAAATGGAAGACAAAAAGAAAACAATAACAACAAAATATGCTAATTAAATGCAAGGCGTTCATTCATGATGCATAGTCACATTTCTTTAGTTTTGCGGCATCCATTGTTACTGGTGACATTAGCCAATATTGTTATTTATATTGATTTTATGTTTTCAGACTGAAATTACTGGACACGAGCCACGTATCAAAGCCGTGGAAGACAATGGGCTACAAATGATTGATGAAGGTAACAAAAGTGGCGATGAAAGTGTTTGATTGTTGTAATATTGTTAATTCCTTTGCTTTGTTTTTCTAAGGACATTATGCATCGGACCAAATCAAGGAGAAAGTGGATGACCTGGATCAGAAATGGAATGACCTAAAGGTAACTATTCACCAGTATAATGGTGTACTATGTGTAACATGGTTGGTTATTGAAATCATGTGATGTTTGTTTCTAAGGCAAATCCTTGAGACTGAAGAAGCATTCAGCATATTTGATGCTTTATGATTGTTGGTACTCTATTGCAAACCTATGAGTTGCAACTTTGGTCTTCAGTGATCATGCTTGTAAATGCATCAGAACTAATAATAATAATGTTAACAACTAACAAAGTATTTGGGGTTAGCTCTTCCTACACTTGAGTGTATGTGTTTAAATTCTTATACATGCCTACTTGTATGTATTTTAGGACAAATCCAACATCCGTAAAGGTCATCTTGACGACTCTCTTCAATCCCATCAATACCTTGCTGATGTTGATGAGGCCCAGTCATGGCTGCTTGAGAAGGAACCTATTGTAACCAGCGAGGACTATGGCAAGGATGAAGACAGTGCACAGGTACATACAGTAATGTCGCATTTCATTTATTCTCTCATTTCTTCCCAATTTCTATTCCTGATAGCTTTTTCGTCATCTCTTTTTCACATTCCACAGTTCTTTTGTCCATTAAATACAAAATTTGATTTCTTTTTTCAGGCAATGCTCAAGAAGCATGAAGCAATCATGTCTGATCTTGAGGCTTATGGTACTGTCATTGATGGACTCAGAGACCAGAGCAAAGAGTGTAAGGTAGGTCATGCAGTATACCAGCAATTTGGTACAAAACAAGTGACCAAATAAAGTTGATTGATTGATTGATTGACCATCAAATAATACCAGTAATTTTATACAAAACCATTTCTCTGGGATGACGTGATCCATCATAATATCAAACTTGGATTATATGGATATTATGGGAGATGTGTTTGCAAGAAAGTGCAGACCCTTATATGTATCCGGTGACATCCCATAAATATGTCCCCTTATTTTAGCTTTAAGTTCATCAGCACAGATGAGCTAAAACTGTGTTAAAGTGTATATATGGCCCAATTTTTTTATTTTGGAAATCGATTCTTTATGAAGTAAATAATGGGGTGGTGTAGTAGTTTCCTGGTTTGGGCTTCACACGTGTGAGTTACAGAGGTTTGAAATCTCAATATGCAAATCAGATGACGTAAATTCAGTCATCATTTATTATACAAAAACGCCTTTGTGCAAATTACTGACATTTCTAAACTTGCGATATCTTTCCACAGTTTATAGAAATAGTTGTATGAATTTTTTTCCCATTTCAGAAAAAAAGCACTACTTGAAAAAATATAATTTAGTTATGACAAATTCCCGAATTGACGTCACCAAATTAGCATATTGAGATTTCAAACCTCTATAACTCACAAATGCGAAGCCCAAACCAAGAAACTACTACACCACCCCATTATTTACTTCAATAAGAATCGATTTCCAAAATAAAATTTTCGGCCATATATACACTTTAAAGATAAAACAGTCTGTGAGTATATTGTGAACAAAATGTCATTGTTTTTCATTTTAGTCTCTGACAACCAGTACTGATATATCAGACAAGGAATGTGTTGTGGCGCTTTATGATTACCAAGAGAAGACAGCAAGGGAGGTATCCATGAAGAAAGGTGACATTCTGACCCTCCTGAATGCAAGTAACAAGGTATGCACAGTAGTTATAGGCATTGAGACAGAAGGTGCATGAAAGATGTCTTGTAGTGACCCTATACATGTAGCAGAGCAGTGTAAGTGACTTGTGTACAAAGTCCAAATTCTCTTTTGAAAACCAAAGAATCTCAAGGAGAATTTAGATTTTGATCAGAGATCACTTCCATTGTTCTTGCACAGACCCTTACAAACATGATAGTTGCCATGGGATACGATTACGAGCCAATGATAGAAGCACTGTGCTTGACATGGCACAAGTTGATACCAACCATATTCATGGCTATATATAAGCATGCTTAGGATGTTTGTCTGGTATTTAAACACATTTAGCAACCAATTATTAACACTCTTGTCATTCTCTATACCTTCTAAGTAGTACTATATCTAAATATTTAAACCATTATTATTATTATTATCTCGTATCAGGACTGGTGGAAAGTAGAGACTAATGACCGTCAAGGGTTCGTCCCTGCTGCGTACGTCAAGAGAATTGATTCTCACAAGGCGTCACAGGAACTTCTCTCTCAAGTGCCAGAGATTGACTCAGTCACTCAGCATCAACAAGCACTAGATGATAAGTAAGCACGTGCATATTATACTATTGTTTGCGGCAACAAATTTAGGGTGTGGTTTGTGCCATGGGCATGTCAAAGCTACTACAGTTGAAAATTGTATCATGAGGAGTCACCAATTACGGACCATAACTATTATCTAGACTGTCGTTGATGAAACATTTTTGGTGTATATCAGGTATGATGAGCTAATGAAGAAGGGAGAAGAGAGAAAGGACAAGTTAGAAGACTCCATTCATCGATACACTCTGCTACGAGAGGCTCACGAACTGGAGTCATGGATCAATGACAAGGTTTGACTTTGCTCGATGATAGTGATGTTGGTGGTGGCAAAGCTGTTGATTAGATAATAGATACATTGTAGATTGATTGATTATATATTATACAGTGTTGATTAAGATTATTATGATGATGTAGTGATGATGATGAACTCTTGTTGCTCTCTAATCTTCTCAAGGCTGAAAATAAATGTTCACATTTGTCATCTATATACATTCCTATTAACATAGGAAGCCATCGTCACCAGCGAAGAAGTTGGCAAAGATTATGAACATGTCGAGGCCATGCAGAAGAAGTTTGACGACTTCCAAAAAGACTTGTCTGCCAACGAAGTGCGTATCAGAGAACTGACAGTCCTGGCAGAGAGACTAAAGGAAGAACATTACACAGAGTATGAGATGATCCAAGAGATGATAGAGGTAAAGAAAACATTTTCATGTGGAAGTACAAAATATAAGCTCACAAGTTTACATAATAGAGAGATTTAGCAAACACGACGCGACGTGAGAATGCGACGTTAGATGACGAAAATATCATATTTGGTCATTGCGTGACTACCGTGGCAACGTCAAGTTCACGATGCCATTTCACTTGTTTTCACGTCCTCTTCATGACGTTGAGGATGCCAGTGGTCGTTTTCACAGTTAATCGTCAGCACGCACCGGCCTCTTTCACGTCGTATCGTGTTTGCTAAATCTCTCTAATAATAACACAAGACTTTTTTTCGGTGAGTATGGTTTCAATATTGATGTACATTTGTTATCTCACAGAAACTTACCCAGAAATGGAAGGATCTCAATCACATGGCCGAACAACGCAAGGATAACCTGGATAGTGCACAGGAAATCCAGAAATTCCACAGGTAACTTTGGTGATGCATATCTTGCTTTCATCTTTATGCATGTACTCAGTGAGGCTCACTTTCAACATTATTGTTGATGGTTAATTCTAGTATTTATTGTTGATGGTTAATTCTAGTATTTATTGTTGTACAGGGATGCTGATGACACGAAGGCTTGGATTTCTGAGAAAGACACTGCACTGTCGTCGTCTGACTATGGTAGAGACTTGGCTAGTGTGCAGGCATTGCAACGTAAGCATGATGTACTGGAAAGAGATCTGGCTGCCCTTGAGGAGAAGGTACATAAACACTCAACTCTAACTTAGCTGTTTCAGCTTCTGTTAAAGTGCTACTTGGACGAAAATCGGTCAAAATTTAAAATGAGTTATAATTTTGCTGATGTAATATTGAAGGACCTATTTGCCATAAGTTAAAATGTTGCTTTCATATTCCAACACGAAGTACTGTTTTTTTACGATTTTGGGTTGAGTAGATGACGTCATGATGACATCATCTACTCAACCCGTCACTCAAACACTCATAGCTGATATACATAGCTTTCTTGACAAGTATTCGATCAAAATTAATGTTTTTTCCCCGGATTTAGTTTATTTATTGAAAATAACATCATTTACAATCGAACATTTTATTTTTTAAATCGATCGATTTTCGTCCAAGTAGCACTTTAACTCTTTCCTCGAACGTCAAGAATAGTACCTGTAAAGTTGTATGGTTACAATAAGATAATCACTGTCATGTTCTTATTTACTGCCAAAACGGCTTATATTATTTTGATGTTTTCTTTGCAAGGTCCGTCAACTGAACATTGAAGCAGCTCGCCTCACATCGACTCATCCAACCAAGTCACACGACATAGAATCCAAGCGATATGAACTGGAAGAGGCGTGGGCTAACCTTAAAGACCAGGTAAGTGCTCCATAGCTGTCTTTATAATGATCAGTCCATATCTAACTGATCACTTTTTCTTTGTTATTAGGCTGCGGCAAGAAAGGGAAAGCTTCTTGATTCGTTTGATTACCAGCGCTTCTTGAATGAATACAGGTAACACACACCACTGCTTCCACAAACTACACAGTCAGTATTTTACACATGCAAAACACATTTGCAGACATTTCTGTGTAAGTTCGATAGTCCAACACATGTTTTGTCTCTGTAGGGATCTGGTTTCCTGGATCAATGGTATCAAGCAGTTGGTGTCCTCTGACGAGCTTGCCAAGGATGTTGCAAGTGCAGAAGCCTTAATTGACAGGCATCAGGTATGGATATTTTGTTGACGTGCCAATCTCTCAGTGCTATCAAACCTCTGCACCCTCTGCATGTGAGCCCCCTAAACGAGTAGAGTTAAAAATAAAATAAAAATTTGTTAAATAAATAAATAAAAACCTCTGCATCATACAAAGGGCTCTCCTTCATGTACTTCTCTCACTTCTGCTACCCTCCCCAGACCTATAGGCCCACCCAGGTTTTCCCATGTTGCACTAGCATTAATATTTTGTTGTGTTATTAGGAATACCGTGCAGAAATCGATGCTCGTGACAGTACATTCCAAGCTTATGATGAGTTTGGAAGAGAGCTACTCGAAAAAGAGCATTATGCAAGTCCTGACATCCAAGAGAAGCTAGAGAACCTGGCAGAAGAGAGGGAGGAACTTGAACGGTAAGCCTGCTGTGTGATTTCATCCAGTATTCCCCTCCCCCCCCCCCCCCCCCCCCCCCCCCCCAATATAGCATCTTTTGGGGAGGGATGGTCATTTGGATTGTTATCTACATGTATGATGTCACCAGCTAATTTAATATTCTATGTGTAGCGCCTGGTTAGCAAGAAAACAGAGACTTGATGAGTGTCTCGAACTTCAGGTAAGAATTGTTAGTTGTCATGGTGACTGATCAACAGTTATGATGACGATGATGTTGATGATGACGATAACAGACAATGAACTGATGTTGGTGATAGTAGAGGACACCGACAATATGATCTATTGTGGTAGTACTGACGATGATGATGGCAACTTATGTTTGTACTGCTGATGATAACAATGATGATGATGATGATGATGAAAATAGATTAAAATTATTCAATATCTAATCCCCTTTGTGTGTTTCTATAGCTTTTCAACCGTTCAGCAGAACAACTTGAAGCCTGGATGGCCACACGTGAGGAAATCATCGAAAAAGAAGAAGACACAGAAGGTGAAGGAGCTGATGCGTTGATCAAGAAACATGAAGACTTCACTCGCGCTTTAAAGATTCAAGAAGAAAAGGTTGCTAACCTGAAGGCAAACGCTGACAGACTTATTGAAGCCAACCACTACGATTCACCTGCGATTGCAGAGAGAATTGCTGCTGTTCTTGCTAGGTAAGGGGTTTCTCTCTCTCTCTTTACCAAGCTAACACTTTACAATGGTATGTTGAAGTCATTAGAGAGATTTAGCAAACACGACGCGACGTGAAAGAGGGCAGTGCGAGTGCTGACGGATAACTGTGAAAACGACCGTTGGCATCCTCAACGTCATGAAGAGGACGTGAAAACAAGTGAAATGGCATCGTGAACCTGACGTTGTCACTGTAGTCACGCAATACCAAATATGATATATTCGTCATCTAACGTTGCGTTCTTATGTTGCATTCTTACGCCACGTTCTTACATCGCGTGTGTTTGCTAAATCTCTATTGAGTCATGACTGCCTTGTGTCCATCACACTTGATTAAATAAATAAAACATTTCGGTAAATGTCAAAAAACTTTTCGGTATGATTTCGGAATAATCAAAGATTTATTTCTTCAATATTGCGTGTATTAAGGCAGATTATTTTAATGGTTTCACTTTTTAATTCTTTCTATAGGTGGGCAACCCTGAAGCAAGCCCTTGTAGAGCGTCGATCCAAGCTTGGCGAGTCCAAGACAATCCAACAGTTCAGCCGTGATGCAGAGGATATCGAGGCATGGATTAGTGAGAAGCTGCAGACAGTTCTGGACGAGTCATACAAGGACCCTACTAATCTACAGTCCAAGTTCCAGAAGCATCAGGCATTCGAGGCTGAGATTGAAGCCAACAAGGGAAGAGTATTGGAGACTACTAACCTTGGAGAGGGTAAGTGTGTGAGCAAAGTTTTCAAAGGAAAGTGGATGGGAAAATGAAGAAAAGAGTAGGTGGAAGTTTTCTCCCTCCCTCCTTCCATCCCTCCCTTTGTTTTCACACTTTTGTTACTAAAATCTCCATAACCAGGGAACCAGCTGGTCAGGTATCCAGGGAACCACACACCTGATGCTGTTGATATTTTGTTTTCCAAGGTTTGATTGAGCAGAAGAAGTGTGCAGGTAGTGAAATAATCGTTCGTGAACGAATCACTAAACTGGAACAACAATGGGAACAACTGGTCATCAGATCCAGCAAAAAGACGCAACATCTCAAGGAAGCCAACCAACAGCAACAATTCAACAACAACATCAAAGACCTGGACTTCTGGCTCGGCGAGGTGAGGCACACTACTTTCTTCTGTCTGATTGTTGTTCTGCTGCTGATATCCTCTGTCTTTGTGTTACAGGTAGAGAATTCACTGTTCTCAGATGATTATGGTCGTGATTTGGCCAGTGTGCAAAGTCTGATCAAGAAGCATCAACTTGTTGAGGCTGACGTCACTGCACATGAGGTAACTACTTCCTGTCTCTTCCTACTGTACGTTATTACCATCAGATTCCTTACCCATCTCTGTCTGCGGTAACTACTTCCTGTCTCTTCCTACTGTACGTTATTACCATCAGATTCCTTACCCATCTCTGTCTGCGGTAACTACTTCCTGTCTCTTCCTACTGTACGCTATTACCATCAGATTCCTTACCCATCTCTGTCTGCGGTAACTACTTCCTGTCTCTTCCTACTGTACGCTATTACCATCAGATTCCTTACCCATCTCTGTCTGCGGTAACTACTTCCTGTCTCTTCCTACTGTACGCTATTACCATCAGATTCCTTACCCATCTCTGTCTGCGGTAACTACTTCCTGTCTCTTCCTACTGTACGCTATTACCATCAGATTCCTTACCCATCTCTGTCTGCGGTAACTACTTCCTGTCTCTTCCTACTGTACGTTATTACCATCAGATTCCTTACCCATCTCTGTCTGCTTTGTTTTCTATTCTTCTGCCTGTCAGTCAGTCTTTGGGAGACAGTCATTTTCTCCATCTTTCTGGATATTCATCGTTAAATAAAGGTTATTATAACAACACGTCATTGTAATAATTATGTTATAGGATCGTATCACCCAGCTCGAAGCCCAAACCCAACACTTTGTTGAAGTTGGCCACTTTGATGCAGATGCCTTACAAGAGAAATCCCAGGGCATTACCGACCGCTATGACAAGTAAGTAGTAGAATGCTCCAAACCTTGGAAGTGTAATTTGGGAATGTCAAAAACCTTGGAAATTCCTTGGAAGTGTACTTTGGGAATGTCAAAAACCTTGGAAATTTCAAAAAAATTTCCCACAAATTTCCAAGGTTTTAAGAGCACACGTTTGTTTGTGTGAAACACCACTCAATAATTACTATTAGCATCACATGAGTATTTATCTAACATTTATTAACTGGTTCTGATTATAGAGTCAAGGACATGGCTTCTAATAGAAAAGACAAACTTCAAGAATCTAACGACCTTCATCAGTTCTATCGCAATGTAGATGACGAGGAATCTTGGATCAAGTAAGTACTACTTCTCTAGAAAGCTATGTTCTGCCTTTACAACTAAAAGCACATTAGAGAGTGAACATATGACATTTTCTACAATGAGAGTTTTGACACACAATGGCAAGTTCAAGGTGACATGCTGCTGCTCAGAAGAGCTGTTGTGATTGGATAATACAAACAATAGAAATCATTATCTACTATTGTCTACTCATGACAACAATTTTGTATCTTCAACCTTAGTTTTAATAAAAACTGCCAAGCTTTTGGGCTAAGCGCCCATCTTCATGCTTAAAATCTAATTACAACGGTTATAAGTATACGAACACAAACAAATGCCACCAAACAAGCAAGCTCGTGCGCAACAAACTGAACAAGCTCGCGCAAAGCAAGCAAAATCGAGCAACGCTAGAGTTACTGAATATAGAGTAAATAGAATGAATGAAAAAGGTGCGCGAGGAATAGAAAATGAAATATTAACGTAGGAATTAAAACTAAGGTTGAAGATACAAAATTGTTGTCATGAATTATCCAACCTACAAATCGACATTAGATATTGTCTACTCGTTCTATTGTTTTGTTTCTATTGTTTTACTCTAATAGTATTGACCCAATTGGCATAGATCTTCTAAGAGCTGCAGGCCTGCCCACCACAACACAAGCACAATAGAATTCATTATCTACTATTGTCTACTCGTTCTATTGTTTTGTTTCTATTGTTTTACTTTAATAGTATTGACCCAATTGGCATAGATCTTCTAAGAGCTGCAGGCCTGCCCACCACAACACAAGCACAATAGAATTCATTATCTACTATTGTCTACTCGTTCTATTGTTTTGTTTCTATTGTTTTACTTTAATAGTATTGACCCAATTGGCATAGATCTTCTAAGAGCTGCAGGCCTGCCCACCACAACACAAGCACAATAGAATTCATTATCTACTATTGTCTACTCATTCTATTGTTTTGTTTCTATTGTTTTACTCTAATAGTATTGACCCAATTGGCATAGATCTTCTAAGAGCTGCAGGCCTGCCCACCACAACACAAGCACAATAGAATTCATTATCTACTATTGTCTACTCGTTCTATTGTTTTGTTTGTATTGTTTTACTCTAATAGTATTGACCCAATTGGCATAGATCTTCTAAGAGCTGCAGGCCTGCCCACCACAACACAAGCACAATAGAATTCATTATCTACTATTGTCTACTCGTTCTATTGTTTTGTTTCTATTGTTTTACTCTAATAGTATTGACCCAATTGGCATAGATCTTCTAAGAGCTGCAGGCCTGCCCACCACAACACAAGCACAATAGAATTCATTATCTACTATTGTCTACTCGTTCTATTGTTTTGTTTGTATTGTTTTACTCTAATAGTATTGACCCAATTGGCATAGATCTTCTAAGAGCTGCAGGCCTGCCCACCACAACACAAGCACAATAGAATTCATTATCTACTATTGTCTACTCGTTCTATTGTTTTGTTTCTATTGTTTTACTCTAATACATTGACCGATCGAAACTAACCTCTAAACCGCGTTTGTTTTGCGTTAACTCCAAACGAACACAAATTTTTCTACATTGGGTTTGCTTTGCACTCTTGTATTGGATTGGCATTAACTCTAAGAGCTGCAAGGCCGCCCACCTCAACAGAAGCACAATAGAACGTACTATTGTCTACTCGTTCTAACCCGAGCCGAAGGTCGAATTGGCATGATCTTCTAAGAAGGCCTTACAAACACAAACACAATAGGAAGATTTCTACTATTGTCTACTCGTTGAAATGTTTCATGTTTTACTCTAATAGTATTGGACGGCATAGATAAATTGCAGGCCTTTCACAACACAAGCACAAAGTAAATTTTTTCTATTGATCTTCGACTGGTACATTTAACTACTCTTCGGATTTTGAAGAGCATAGACTTTGCGAAGCCATTTGCTACGAGCAAGCCATTGCTATCTCTTGTCATCGTTGATTTTGTTTCTATTGGCTAGTATTTTTGCATAGTGAGCGTAACGTGCCCACCACATCACGGCGCCAAGTGTCTAGTCGATGTCTACTAGTTTCTTGTGTTCCTTTCATTGTTTTACGAAAAATAGTCATCTTTTATTCGAATATGTCTTCTAATTCACGTCCTCTGGCAATGAGATTTCGACACAATAGAATCATTATTTACTATTGTTTCGACTAATTTTGTTTCTTGCTTTCAGTTTGCTGGCATAGTGTCTTTGAGCTTTTGTGTACACAAGTGAATTCATTATCTACTTTGTCTACATTTATTGGTATTGTTGTACTGAATTTCTATTACCCATTGTAAATATCTAACGAGTTGCAGGAATGCTTTCACAAAACAAATCCAATCGAATTTAGAATAGACTATTGTTTACTTTGTTTTGTTGCTTTGTTTTACTCTAATAGTATTAGTAAACGCTAAGAGCTGCAAACAAACGTAAACATTATCGGCAAGGTCTTGTTCTTTGACTCTTTGTTTTGACCCGTTAACTCCAAATGCACGCCCACCACAACTTTGCAATTAATTCATATCTAATATTGTCTACTCGTTCTATTGTTTTGTTTCGATTGTTTTACTACTAATAGTATTGACCCAATTGGCATAGATCTTCTAAGAGCTGCAGGCCTGCCCACCACAACACAAGCACAATAGAATTCATTATCTACTATTGTCTACTCATTCTATTGTTTTGTTTCTATTGTTTTATTCTAATAGTATTGACCCAATTGGCATAGATCTTCTAAGAGCTGCAGGCCTGCCCACCACAACACAAGCACAATAGAATTCATTATCTACTATTGTCTACTCGTTCTATTGTTTTGTTTCTATTGTTTTACTCTAATAGTATTGACCCAATTGGCATAGATCTTCTAAGAGCTGCAGGCCTGCCCACCACAACACAAGCACAATAGAATTCATTATCTACTATTGTCTACTCGTTCTATTTTGTTTCTATTGTTTTACTCTAATAGTATTGACCCAATTGGCATAGATCTTCTAAGAGCTGCAGGCCTGCCCACCACAACACAAGCACAATAGAATTCATTCATTATCTACTATTGACCTACTCGTTCTATTGTTTTGTTTGTATTGTTTTACTCTAATAGTATTGACCCAATTGGCATAGATCTTCTAAGAGCTGCAGGCCTGCCTGCAAGTTCTATAGCTAGGACAGGCTGCTACATGTACATGTACTTTTGTCATGACAGCAGAATTTAAGAAAGGGTTTAAGAAACCAAGATACTCAATCTTTTTAGGGAGAAGAAACTTCTTACGAGTTCTGAAGACTACGGCAAAGACCTGAGTGGAGTAGAGAACTTGAGAAAGAAACAACAACGTCTGGAGGCTGAGATCTTGAACCACAAGCCTAGAGTTATTGTAAGTACAAAACATTCATCTTCTGTAAGACATATAGATAGTAATTGCTTTGGCTTAGAATCCTGGGCAACTTGGGGCATTGACAAATCCGTAGCCTCCCTCTCCCTTGCGCCAGTTGCACAGTGACAAAGTGTGTTGGGGAAGGTTTATGGGCAACTGATACCATGGATAGCATGGAGTACATTTGTAGGTGGGGTAAGAGGTGGTGGATGACAAAGAGTCCAATACAACATCTCTGATCACAATTTCAATGAGTCTCAAACAACGTTGTTTCACTTTAGGCTGTAATTGATTGCGGTAACAAGTTCGTCGATGAAGGACACAGCAGCTCAGATGGGATCAAAGTTCGTGTTGTTGGACTGCAAGAGAAATGGGATGAATTGGTGTCCCTTGCTCATGAAAGGTGAAGCAACACTAACAAAGCAATTCTTAGAATCATTTTCGTATGAGTGGGAAACCTACGGCATGGAGTTACGGTCACGGTACGGAATCGAACACATTGTATTCAACCAATCACAGTGCGCAAAATCATTGCTCAACCAATCAGAATGCTTGGATACAGCATGATGATGGCGCGATACGGTCACGGTACGGCAGGCCCATACCGTAGCTACTTCCCACTCATACGAAAACGACTCTATTGAAGGAAGTAATGAACAAACAAACATCATTTGAAGGGGTCCCTGCAAGAACGGATTAAGTGACTTGTGATCAAAACCCAAATTCTCCTTTGAAATTCAAAGATTCTCAAGGAGAATTTAGATTTTGATCAGAGATCACTTACGTTGTTCTTGTAGGGAACCCTTCATTTGAATATTGTTCTTGTTTTTTTTTTTAGACAGCACAAGTTGGGAGATTCTCTTGCTTACCAGCAGTTCAGTGCTAATGTCGATGAAGAAGTGTCGTGGATCAATGAGAAGAACACTTTGGTTGGCAGTGATGACTATGGTGACACGCTTGCCGCAGTGCAGGTAATGTGAAAGTCTTGCAAGCAATTTATTTCACGTGATGACAATAATAATTGCAGTGGTCTTGATAAAGGTGATGGATGGTGGCAAGTTGATGTTCATGATGATAGTAATGTTGATGATGAAAACTGATGATGATGATGATAAGTGGTTGTGGTGATGATGATAAGTGGTCGTGATGATGATGATAAGTGGTCGTGATGATGATGATGATAAGTGGTTGTGATGATGATAAGTGGTCGTGATGATGATGATGATAAGTGGTCGTGATGATGATAAGTGGTCGTGATGATGATGATGATAAGTGATCGTGATGATAAGTGGTCATGGTCATGATGATGATAAGTGGTTGTGATGATGATGATGATAAGTGGTTGTGATGATGATAAGTGGTTGTGATGATGATGATGATAAGTGGTCGTGATGATAAGTGGTCATGGTCATGATGATGATAAGTGGTTGTGATGATGATGATGATAAGTGGTTGTGATGATGATAAGTGGTTGTGATGATGATGATGATAAGTGGTCGTGATGATGATGATAAGTGGTCGTGATGATGATGATGATAAGTGGTCGTGATGATGATGATGATAAGTGGTCGTGATGATGATGATGATAAGTAGTTGTGATGATGATGATGATAAGTGGTTGTGATGATGATGATGATAAGTGGTCATGATGATGATGATAAGTAGTTGTGATGATGATGATGATAAGTGATTGTGATGATGATGATGATAATGATAAGTGGTCATGGTGATGATGATAAGTGGTCATGATGATGATGATGATAAGTGGTCATGATGATGATGATAAGTAGCTGTGATGATGATGATGATAAGTAGTTGTGATGATAAGTGGTCATGATGATGATGATGATAAGTGGTCATGATGATGATAAGTAGTTGTAATGGTGATGATGATAAGTGGTCATGATGATGATGATAAGTAGCTGTGATGATGATGATGATAAGTAGTTGTGATGATAAGTGGTCATGATGATGATGATGATAAGTGGTCATGATGATGATAAGTGGTTGTGATGATGATGATGATAAGTGGTCATGGTGATGATGATAAGTGGTCATGATGATGATGATGATAAGTGGTCATGATGATGATGATAAGTAGCTGTGACGATGATGATGATAAGTAGTTGTGATGATAAGTGGTCATGATGATGATGATGATAAGTGGTCATGATGATGATAAGTAGTTGTAATGGTGATGATGATAAGTGGTCATGATGATGATGATAAGTAGCTGTGATGATGATGATGGTAAGTAGTTGTAATGGTGGTGATGATAAGTGGTCATGATGATGATAAGTAGTTGTGATGATGATGATGGTAAGTAGTTGTGATGATGATGATGATAAGTGGTCATGGTGATGATGATAAGTAGTTGTGATGATGATGATGATAAGTAGTTGTAATGGTGGTGATGATAAGTGGTCATGGTGATGATGATAAGTAACTGTGATGATGATGATGATAAGTAGCTGTGATGATGATGATGATAAGTAGCTGTGATGATGATGATGATAAGTAGTTGTGATGATGATGATGATAAGTAGCTGTGATGATGATGATGATAAGTAGCTGTGATGATGATGATGATAAGTGGTCATGATGATGATAAGTAGTTGTAATGGTGGTGATGATAAGTGGTCATGATGATGATGTAATGGTGATACTCATGTGGTAATGACAAAAATAACAATCATGTGTTGATGATGATGATGTTGATCAGTAAGATAAGAAACCAACAAGGTTGGTTGCTAATATGTTTGCACAGCATTGTTTAATGTGTTGATGTTGATGAACAGGGACTGCTTAAAAAGCATGAAGCATTTGAGACTGATCTTGAAGTGCACAGGGAGCGTGTCACAGACATCACAAATGCTGGCAACAAGCTCATTGAAGTTGTAAGTGTTTCATTTGTATAACATTATTGATTGTATGTTTGTAATATCTTAGTGGTGATAATCATTACTAATTTCATCTGTTCAATAGGGTAACCATCAATCAGACCTGATTGAACACAGGATATCATCAATCGAGGTAGAAACTGGTTGTTGTTGTTCTTGTCATTGTTGTTGGCTTTTTTTTTTTTTTTCTTTTCATTGTTGTTGTTGTTGTCATTGTTGGTGTTGTGGAAATTAATCGCAGGTGTGTTTTTTTCTCTCAGAACAAGCTTGCTGAGTTGGAGCGCATGGCTTCGTACCGCAAGAACAAACTGAATGACAATTCCTCCTTCTTGCAATTCAACTGGAAGGCCGACGTGGTTGAATCCTGGATCGGTAAGTGTATTTCATATCACCTATCCAGCAATCAGTCGAACAGTCATTGAGAGCCTGGATTTCAAGCCATGGCTTTTGTTGACCCCCCCCCCCCCCCCCTGACGTTGACCCCCCCCCCCCCCCCTGACTTGTGAACAAACAAATGCGACAATAAGCTGAAAAACAAACTTCATATTTTTGTCAGGTGACAAGGAAGGTATTGCGAACTCAGATGACATTGGACGCGATTTGTCTTCAGTTCAGACTCTGATTACAAAACAAGTAAGTTTATATTTGATGGACTATGATTACACATTGGTAGACCTGTGACATTTACAGCTATTTACTTTAGTGTACTAATATTATTTCTGCTGTATCTAGGAAACCTTCAGGGCAGGTCTTCATGCATTTGAGAATGAAGGTATTGCACGTGTGACAGCACTGAAAGATGAGTTAGTGAAGTCACAACATGAACAATCACCTGCCATCATTAAGCGGCATGATGATCTCATCAAGAGGTACGTCAATGCATGTGTGTAGTTTACTAATACCTGAGGGTACTCACCATCATTTCAGTAGTGTTAGGGTCAGTGCAAGACGTAAATAACTTACTAACATAACTTCGATATGGGGATATGGGGATTAGGTTCCTCTTTGTTGAATCCTGGATCGGTAAGTGTATTTCACATCACCTATCCAGCAATCAGTCCAGCAGTCATTGAGCCTGGAGTATTATTATTATTGTTGTAAACCTTTTGATTAATAATATTACTTAATGCATTATTCATTCCAATAAAGTTGTTATAACATACTAACTCCTCGTGATTGTGAGCTGCTCGGCTGCCGTGGGCACCTTCATACGCAGCCCAAAAAAGTCCCCCATCGGCTGTAAAGCGCATTGGGGCGAATATGAAATGCGCTATATAAGAATGGCCATGATGATTATTATTATTATTATTATTATTATCCTCGATTATTATTATTATTATTATTATTATTTTTTTTTATATTATTATTATTATTTTTTTTTCGTACCCTGATTTAATTGTAAACACACACAGGTCCTAGACTTGATGCGAAAGCATTGTCTAGTATTAAACGTAAACGTAAACGATGTGGTTTCACTTCGTTTTTACGCAGTGTGTCTGACTAACTTAGCACACTTTAAGTGCAAATTGACGAAATGCTTTGGCCCTGTTACCGTGTAAATTGAATTGTTTCATTACCCTGTGTCATTACTGGAAGTACGCAATACCTGGTATAACTGTTATAACTGAGTTTCTTTGCTTTGCTTCGCCAGGTGGCAAGAACTTCTGGATGCTTCTCAGGCTCGCAAAGAACGTCTTATCCAATCACAAGAGCAATACAAAAAGGTACAAGTTTTTACATGCAATAATATTTTTTATTTTTTTTTTTTTTTTAATGTGATAAAGACTATGAGGTCATGTATTAATATTTGTGTCTTTGTCGTTCTGTTAGGTTGAAGACTTGTTCCTTCTCTTCGCTAAGAAAGCTTCAGCCTTCAATAGTTGGTTTGAGAATGCAGAGGAAGATCTTACTGACCCTGTGCGCTGTAACTCTGTCGAGGAAATCCGGGTAAGAACAACATGAATTTTCAAACTACAATCCAACCTCTATGAAGCTACCAGTGGTCAATGTCCAAAAGAGTGTTTTCGCATTGTCTTACACCTCTATTAAGCTGCCAGTCTCTAGTTAGCAGCCACTTGCAATTCCCCGATGGTGGCCGCTAATAGAGGTGCCACTTAATAAAGCGGGATTTGGTCTAAAATTTAGCATGTATCTTTGTAGGCTCTCCAAGATGCTCATGCACAGTTCAGAGAGACGCTGGATCAGGCTGAGGAGGATATGTATGCCTTGAGGAAGCTAGACAGACAGATTAAAAGCTACAAGGTCCAAGTGAACCCGTAAGTGACACACAATATTATTGATATTCTGGTAGTAATTATAATTGTAACAACTTTCTTCTCAACTTTCTTTTATTATATTATTATATTATTGTAGTTTATTGCCATATTATTGTAGCATTATTGTAGTAATATTATAGTATTGATTGTAATATTGTAAGAATATTTATTGCAATAAAAATACTATTTAAAAATAAATAAATAAAACCTTTCTTCTCAGATACACATGGTTCACAATGGAAGCGCTTGAGGACACGTGGGAAAACCTGCAGAAGATCATTGAGGTATGATTAGCACGTAAGATATGACCAGACATGACTAGCACACGAGGACTGTACACAGCACAGGGGCAGGGAGCGCAGTTGCCCCCCCCCCCCCCCCCCCCCCCCCCCCCCCCCCCCCCCCCCCCCCCCCCCCTCTCCCCATGCCCCCCTCCCCAATAGCAAAGCGAAAAAGATACCAAAAACTATATTTATTTTAATTTTTTTGCTTTAAATACGTACTGTCCCCCCTTGAATTTTGGGTTATGTACGGCCCTGCACATGATTGTAATATGACCAGATACGACTAGCACATGATTGTAATAATGACCATCTAGCATGACTAGGACACAAAATGACCAGACTAGAAGTAGACTACCTCACCAGTTACTAAAATGTAATTAGAACGCTCATCATGAGTTAAGGTGATTCCCTTGAAATAGAAGCAAATCCTAGAATTTTCTATAACTTGGCATGGTGATACATTACGGTATTGAGTTTCAAAAAATGTATTAAAAACAGGGGGTCACCGCGCTCATTTTTGCGCTACACTGCTTTGAAATTATGGTATTTTAGGTCTTTCAGTCGAGTCTCGCGTGACATCGGGATCGGGTAAATAATTTTCCACAACTTAAAAGACCAAACTATTAATAATGAACTAAAGTGGTTGCTATAGCTTTTGTATCTCTAGCCTACCGTCTGATAGTAAGAAAATGCTCGAATTTTGCATAGTTGTCGAAAAATAGAACAAAAAACACAGATGTTCGAAGCACCGAGAGGGTCTAAAAATCGATACTCCGTATGCTTTCATTCAATTTTTTTGATGTTTGAAATCCTAATTTTTTTTAAATACTTTGCTATATACTAGAGAACTATAGTGTGATGAAAGTTATTGAATAAAAAATGGGGGTCACTGTGCTCGTTTTCGATTTATTTTGAGAAAACTTCAGTTACACTTGAAATATTTAACGATTTCCAATGGTCTCCAATGTGCGCGAGCTCGATGGCGTAAGTTAGCGCGCGCTCGTCAACTAAAATTTTATTCAGAATCGTGTGCAGTAGAGCGTGCGCAATGCAATTCAAGGGAATCACCTTAAATGAATTGAACATGATTTGGAGATTACAATGGTGTGACTACTACTACACGACTAGGAAATAACTAAAATGGGATGTGTTTGTGTTGTATTTTCTCATAATGACATTGTGAGCATCTTTATGTAGGAACGTGAGGAGGATCTGCGTAAAGAGGCACAACGCCAAGAGTACAACGATGGACTGCGTCAAGAGTTTGCGCAACACGCCAATGCCTTCCATTCCTGGCTTACAGAAACAAGGTAAGCATTGTGGTAATCACGGTCAGGCGTATGTAAGAGTTAAATACTGAGAACAAAGACTTTGTCACACACACCATGCCTCAAGCAGCAAACACTAAGTTCAAACATGTGTGCCACAACACGCATTGTGTCTAAACAACACTGACACACCACATCCCAACAAGTTACATTTAAGAAGATCCAACGAAGAATCGAAACATTTGTAGTTTAAAAATAAATAGATAAGCCAGAGACAACCATGTTTTTAGTTATATAAGTTTTAACATGTATTGTTTGTTGCATTCAGCATACTAAAATGATACTGTGCTACACTGTATTTTAGAGCAATCATGGTTGATGGTCAAGGAGACCTTGAGGATCAATTGGCAGAAATCAAGAAGAAAGATGCAGAGATTGCAGACAGCAAAGCCGACTTGGAGGTCATCGAAGGCCTAGGTTTCCAAATGGAAGAGGCGCTCATTTTAGACAACAGGTACATGCCGCTTATAGAATATATAAAACCCATTTGTTTGCTTGGGCCACTGATGTGGGAACCCTTTGGTAAGGGGGATGTTTGGGCATGGAACTAAATTTTGACTGACATTGTAAATAAAGAATAATGGGAAAAGGAAAAAGTCATCTATCCCATGCTGGCATAACCATATAGACTTCACAAGGTCTCCACTTTCTTTTTCAAAAGTTTTAAATTTCTGAAATCAAATCGATGCTGCTAACCAGTTGGCATAATTATTTATCTAGACTTGCCACAAGTCAACTTCTCTTGTATCCCAGATGTGCAAGCGAAGCGAGCCATTGAGGTCGCGAAGCGACCGAGCGAGCTTTATTAATATGCAGCGACCCGTTTTTGGGTCGCTAAAATTGGCGGGAATCAA
This sequence comes from Actinostola sp. cb2023, assembly GCA_033675265.1. Classification (NCBI taxonomy): domain Eukaryota; kingdom Metazoa; phylum Cnidaria; class Anthozoa; order Actiniaria; family Actinostolidae; genus Actinostola; species Actinostola sp. cb2023. The sequence continues at coordinate 378,687 of JAUJYZ010001008.1, forward strand.
GTTGGAAAAGTCCTTCCCCGGGGCGCGTAGCAACAGAAAGAGGAAGGACTTTTCGAAAGTCTATTATTTATGCTGCTAACCATATATGTATATATTTCCTTCCCACTCAAAGATATTAGCTTATAAAAGCAACTCTGGTAATTTGAGTATTTAAATAAAGATTATGTAATGTATTTTGCCAACAATCGTCAATTATTGAGGGGAGGCGGCATTGAGGAATACTAAAATACGATTTCTATTAAGTTGCATTTTTCCCTCCTGACACAGATATACAGAGCATAGTACTGTTGGACTTGCTCAACAGTGGGACCAACTGGATCAACTTGCCATGCGAATGAAGCACAACTTAGAGCAGCAGATTCAGGCGCGTAAAACTACAGGTGTATCAGAGGAGAGTCTCAAGGAGTTTTCTATCATGTTCAAGTACGTACTTTCTGTCAGATTCTTTGTAAACTAGGATTAGACTTGGATGGTGGATACACTGCTACAATACACAATACGAGTTGGACATGACTAAAGCACAACTAGAGTATGAATTAGTGCTTGAGCAGAATACTAATAATACACAAATAGAATATGACTAGAACACAATTGAAGGGCTCCCTGCAAGAACAGCGTAAGTGATCTCTGATCAAAATCTCAATTCTCGAGATTCTTTGAATTTCAAAAGAGAATTTGGGTTTTGATCACAAGTCACTTACTCTGATCTGTTCTTGCAGGGAGGGCAGGACTAAACACAACTGTACATTTACGTTTAATACTAGACAACGCTTTCGCATCAAGTCAACTGCATGATGATTAGAGCACGAGTAGCACACAGCTTTACACTACTTACCAGAATACGAGTAGGACACAACTAAATCAATACTAGAAGATGAGTAGGACACAACTAAACCAATACTAGAATACGAGTAGGACACAACTAAACCAATACTAGAATACGAGTAGGACACAAACAAAACCAATACTAGAATACGAGTAGGACACAACAAAACCAATACTAGAATACGAGTACAACAAACAATACCAATACTAGAATACGAGTAGGACACAACAAAACCAATACTAGAATACGAGTAGGACACAACAAAACCAATACTAGAATACGAGTAGGACACAACAAAACCAATACTAGAATACGAGTAGGACACAACAAAACCAATACTAGAATACGAGTAGGACACAACAAAACCAATACTAGAATACGAGTAGGACACAACAAAACCAATACTAGAATACGAGTAGGACACAACAAAACCAATACTAGAATACGAGTAGGACACAACAAAACCAATACTAGAATACGAGTAGGACACAACAAAACCAATACTAGAATACGAGTAGGACACAACAAAACCAATACTAGAATACGAGTAGGACACAACAAAACCAATACTAGAATACGAGTAGGACACAACAAAACCAATACTAGAATACGAGTAGGACACAACAAAACCAATACTAGAATACGAGTAGGACACAACAAAACCAATACTAGAATACGAGTAGGACACAACAAAACCAATACTAGAATACGAGTAGGACACAACAAAACCAATACTAGAATACGAGTAGGACACAACAAAACCAATACTAGAATACGAGTTAGGACACAACAAAACCAATACTAGAATACGAGTAGGACACAACAAAACCAATACTAGAATACGAGTAGGACTAACAACAAAACAATACTAGAATACGAGTAGGACACAACAAAACCAATACTGAATACGAGTAGGACACAACAAAAACCAATACTAGAATACGAGTAGGACACAACAAAACCAATACTAGAATACGAGTAGGACACAACAAAACCAATACTAGAATACGAGTAGGACACAACAAAACCAATACTAGAATACGAGTAGGACACAACAAAACCAATACTAGAATACGAGTAGGACACAACAAAACCAATACTAGAATACGAGTAGGACACAACAAAACCAATACTAGAATACGAGTAGGACACAACAAAACCAATACTAGAATACGAGTAGGACACAACTAAATCAATTACTAGAAGATGAGTAGGATACGACTTCAACAACAAATGCAACCATGGAATTCATCAATGCTTGTTCTTTTCCAGGCACTTTGACAAAGACAAGACAGGATACCTAGACTACCAAGAGTTCAAGTCCTGTCTGCGTTCACTGGGTTACGACTTGCCTGTCGTTGAGGAAGGAGAATCTGACCCAGAGTTTGACAGTATCATTCAACGTGTTGATCCTAATGGGTACGTTGGTTCTCATCTGCCACTGCAACATCTATCCTCTTACAAACGTTTGCAGATAACACTAAGGACCCTTTTTTGTTTGAAACCTTTTTTTCTCCCTACGTTTTTGCCTTCTGTCCACAAGCAAATGATGAAAACAATAATTGAAAACTGAGCTCTTTGAAATCACTTCCAAACCAGAAAACATTTAAAGGCCATTTCAACTTGGAAGACATTATTTTGCAAGGAGAGTTTTCAAAGTGTATCGGCATGTGTTCGACCAATAACGCTCATGTGGACGGAAAACTTTCAATGCATTTTCGATGAATAGAAGCATTTTCAAACAAAAACTTGTGGGTGGGGCATGCAAAAAAAAAAAAAAAAAAAAAAAAACAATGCAACACCCTGGGACAAAAGTCTGTTGATCATTATTTTGTTCTTGCATGTAAATTGTGTTGTTTGTGTGTTTCCATAGTGATGGCGTGGTATCCATGGGTGAATACATGGCTTTCATGATCAGCCGTGAAACAGAGAATGTAGGCTCAAGTCAGGAGGTTGAGAATGCCTTCATGGCTTTGACCGAGGGAGGCAAGAGGAAATACGTTACAGAATCTGACTTGTATCAGGTATGTGAAGGCAGTTTGCTAGTCATTATCTCGCACACAGTCTCTGGCCCATAGTGTCTTTATATGCAGAACTGAGTGGTTTCTTGCAATGCTGAGTATTTCACCTGCAAAGCGTGGAGTGACTTTAGATTGGGAAGCAGTGTTGAATGCGCATGGGTCACTGCAAATGTGCAGTGAAGAATAGAACCTTTGATCAAGACAAAATGACAGTGTGGCACTGTCTTCCACGTCGACCATGTTCAGTACACTGGTACTTGTGGTATTTTTTCCCAAGGAGACAAAACATGATATTATAGTTTTTGTTAAATGGTTTTCAAATTGCATAACAGAAATTGCTGCAAGATTACACAAGTGATTTTGAGCTACAATAAACTCACCATTGTGTCTGTATTACAAGTGCGCAATTCTCATCCAACAAAACTCTTTGTTCTCATTTAAGTCGCTGACCAAGGAGCAAGCAGACTACTGTACTGACCGTATGCAACCCTACATCGATGACAAGGGCCGTGAGATCCCCGGTGCCTACGATTACAAGTCGTTCTGCTCTGCACTCTTCTCGAATTACTAAAAATTTGTCTACGAAAACTTACAGCAGTAATGCTAGAATACTCGGAAAATAACTTATTTCTAACTCGCTGGTTAACTATTTTGTAATCTGGTAAGATAAAGGTACATGTAGTTTGAAAATACTCAACAAGTGAGCAGTTCTTGTAGTAGTACTTCACTTTCTGGTGATAGTAGGTATAAGTAACAGTGGTTTACAAACGTTTTCTGTAGGTAAAATGTTACTTGTCTATCTTTGTTGGTTTCACTTGTTTCTACTGGATAAAGTCAAATAAATACTCAGTGATGTCGTGTATATTATGTCTTCATGTCTAACATGAAATTTCCTAATATTTCCTCGAGTCCTAACAACACAGTACACACTGTGCGGGGGCAGGTCCAAGCCCACAACTCACTTTATTCCATCAAATAAATTAAACGTACATCGCGCAAGCAAGGACCACAATGGCCTCACTGTGACACTTCACAACATATAGACCCTAATTTACATAACTCGCTCCAGGACCTCTCATCCATGTAGGAAATCATTTCCCTCTCCATTACCAACTCTCTACGATCGTTGTCCATTACAAGAGAAATATATGTCTTTCCAAAATATTGCCAAACTTACCTCACCAAAATCACTCTTGAAATAAAACTTTAAAAGTGGCGTCCTCACAACATGGCAGCGACCATCCATTGACACAACTTTTTTTTTCCTCGACAATGAGCGCAATTCAAGCAAACACATCCATACATTTCAAATGCAACTCATACATTGCTTTCATTTCCACTCTATATGAAATGCCTTAACTGCGTCAACATCCTGGAAGAATGCTTTGTCTGCTAAACAAGGGTATTGTATCATTTTAATGTTTGTGCAATTTGCTATGGATTTTTGATAAAAAAGAACAAGAATGGTGAAAAAAATGACAAGAAAGTTGAGGATTCTGTTGTTTTTGCAGTGAAATACTTTATATTTTGGGCTTGATTTTTTATGTTTTAAATTGTACTAAATCGTGATATAAAACTTGAAAGCCCTGCGGTCATTGAACACACAACAGCTGTTAGATTTTAAAATGATTTAATAACGTAATATTTACAAAAATAATATAAAATAAACTAAAATATTATTAGAGTTGTCTGACAACTTTTCAGCTACATTGGACAGGGGCGGATCCAGGGGGGAGGGGCATGGAGGGCCAGTGCCCCCCCCTTTGAGTTGGGCCCAATACATACATTTTGTTTTTGTATTTGCCCAATCTTTCACCCATCCATAGACCTCTTGCCCTTGTATGCAAATTGCCCATTTCAGATCTTGTGATTTCAAAATGTTCCTGGCTGGAATGTTCCCCCATATTTCTGAAATTTAGAAGGCCCCTTATTGGTGGACCCCCCTCCAGAGAATATCAATGTTTACATCACATGTTCTGAACTGGGCAATTTGCATACAAGCTAAAGAGGTCTATTGGCCAAATGATTTGATGGAATTGTTATCGGCATTGCAAACTGGTGAAAATTGCTTATAAATGTAATTGTAGTCACCCTGTATTTCACGCTTCACCTAAACGACTGAGCTCCAAATACTCCAGTTTCGCGTTGTTTAGAGATGACCACTGCCCTTGACAAAAGACGCATTTACTACAGGGTTAGCCTCGATTCAGAAAACAGTCCGTGCAATTCAAAAATGTTTCTATTGTTTCATGTCAACATTTTTTTCGTGTTCTTGTTGATATTTGTGAATAATTTACACTGACTCTAGGCTAACCCTGTACAAATGCGTCTGTTGGCAATAAGTACAGCGGTTTTACAATGGGGATCTGTGAATGCGAAAAGGGACAATTGAAGGCCCTGTGTGTGCTCGCATCCATGAAGCACAGGCTACAAATTGAAGGCCATTAGCCATTTCAAAAACGAGTGGAGGACTGGGAACTAGTTTTTATAATTACTCTAATTAAAAAATGAACCGCATCAAGAAAGAGCATATCAGAATTAGTAAGTTTCAGGAGTTTGATAGGGTTTGGACAAGTAGCAACTGAACTCCAGACATTCAAAAACTGCAAAAATTACAAAGAAATGTATGGTTACGGGGGAAGCTTGTCCCCTGCAACATACATTTCTTTGTAATTTTTGAGATGTTTGGAAAGCTGTTACTCGTTCAATATCTAACTAAACCTATCGAAACTTTGTAAACTTACTAATTCTGATATGCTCTTTCTTGTGATGGGGTTCATTTTTTAATTAGATTAATTCTAAAAACTCGTTCCCAGTCCTCTACTCGTTTTTGAAATGGCTAATTGTACTTGTCTGAACAGACGTATGTGCTGTTTGTGAACTCTGATAGGTTAAAGTGCGAGTGTTTCCAATCGGAGTACAAACATTGAAATAAATGATTATTTTCTATCAATATTGTGATATTTTACTACAATAATAATTATACATTGTATATCTTTTTACACTATGTACAATTACTAGATGCTACAAGTTTCAAACCCCTTCAATTTGTTGAAGAAAATACTTTGTACCATTTCGATTCACATCACGTAACCTGACAATCTAAAATTCAAACTGAAACCAGCTATATTAACAATATTATTCCACGAAATCAAGTCGTACATGAGCTGCGCCGAGTTGGCTATCAGCCATGTACGACGAGATTGAGTGGAATAATAATTTTTTTATTATAAAATTATAGACAACCACTGGATTGTGAGAAAAATAACATTCGTTTTTATTTTAGTGTGGCAAAACCAGTCTGCCATTGTTGAAAATCTGCAACTTTCTCTACTCATGGTATTGCTCACGGCGGCCATCTTGGTTGAACTTCAACAAAAGATTACTCATTAGTGTCTATTGTTTGTTCAACCAACATGGCTGCCATGTTTTTATCTCTTGATTCTCAAGGGATTGATTGAAAACCAAGAATATGAGCTGATAGCCTACTAGTAGAGTAGCCAATCAGAGTGTGCGCTTGCTCATATCCAGTGGTTGTCTATATAATAATATGTATGAGTCTCGTTGCAAAAATGCACAACAAAAATGAACTTTGGTTTCTATAGTTTCAAACCAACAAAATAATAATTATTATATGTACAAACGTGACCGTCAGTTTGCTTCAAGATGTCTTCTTTCTTTGTAAAAAATAGTCATTGTAAAATTGTTCAACTATCATCTAGCAAAGCCCTGTACTATTCTTGATATTTGTAACAACACAGGTCCTGTTTCAGGGTCACTTATGTACATGGCACTGTTAGCAGGGCTTTCTAGCATGTCTTCAAATGCTGAAAGAAATGATCGAAAATTATTAGATCTTTTAGGACTGAACCAACTACAGTAATGCTGTGTTTACACTTTGGCGCTTTACCAAGGTACAAATAGGAAAACTATTGTTTCTTGTGTGGTTAACTTTAGTTTTCCACTGTGTACCTTGGTAAAGTGCACTCTGAAAATACAGCATAGAGAGGGAGATCAGGGCCTTTTTATCCATGAGTTTGTAGGGTCCGATGACATTGGGACAATTTTGGGATCACTCACTCACTCGGCTGTAAACTTTCATTACGTTGCCGCTGAAGTATATCACAGGGTGGTAATCCACGAGTTGGCCATTGGGTGCCTTTGATTTCTTTTGCTTGCACATTACATACATGTACATATATGACATCACAGGTTTCATCCACTCACCTCCAAGTACCCTAGGGTTATACAGACTGAGCTGAACCATTGGATTCTCCATGATTGCCTTGTACATTACATAGTTACATACATACATATATGACATCACAGGTTACACCCACTCACCTCCAAGTACCCTAGGGTTATACAGACTGAGTTGAACCATTGGATTCTCCATGATTGCCTTGTACATTACATACATACATACATATATGACATCACAGGTTACACCCACTCACCTCCAAGTACCCTAGGGTTATACAGACTGAGTTGAACCATTGGATTCTCCATGATTGCCTTGTACATTACATACATACATACATATATGACATCACAGGTTACACCCACTCACCTCCAAGTACCCTAGGGTTATACAGACTGAGTTGAACCATTGGATTCTCCATGATTGCCTTGTACATTGGACTGAAAGAAGAATAGAGGTGGTCTATTACTCATGTACCACAAACAATAGAGACAAACTCCACAAAGAGGTGTTGGATCTAGAGTGTTGACCCACCTGTCTTCATCCAGACCCTCATCGATGTTTTCAATGCTTCCTTTCTTGTCTCCCAAAAGCCAGTCGCACTAAAAACAGACAATCTTTATCATCATCAACAGTTATGATCACTATCATCATCACCATCATATTTCACTATTATCGTCGTCATAGATTTATTTATAATTATAACACTGTCTATTTGTATAGAATATAGCATTGATATCAACAGGGGTTCTGACATCTACTCTGAGGAATTTTCATCAGCTGAATCGCACCTTTTCAAAAGTACACTCTCTGCTTGATAGCACTTGGAGGGCAGTGTTTGCCCATCATTTGAAGCAAATAATAAGATTCAAGGAGTTTTATCAGCTGATTGAAACCAAGCAATTAAACTAAATGTAGAACTGACATCTTGACAGGTTGAAATCTCATTCATAATCCCTGTAGAGGTTTAAATACTTACTGCTGCCTCTTGGCTATTGCCAGTCACTTTTAGTGCAACTAAAATATCTTCCTCTTGAAATCCCATTTCTTTGAGATTTTCCACGGCCTACACGTAGGAATTACAGAAATGTTAGCACACTTTGTCTACTCACTGGAACAGGGATGTTGGTTAGAAATGTAGCATATCTTTAAGTAGAGAAATTACACTTTCATCTGACAATACTTTTAATGACGTGCGCTGCTCAACATTTGGCCACCTTTAATGTGTTTACATAATTATTTCTGTTGTCACTTTCTGTCAATTTATTGACCATTCTTAATAGACATTACTGTATGCAAATGAGTATACAATGTATTTAAGGTTGTCATTCTTTTAGCATTACATATGTCATGTAATCAGGGTTTGTGTCACGGTAAGTCTTAGATGACATGGACAATAATTTGTCAGTAGGTAGGAGGGACCAAAATGTCAGTAGAAGGGGTATCGAATGGTCAAGGCGAGACTCCGAGACAAGGCATTTTTTGGCAAGCCCGAGACGCTTTTTCACCGATTTCCTTTGTTTTCAAAATTCAAGACTCTGAGACTTTTGTGAAAAAAAGAGACTTCGAGATCCACGAAATTTGACCGAAATTTTTCGGGACTCACTTTTTACGGGGACCATTCGACACCCCTAGTAGAGCAACCACATCTTAGCAATTCACATGTAGACAAAAGTTGAAATAGAGGAGTGAACAAAAACCCTGTTAATAAAAAAATATATTTTCAGCAATTACTTATGGCATTCGTACCCTAACATTGGCTGTGAACTCTCTTCTTTTCCGTCGTGTTCTGCTGAATTGATCTGTAGGAGGTGCAGGTTCTTCTTGCTCAGGTTCTCCTTCGTGTTGTAGTAACCACTCCATTGCTAGCACAGGTGACATCCTGGACACATTAATATTAGAAACATCATTTCTTGAGCAATCATACAGTCCCAGGGGGGGTTCTCAGGGGTATCAGTGACGAGGAGGTGTGAATGAGACCAAACTTTGTAACCCCCAAAAAGGCCATTACGCAAAAACAAGACCCCAAAAAAGTCCAACAGCCCAAAAATCGTAACCATTTTTTCTCCGCATAAAATCAAGAATGGTAGGATATCATTTTTATCAACCCCCAAAAAAGTCCTTGCCAAAATCTTTATATCAAAAAAAGTCCACCAGAAAATTGATAACCCCAAAAAAGTCCCAAGCCGCGAATTTCAAACCCAAAAAAGGTCTTCGCACCTCCCCGTCACTGATACCCCTGAGTACCCCCCCCCCCCCCCCCCCCCCCTGGGCATACAGTGTATTATCATATTAATAATTCATGAGGAAAACACAATAGAAATCATAGCCGTGGAAGAGCTTGTATTTCTGATACAAAATCGTCTTGATTTGCAGAGACTAAATCTTTGATTTTCTCGGCCAAACTTACTGGTATCTTGAAAATTATAGTAGAACATGTTTTTATACATCTGTACATATGATAAGTCCGATACAATATTCGCAACCGTACTGTATGAAAATTACACTGTTTTGCCTGCAGCTCGACATTGTATTTCCCATACAGTACGGCTGCTCATATTGTATATATTACTTAAACTGTTTGGCACAGATGGACTTGGGCTCCGGTGCCTTGAGCAAGCCATGGAGTGTGTGCTAATAAACACACAACAAAGAGGTAACCATGACAACCCTACCACAATCCCACCAGGTACCCATCATATGTATACTGACCAGGCTAGTCAGTGGAGTACTTACCATTAACCATGACTACCGGCAGGGGAGGGGGTGGCAACAAAAAGGTTAACAATAGCCATTATAAATGAGACTGCTGACCAGCAATGTCTCACACCATCATTGTTATGCACCTGTGTAAACGTAATGCCTTGGCAGCTTTTGCTTCATTGAATCCCATGTCTGTCAGCTTTCTTAACGTACCCTGAAATAGAGAAATTACAATGTAAACAACCTTCATTCCATCACTTAGTAAAATGTCTAAAATGTCAATAATCTAGCTGTACTTATATACATGCTGGAAGACTTACTGGATCAACTGAGACTTCAATAGAATAATTCTTTTCTGTACAAAAATAGAAAGATAAATAATTCAGAAACTATAACATAATATAATTACAATAATAATAGAAAAAGACATGAGGAAGAGAGAGAGAGGATGAATGAATGAATGAATGTATATTTGATGGATCAGGAGTGAGAGGGAGAAAGAATGAAAGAGAGGAAGAAAGAACATACCTCTACAGTTTCCATCTTCGCATTCATCAACAGATTGGAGTAACAGTGAAGAGTCTATCAGTGATATTAGTATTCTTCTTAGTTCGGTGTTGAACTGAAAAGATCACCAGAAATATCATTGAGTATTATTACATGTACCTTTACTTGTATCCCATATCAACTACAATATTCACAATTTTAGTAATCCATCCACCCTTCTCACTCCTTAAAGAGATGCCCCATTTGGTTTCTCCTCTACATGTGGTTCTGTTTCTGCTTGCGTGCAGAACCCAGGTGTCTTCCTCATCCCATAGCAACGCAATAGACCAAATCGGCTAATGCAATGTTGTACCCAATTCAGATTTCAATAGAGCATTGACATGGAAATGAAATGGAAATGTTTGGAACAAAAACCTCTTATTCCCAAAGGTTCTGAATTGGGGTAAAGAATGTAAACATTGCGTTAATAGCCGAATTGGTCTATGATCAATGACTAATCTTTTTAATCATAAATTGATACAATGCAGTATTAGTTTTAATTATTTTCTATATGTACGTACATCAATATGAAGTCCTGTAGCAGCTGCGGCCACTGGTTCCTCTTTTTTCCTTGCTTCCAACTTTAGCGTCAACCTTTGTATTGCGGCAATATCTGGGACTTTGAATGGAACTCTTTTCTGGGCCTAAAGATTCAAACATATTTCATCAGTACCATCCTCAGAGGGGCTAGGGTGAGGAGAGAAAAGGATCAACGTAACAAGCAACTGTTGTCTCCAGGCAACAGGGCCATACATAACCCAAAAGTCAAGCGGGGGGGGGGGGGAGGGGGGCAGTATGTCAGTTAACAACAAAATGATTATATAAATAGTACAGTTCTTTTAATTTTTGGTATGTTTTTCGCTTTGCTAGTGGGGCACTGCCCCCCTGCCCCTGTGCTGTGTATGACCCTGGGCAAACACTGCCCTCCATGTGCTATCAAGCATAGAAAATTAAATTGAAAAGTAGCAATTCAGCTGAAGGAAATTCCTTACGAGCCCAGAAATGACATCTGTTGAATCAAGCAATGTGAGATCAAATAAATAGAATTCTTTATCTGACTGCTATGTAATGTGGTAGATTGGGTTGGCAAGACCAACCACTGACCATAGTGACATGTACATTTACACCAATTGAATGTATGATGAAGTTTCCTCGTTATAATCCTTCATTAATTGTACAACCTTATTGCATAGATCAAAATGGAATTAAAGGACTATGCATACCATTACAGATACAATATAATAATACGATTATAATGCAAGGATTTAATTTAAGTCTTAATTAGAAATCAGAGAAACTACTGTAATAATCTCAAACTCAAAGACAAACAAGAAATAAGCTTATCAAGCGCAAACTGATTTTGACTCTTATGTGGTTTATTGAGTATTTATTCGTCGTTCTTAGACATCATCAGATGATTAGTAGAGATTTGAGAGGATAAAATCGTTCTATAAAACCAAACACGTATTGCATCAACAAACATCTCACCTCGCCTTCGTGGTTCGCGTTGTGACGACGTTTGAGCAAAACTAATTCATCTAAAATGGATCAAAAACAGCTTACTTGTATTTATTCAAGCACTTAAACACCACAACAATGTCTGAAATTACCGTCCTCCTGTATTCCCTCTTCTTCTAATGTCTTTCCATCGTCTAAAATCCGATGGTTTTTCGCAAGAACCAGTTTGTAGGACGAAGAATCTTTGTGGAACTCCCCGCCTAATGCTTTATCTTTTACAGTTGCTACTCTATCTTTGATCGATACATTGACTGTGCTATCCTTCCCAGATGCGTTATTAACTCTTACACTTAATAATGGTAAAGATCTAAGCGACTTTAAGGCCTGCAGCTCAAAGTCTCTCATCTTCAAAACCAACTTTTGCATCAGTTTTTCAACCATGCGCAGAACAACGCAATCTGTGGATTTACTGCGCAATCGTTGATTGACTATTCGGAGAAAGTCCGTACGTCGAAAACTACCCGGACTTTCTCATTTCAAGTCGATATATATTCGGTGCAGACATATTTGGAAGTGCTCGGTTGATAACTCTAGAAAACGATCGATACTTGGTCGTGTTAGTGACACGCAGCACTGGCTCACAAAGAAAACAACATTTCTTTCACAAAAAACATTGAAATGTGAATGAAATTAATCGAGAAGGTCGACGGCAACTAGACTAAAATTAGCATCATGGCGGAGAGTACTCCTAACAGCGATATACCAAAAGGAATGCGCCTTGTAGTTCGGGCGTGGGGAGCTTTTTCGGCGCTTTGTAAGTACAGCCTCGCAAGATTTCACCGGAACTACACACAGAAAGCAAGGCAGAATAAGCTTTAAACATAGTTTTATTAGTCACTATCAACACGGTATTGAATCCCACACGGATGGCATAACTTAAACATCCAGAAAACAGCTTGTATGTTTTAATTCTCCATATTGGTATCAAATTCTTGGGTTTTTCTCGCTAGATCACTTTGATTCAGGTGCTTCTGATCGATCATCACCTGCCCAAGACACACAAGCTTTGGATTTTATCACGGAAAAACGTCATTTACTCTCCTTATTTCGTATAATATCTACAGAAAATCCTCCTTTACAGTATGTTCAAAGTATACTTGAGCCGCCTTCACTGGTTATGGAAATACCCGTTCAAAAATAATAATAAAGGGGAATTCCCTCAGCTGTCATTTTAGTATAGATAACAGTCATCGTCTTTGAATAATTTACCGAGCATTTATAAGGGAAAAAAGAGCATTCGATGCTTACTTTATAAAGCTTCAATGGAGGTGTTTTTCTGTAGATTTAGTGGTTTTTAAAAGATGGTTAATAAATAATGAAGGAATAAAAACAATAATACAAAATGTAACTTAATTGTAATATTTCAACAAAAACTAATTTACATAATAATAAGAATAATGATAGAAAACTGAGACATCTTTGTTTTATTCTCGTTAGGTTGTACATCAATGGGGTTCTTTGTGCTATTTACTCTGTCAGCAAGTTGCTTTGGAATGGGACTATTAATGATGTATGTGGTCTTTGTACATTGTAAATTACAATAATTATCTTATTGCAGGTTCACCTTGTAAAACACTTCAGTGAATGGTGCACCCTGTATTATTATGATGCGTATTTGATCACATTAGTCTCCCTCGCAGTTCAGGTCGTCACGCAACGCTCTCTCAGCCGCAGTTCGGGTTGTCATGCGAGGGAGACTAATTTCACATGGATACTTGCTCAATAAAAGTAATAAATACTTTTATGATAAAACTTAACAAAATAATCAATTACAGTGCGAAGCTCCCAACTATGACCACCTTTAATGTATTTGCATACTTTTGTCTCACCATCCTCCAATTAGCCGTTAGATCAGAGATAAGATAAGACAATCCTGCAAAGCTGATTGGATAATAGCCGAGTCGAAAGTATGCAGATACATTATAGGTGGTCATACATTTGGGCTTCATGCTGTAAGCCTCCCAGCATGTTATTTGAAATGTCTGATGACTGCATTCATGACTCCAAAAAATATTATGAGAGGCTATGCATTGACCTTGCTCATTCACTGTTTATAATTATTTGACCAGATTTTTAGGTATTTTTGTAATGGCGTTTGAGGTACCAGCTTGTTGCCAGTACATGGGATGGATGGTAACAATTAGTAATTGGGTGGAAACGTACTTTAAATTCTGGATGAGAGGTGTGCTATACTTTGGGTAAGAACTGATAATAATTCAGATGTAGATCCATTTTCCCATCACAAAACTATTTTTCAAAGATCATTCCTCAATTTGCTAAACTCACTGGTGGCTAATTGTATTCACAGCAACAGTGATTGCATATATATATAGAGAGAGAGAGCAGATTTCGTATGAATGTGAAAAACCACGGCGCACGGTCACGGCACAGTCACGGCACAGATTCATTTGAAATCCTAAATCGTCATGTCACGTCATGTCCGTTAGTACATGGGATGGATGGTAACAATTAGTAATTGGGTGGAAACGTACTTTAAATTCTGGATGCGAGGTGTGCTATACTTTGGGTAAGGACTGATATTCAGACGTAATCCATTTTCCCATAATAAAACTATTTTTCAAAGATCATTCCTCAATTTGCTAAACTCACTGGTGGCTAATTGTATTCACAGCAACAGTGATTGCATATATATATAGAGAGAGAGAGAGCAGATTTCGTATGACTGTGAAAAACCACGGCGCACGGTCACGGCACAGTCACGGCACAGATTCATTTGAAATCCTAAATCGTCACGTCACGTCATGTCCATTTTTCACAGTCATATGAAATCTGCTCTATGCAGACGTTTGACCATATTTTGTTGAGACAAAGGTTGTATAGGAAGATTACATTTGTACATAATAATAATACTTTATTCAAATACTAAACAATATTTTTAGTTCAATGATGTTATTTTCCTAAATAATGTCCATTTCCTAGGATGGCGTTGATACCAATAATCATGTGCCTAGAGGTGTCGACGTTTGTTGGAGCTGGTGCTATTATTATCACTGCTGCCTTATATGGAGTACTTGCAATTGGACGAAAGTAAGTCAACTACCGTAATTAATAATAATTTATTATTCGCCAAAGGCGAAGTTTTTTTTTTTTATTTTTTATTATATTTTTTTTTTTTTTTTTTTCCGCCAAAGGCGAAGTGGATATTGTGGAATATTTACTGAGACGAAGTCAAGGTAAATTTTCGACAATATCCACTAAGCCTGAGGTGAATAATAATATTGTTTTAGTATATACCAAACTCAGGAACCTCAATAGAATATTTCAATACTTTGGTGTTTTTCTGTGGCAAAACGAATTTACACCCACCATCTTGTCAGCCGCATTATCCCGAGTGGGTAACGTCAAATGGCCCAAGATAGAGAACCAATCAGATTACACGATGTATGTAGGTTCATGAGTTGGTATATACAAGCATCAACGTTCCAGAACTTAGCCCGCAAGATAGAGATTATTACAAAATCAGATTGCACCAATTATGTAGGGGTTCATGAGTTGGTATATACTAACGCTCGAATTTTCCTTTGTAATATTCTCACAATCAGATTGCGCGCGTATGAAGTGGGTTCATGATGCGTGTATACTGACGTCGAATAGCCCAGATAGAAAACCAATCAGATTGCACGATGTATGTAGGTTCATGAGTTGGTATATACTAACGTCGAATAGCCCGAGATAGAGAACCAATCAGATTGCACGATGTATGTAGGTTCATGAGTTGGTATATACTAATGTCAAATAGCCCGAGATAGGGAACCAATCAGATTGCACGATGTATGTAGGCTCATGAGTTGGTAGATACTAATGTCAAATAGCCCGAGATAGAAAACCAATCAGATTGTATGATGTATGTAGGCTCATGAGTTGGTATATAGTTAACGTCGAATAGCCCGAGATAGAGAACCAATCAGATTGCACGATGTATGTAGGCTCATGAGTTGGTATATACTAACTTGTATAAATTATAATAACCTATATTTTCACAGGATGTGTTTGCAGCCAAATTTATTATTATTTTTTATTATTATTTGTAGCCAAGTTTGTTATTAATATTTTATGTTTTCCATTTCCTTGTATCAATAGGGGATCAGACCAAAACAGCCAATCAGAAGATGTAGAAATGAAGACTGGTTTGGTCGACAAAACTGGCAAACCTGCTACCAGTCCATAATGGTTGCAGTGAGGCAGTAACCCAGGCTTTTCCAACGAAGCCAGTTCAACACAAATCAAGAGCTCTATTAAAAGTGGTTTGGGAGATGTTGTGATGTCATTCCTGGATGGGAAGATTTATGTTGTCGAAGTATTTGAAATTGTTTTTCAAGAGATATTATGAAAGCTGGTTTGTCTTTCAAGGTTTAACTTAAATTAGTTATTTGAAAAAAGTTGAACAATTTTATTTTAGTTAATTTATTGTTTAGTTCTATAAAAAAAAACACGTTTTTTTCTGGTGATACATAAAAAGGGAACAGTGTAATTCTATTGGGGTTTTTGGTTATAAAAACCCTAATATATGGAGTATTCTTGGAAAAAAGAGATACAAGGGCGTACGTAAAGATATAATAATGGACTGTCCAGACTGATCAGTATGTTTGAGTTATGTATATATAGGTAACTGTATTGTTTCCAGTTACTGTAATAATTGGGATGAATTGAATGAGTGTGTTTTACCCAAAGTCCAAAGTTGTGTTTGCCTGAAGGGTGAATTCAATTTGGGCTTTTTGAAAAACATACGAGTTCAAATTAACTCCAAACTACATGAAAACCATAATTACCATTAAGAATGTTCATGAATATGGTGCTTAGCCAATCACAATTGACTATTATTATTAGACCAATAATATTGGTAGAGCCAAACATCCGCTTACTAACCTATACTTGCCTGAATTTCAAATATGCTCATTATGGGAAAGAGCCAGCAAAATAATGTTAGCCATTTGAAAAATCAGACAATAAATATTATATTAGCCATTTCAAAATTGCAGAATCGCGTTGCATCATGGGGCTGTTTTGGGGACGCACTTTTCGAAATTGGGCTTGAAAACACAGTATCAGTACCAAAATGTGCAAGAGTAAAGCGATTTACAGAAAATTGGATAAAGAGTAGACATTTACAATCATTTTGCTACAATATGAAGAGAAATGGTGTCCCTCAAAACAGTCCCACAATCCAATGTGAGCATTAACTTCGAAATGGCTAATAATACACCCCCCTCGGACCTCTCGTATACAAATACACCCCACGAACAGACACTAGATCTGCAGGTCAAAATATCACTGTATTTCACCTCTTGCAAACAGTTCCTTATGAACATCATTGCTTGTGTTAGGGTGCTTTTCAATTTGGTTGGAGTGATTGGGCTCTGTCCTGGAACTGATTTTTATCATATAAGTAGCAATCGCCATCTTGAAGCTTTTAATAAATTAATAAAGCTAATTTAGAAATAAATTTAATAACAAATTTAAAACTTTTATTATAATCAATGGACAAGACCAATCTGTCTGGTCATATAAAAAAGCACCCTTGCATTCTAGTTGGAATAGGCGACTTGCACTAGGTCATGTGACAAAAAAACCCTTAATCAAACAGCAGTGTCAAAATGAACTCCAGAAATGAAAAGAGCAGCAAAATTTCAGTGAATAATGTCTGACACAGGAGAAATGACATTAAAAATAAAATCAAACGTTTTCTAAGATTTTGTTTGGAAAATGCATTGAATCAGCAAAATCTTAGAAAACGATCGATTTTATTTTTAATGTCATTTCTCCTGTGTCAGACATTATTCACTGAAATTTCGCTGCTCTTTTCATTTCTGGAGTTCATTTTGACACTGCTGTTTGATTTTAAGGGGGATGTGGTCACGTGACCTCTTAGTGCAAGTCGCCTATTAAGTTCAACACTATATTTTACTAAAAATATTAAAAAGTCAGATTTTAGAAAAAAGCCAGTGTAGAGCACTTATACCGGTATATCCAAAGATCATGCTGCAATATTAGTTCTAGAGAACCTGTAGTTATTTTACAATGGAATAGAGAATCTATTTATGTGGTAGTATAATATATACCCTCAAAATATTTTATTGCAAAAATTCCTACTGACCTTAATTTATTGATTTACAAATTGAAAACTTAAGAATATTATTTACTTCTGGTGTTAGGGTATATCTTGGGGAAGTTTTGTTAGAACTTGAAAGGTTAATGGAAAAATAAATATATTGAGTACAAAAATTTATCCATCCATTCATTCATCCACACATCTATCCCATTTATTTTCACCCTTCCTTTTCTCACATCCTTTCCATAATCTATTTCTCTGTTTTATCTTTCTATCTCATCCTTCCTTCTCTCCCTCAATCAACTCATGCAGTTATCTATCCACCATCCCTTCCATCTGTTTATCCATCTCATCACAGTGTAATTAATTATGACCGATGAAAATGCGAAAAAGTGTATTGCAACGGATGCATTCTTTACAAGTCAAAAGTCGCCAAAACTGCCTTAGTAGGTCCTGGAATCCACCACAGATAGACCAGACACACAATCTCACTTCTGAATCAAGCAAGGAAACTCTGCCAATTCTTCGATTGTTGTGGAGAATGGCCTCTACCATGACACTCGTGCTTAATGATGCTCTGCACTGGGGGCTTCTGAATCTGTGGCAAAAAATGACTAAAGATGTCTAAAATGCAATGAAAATAGGCCTTCTTGATGCAACTGTTGCTGATTCTCTGCTACGCTTGCAATTCGAAAGAAATATCACATGACAACTCGAGGGTCTGCAGAAACTCATATTGCATTCCTGACATTCTTGACATTCCTTGACCAATTTTATTAGAGTAACACAGGTATCCCATCTAAATAATAATAATAAACTTGATTTATACATGGTATCTACATCATTGACACTGAATGCTCCTCCTGAGAACAGTGTTACATGTGTCACCACATAATAATGTGTCACTCCCCCAAAAAAAAATCAAAAAAATCAAAAAAAAAAAAAAACAAAAACAAACTCCCAGCATTGTATGATGACACTAAGGACAGTTAAAGGAACCCCTGCCAGCAGCACACTTGTATCCTGAAACACCCAATTACAAATTCTCCCAGCTTTTCTTAGGCTCGATTTCCAGCCACTTTAGGGTTCCGTGAAATCCTCCTTGGGGGAGGATTTTGCAGACCCCTAAGATGGCTGGAAATTGAGCCTAAGCTTTTTCTCTTTTCTCCTCTTCACAAATTACAATAATTTTATTACAAAACTGACTTATTAGCTTTGCAAGTCACATGGTTATACATGTACATTTAAATCATTTCTCAATGTGAACAATCTCAACAACATCTCTAAGGCATAGTTTGTTTTTAATAACCTCAGGGAGTGGCAAGCATGCAACAACATCGTCCAGTGAGTTCCTGTTTCCATGGACGTCAAACAGAATCCTTCGAATAGCAAGCACGCAATTAAACATCAAGGATTTCGGTTGCCCTGTCATGGGTTTTAGTACAGTTTTTAAGTATCCACTGGCCAAGTCTGCAGCCGTCTTTCCAGCATTATTCAAGTACTCTAAATTAGCCCCAGCTTGTAACAAAAGCTCTGTTGACTCTTCGTCATTTAATGTAGCTGTTAAGTGCAGTGGTGTTTTGCCTTTGAAATCACCCACGTTTACGTCTGCCCCATGAGTCACAAGAACACAAGTACATGCAAGATGCTTCTGCTGCACTGCCATGTGTAAAGGAGTCCTCTCAAGCTTCCCTGACTGTTTATTCAGGTCTCCTCCATTCTTGGCTAAAATCTCGATGCATTCAGGGTGATTATGGCGGGCTGAGAAGTGTAAAGGGGAAAGATTCTCTCCCTGTGAACGAGATCCTGGTTGTTGTCTTACGATGGCGTTTACCTCGGCTCCTTTAGCGATGAGAATCTCAGCTGTTTTTGAGTTGCCATTTCTGGCGGCTAAATGAAGAGGAGACATACCGTCTCTTGTGATCGCTTTTACATCAGCACCATGATTAATAAACAACACAACGCATGCTAAACTGTTAAAGCGAGAAGATACATGCAGTGGTGTAGTATATTCTGCGATAGTTTGATTGACTATGGCGCCATTTTGAAGCAGGAATTCTGCGCATTCAACATGATCATGAGCTGCTGCTACGTGTAATGGCGTAACACCGCCAGCAGTACAGTTTACATTAACTCCAGCCTTACATAACTCTTGTGCTTCACTTAGGCAACCTTTACGGACAGCTTTGACCAAGTTTCTCAAACGAACAAAACGTTCATTTAGAACACGACCTTCCGCCATGTTTATCTCTTCATACCTCTCCCCTCCCCCCTCCTATCAAAACCCCCCACCCCTCCCTCCGTGATAATCGAAAAACCGCTGAATAAAAACTTCGCTGGCTCATAAAATTCAAAATGGTAGAAGGTTTGTTGCCATTTCTTATTATCTTTGCTTTTTTTACCTTTTCTGTTGCTTTCTCTTTGATTTTTCTAACTTCAGCTGAACCCATGCATTTGTATATTCTTCCAGGAGACACAGATAAAGGAAATGGTATTTTTAAATTCAAGGACGAAGAAGCAACACCTGACAGCTTCCATGAATACCCCTGTCAGTGTTAGAGATGGCAAGGTCCCCCTGATCATCGATAATGGTAAGTATTTTATGTACTACTGAAGCATAGAATAGCTTTGATCTTTACCTCAAGAGAATAATTATCATATATATCAGAAACGTGTAACATGTTTTTGAAGATGGTACTACTGTATAAATACTGGGTTGCAATCAATCCCTGGAGATTTAAAGCACAAAGGCACAGTGGCCATGTTGGTGGTACAAACAAGAGAAGCTAATGAGAAATGCAGCATTGTCAGGCACCAACATGGCCGCCATGACGTCACATGCAATCCACCAGCCCCCCCCCCCCCCCCCCCCCCCCCTTAATCACACTTCATCTCTTGCATCGGAAGCAGCAAGTGCATGCATGTATCCCCCACTCCCCACCATAACCACCCATTTTGGTCTGGAACTGGGTATGGGAAAAGGTCTCAAAATTACAGGGCCAGGGTTTCAAGAGCTCAGTGGCAATTGTCCCTACCCAAATTTCATGAAATACCAACCCCCCACCTGGGGTACATGTACATGTACCTCCTCATAACCAACCATTTTGCTTTTAATACATCATGGGGGTGATCACTAATGAGTGCAAGAAGGCTATATATAGACTGTACTTTAAATTACCGTACTTCTTGCAGGTGGATATCAATGCCGTGTTGGATGGGCTACAGACAGTGCACCAAGACTTGCATTTAGAAATCTTGTAGCCAAGTCAAGGGGAAGAAAAGTAAGGACAGCTGTCATCAGTATTAGATTAGAGACACTGCATGGTGGCTTAGTTGATGTATGGTCTTTGATATGAGAGTGGCTTTGATGTGGAAGGGGGTAGAGGGCCTTGTGTAGACCAAACTTGACGAAGGGGCACGTATAGGTTTATATACAGATTTAGTACAATTTTAGACTTGAATATATAGTTTTGTGCGCTGTGATTGGTCAAGCGACCAGTGATTATGAGACAATAATCACTGGTCGAGAGCGGAAGTAAAATATCACCAATTGCAGAAGTACTGATATTAAACGTTTTTTTATCCTGAATTTTAGTCTTTTCTCTGATAATCAAGTCTAAAATTATACTAAAACAATTATTCACCTCAAGCTCAGCGATTATGGTGAATATTCACCTCGACTTCGTCTTGGTGATTATTCACCAAATAATTATTGTTAAGTATATGGTCCTTTAGCTTCTTCTTGATGAACATGCACAGTAATGTTTTCTTTCTATAAACTGTGTGGTTGTTGTTGTCAAGGGTGAACCAGATTCTGGTGGCCTTGCTGTTGGGAATGACATTGGTACACTTGAGATGCTGAGATGGTCGGTAAAGTCACAGTTTGACAGAGATGTGGTGACTCATTATGAATGTCAGGTAATTAATACACATTACAAGAGCAGAGAAAACAATGGATTTACCTTCAAAAATTTGAAATTTATGCCCTCTGCATTATCTTCCTGTGGTAGTTCTGTTGCTTCAAAATGCTATGTTCTATGGTGTATCGGTATCTGTGCAATAAGTCTATACTCAGTACTAGTCTGTAGGTTTCCCACTCGTATGAAAAACCCAAGGCCTTATACTAATTATTATTATTAAGTCAATGAAATGATTGGTTAACTTAGGAACAAGTTCTGGACCATGCCTTCAACCATCTTGGTGTTAACACTCCTGGTGGGGTAACACATCCAGTGGTGATGACTGAGCCGGTCTGTAACCCTAACTATTGCAGACAATGTATGTACATGTTATAACTTATTTTGTATTGATAATTGAAACATTGTTGTATTATTATTATTTATTTTTTAATTTAATTTTTAATTTTTTTAAATTTCTGTTCCACACGACCGCACAAGCTTTAGCTTTAAATAATATTGTGTTTAAATAAAAGTTATTGTATTGTATTGTATTGTATTGTATTGTATTGTATTGTATTGTATTGTATTGCATTGTATTGTATTGTATTGTATTGTATTGTATTGTATTGAATGAAAACTAATAACTTTACTTAATTTGTCTTTTAGTGATGTCAGAGCTTTTGTTTGAATGCTACCATGTGCCGTCCATATCCTATGGGATAGACAGTCTTTTCAGTCTGTATAACAATATATCTAATGCATGTAAGTGGTCTGTTTACATGTACATGTACTCTCTGTCGCTAGAGGTCCGTTTGTACCTGCATGTATTCTGTATGCACTGTAAATTCAATGTAGAGCTCAACAAATCAATCCATCCATAAATGTATATGTCACCAATGTATACCCATTCATCATTCATATATCCATCCATCTTTTCTTCCTCCCTTTTCTTCACCCATTCAACTATCCATCTATCCTTTTATCCATCCATCCTTCCTTAATATATCCATGTTCCAATCCATCTATAGCTTTGACCGACTGACTCAGACCCACCGACCAACTGACCGACCAACCCACCAATCAACTAATTGACCCATCCAACCTCTAACTGACCAACCGACCGACTGACTGACCAACCAACCGACTGACTGACCAACCGACTGACTGACTGACCAACCGACTGACTGACTGACCATTGATTGACTGACCAACCGACTGACTGACTGACCATTGATTGACTGACTGACCAACCAACTGACTGACTGACTGATCACTGACTGATTGATTGATTTTCAATTTTAGCATCAGTGAACACTCTTGTTGTGTCATCTGGTCATCAAGTCAGCCATGTTCTTCCTGTTGTCAATGGAAGACTTGATGCACAAAACTGTAAAAGGTTGGTCTGTCTGTCTGTCCTTTTCTTGTCAAAAATGCAAGTATTGTCACTACTTTTTGCTTATCATTTCAATTGATTGTGCCCAGGATTAATTTAGGAGGTGCAAGTAATGCTTGGTACATGCAGAGATTGTTACAGTTGAAACATCCTACACATGCGGCACAAATTTCATTAGCTAGAGCACAGGTAAGTAGTGATTTATACACTATTTTAAATAGAGAATTTATACACAAATAACATAGGAAGAGGATAGAATGAGCTCCGTTGTGAACACTTGTATGCTATTTCAGAAAAAATTATTGAAAAAGCTGCAGTATTATAAATATTATATTGGGCTCCCTGTGTTCTCCTTTGTAATACCACAGGAAGCCCAATATATAATATGCCATGTGTAATACCACAGGAAGTCCAATATATAATATGCCATGTGTAATACCACAGGAAGCCCAATATATAACATACCATGTGTAATACCACAGGAAGCCCAATATATAACATACCATGTGTAATACCACAGGAAGCCCAATATATAACATACCATGTGTAATACTACAGGAAGCCCAATCTACAGGAAGCCCAATATATAATATGCCATGTGTAATACCACAGGAAGCCCAATATATAACATACCATGTGTAATACCACAGGAAGCCCAATATATAACACCATGTGTAATACCACAGGAAGCCCAATATATAATATGCCATGTGTAATACCACAGGAAGCCCAATATATAACATACCATGTGTAATACCACAGGAAGCCCAATATATAATATGCCATGTGTAATACCACAGGAAGCCCAATATATAACATACCATGTGTAATACCACAGGAAGCCCAATCTATAACACCATGTGTAATACCACAGGAAGCCCAATATATAACATACCATGTGTAATACCACAGGATGCCCAATATATAATATACCATGTCTAATTCCACAGGAAGCCCAATATAAAATATGCCATGTGTAATACCACAGGAAGCCCAATTTATAACATACCATGTGTAATACCACAGGAAGCCCAATATATAACATACCATGTGTAATACCACAGGAAGCCCAATATATAACATACCATGTGTGTAATACCACAGGAGGCCCAATATATAACATACCATGTGTGTAATACCACAGGAAGCCCAATATATAACATACCATGTGTGTAATACCACAGGAGGCCCAATATATAACATACCATGTGTGTAATACCACAGGAAGCCCAATATATAACATACCATGTGTAATACCACAGGAAGCCCAATATATAATATGCCATGTGTAATACCACAGGAAGCCCAATATATAACATACCATGTGTAATACCACAGGAAGCCCAATCTATAACACCATGTGTAATACCACAGGAAGCCCAATATATAACATACCATGTGTAATACCACAGGAAGCCATGTGTCTAATTCCACAGGAAGCCCAATATATAATATGCCATGTGTAATACCACAGGAAGCCCAATTTAAACACCAGTAAACCACACGAAGCCCAATATATAACATACCATGTGTACTTACCACAGGAAGCCCAATATTAACATTTGTGTTCATACCCAGGAGCCCAATATATAACATACATGTGTGTAATACCACAGGAAGCCCAATATATAACATACCATGTGTGTAATACCACAGGAGGCCCAATATATAACATACCATGTGTGTAATACCACAGGAAGCCCAATATATAATATGCCATGTGTAATACCACAGGAAGCCCAATATATAATATGCCATGTGTAATACCACAGGAAGCCCAATATATAACATGCCATATGTAATACCACCGAAAGCCCAATATATACATGTAACATCAGCCATCTTGCTCTACCACAGGAAGCCCAATATATGCTTGCCGGACCCAGAAGCCCAACAAGCAAGATATTTGGCATTGGGACTTTCTCCTTTAATATTCATTTATTCATCCGTAGACATTTTGACTCTAGATACCACCGGTATTGCTATTCAACGCCCATAGGGATAACTTCTCAAGTACCACAGATTAATTAATTAATTAGGAGATTCCCAAAGTCCTTTGTGGTCGTCAGCTTCTTGCTTGTTGCTTTCTGCCCAGACAGTGATATTTGGAATAGGTGTATATGCCATGTGCTCTAGATACCACTGGTAGCCCACCAAAAAATATAACAATAGCCTCAAAAGAAATGGTTGATCTCCCTGTGTATTTGCCAGATATTTGACTATTTATTAACCATACACAATATACTTCAGGAGTTGGTACACAATCATGCCTACATATCGACTGACTATGGAAGTGACATTCTTAAGTGGGCTTCAACAGAGTATTATGATGATAATGTGAAAAAGATACAACTACCCTTCCACCAGGTAAAACATTCTTCTCTAAAAGTATGACGGTCCTGTGGGAAAAAAGTGATTGTCTCTCATGAGCCACCACCCATGTTGTCAGGCAAAGTGCATGGTTACTTACAAGAAGTCAAATATTAATTAGGACTGAAGGGATCCTGTAACTCCTACGTGGAGAGTATAGTGCATTCTGCCAACAGCCAACGCTATCCTGTGCAAGTTGGGGGATCTTCTGCTGTCAGTGATCATGTTTCTGTTACTTTAGCCTCAAGCTCCTCAGACGGGCACAGTCAAGAATGAAGAAAAGGAGAAGTTACGGCGCCATAAACAAGGAAAACGACTCCAAGAAATCAATGCAAGACGAAGAGAAGAAAAGGTATAATGCACACTATCAATATTGTTGTACTAAAAGCTGGGACAGTGAACGATTGCTTACGCATTCGTTAGAAAGACATTTTGTGCAAAATTGCAGAAGACGTACCGTGCCCATTCTACATGGGGAATTTTGATACAAGCCCAAGCCCAAGAAGCCTTTATTATTTCACTATGAAAACGTGCCTCACTCCCAAGCACAGGCACCAGCAATCATAAGCACAACAATCAACATTCTTCCTTTGTGGCATTCAATAATACCCTCTCTTGTTCTAGATTGCAAGGGAAGAAGCAAAGCTGCAAGACCTTAAAGACATAAAAGACTTTGAATCCAAAGATGAAGAGGCTTACAAGGTAATGAACATGCATAAATGAAAGAGGTGACATTTCCAGTGTTGAACTTTTTCTTGTAAGCTATTTGTAGCCTTACTATGGCCTCTTTTATCTGGAGAAACACTGACCACAGGTAACCCACTCACCATAGAAACCCTGACCACTGGTAACCCACTCACCGTAGAAACCCTGACCACAGGTAACCCACTCACCATAGAAACCCTGACCACAGGTAACCCACTCACCATAGAAACACTGACCACAGGTAACCCACTCACCAGAGACACCCTGACCACAGGTAACCCACTCACCGTAGAAACACTGACCACAGGTAACCCACTCACCATAGAAACCCTGACCACAGGTAACCCACTCACCATAGAAACCCTGACCACAGGTAACCCACTCACCATAGAAACACTGACCACAGGTAACCCACTCACCAGAGACACCCTGACCACAGGTAACCCACTCACCGTAGAAACACTGACCACAGGTAACCCACTCACCATAGAAACCCTGACCACAGGTAACCCACTCACCATAGAAACCCTGACCACAGGTAACCCACTCACCATAGAAACCCTGACCACAGGTAACCCACTCACCATAGAAACCCTGACCACAGGTAACCCACTCACCATAGAAACACTGACCACAGGTAACCCACTCACCAGAGACACCCTGAACACAGGTAACCCACTCACCGTAGAAACACTGACCACAGGTAACCCACTCACCATAGAAACCCTGACCACAGGTAACCCACTCACCATAGAAACCCTGACCACAGGTAACCCACTCACCATAGAAACACTGACCACAGGTAACCCACTCACCAGAGACACCCTGACCACAGGTAACCCACTCACCGTAGAAACACTGACCACAGGTAACCCACTCACCATAGAAACCCTGACCACAGGTAACCCACTCACCATAGAAACCCTGACCACAGGTAACCACTCACATAGAAACCCTGACCACAGGTAACCCACTCACCATAGAAACCCTGACCACAGGTAACTCACTCACCATAGAAACCCTGACCACAGGTAACCCACTCACCATAGAAACCCTGACCACAGGTAACCCACTCACCATAGAAACCCTGACCACAGGTAACCCACTCACCAGAGACACCCTGACCACAGGTAACCCACTCACCGTAGAAACACTGACCACAGGTAACCCACTCACCATAGAAACCCTGACCACAGGTAACCCACTCACCATAGAAACCCTTACCACAGGTAACCCACTCACCATAGAAACCCTGACCACAGGTAACCCACTCACCAGAGACACCCTGACCACAGGTAACCCACTCACCGTAGAAACACTGACCACAGGTAACCCACTCACCATAGAAACCCTGACCACAGGTAACCCACTCACCATAGAAACCCTGACCACAGGTAACCCACTCACCATAGAAACCCTGACCACAGGTAACTCACTCACCATAGAAACCCTGACCACAGGTAACCCACTCACCATAGAAACCCTGACCACAGGTAACCCACTCACCATAGAAACCCTGACCACAGGTAACCCACTCACCATAGAAACCCTGACCACAGGTAACCCACTCACCATAAAAACCCTGACCACAGGTACCACTCTCCATAGAAACCCTGACCACAGGTAACCCACTCATCATAGAAACACTGACCACAGGTAACCCACTCACCATAGAAACCCTGACCACACGTAACCCACTCACCATAGAAACACTGACCACAGGTAACCCACTCACCATAGAAACCCTGACCACAGGTAACCCACTCACCATAGAAACACTGACCACAGGTAACCCACTCACCATGGAAACCCTGACCACAGGTAACCCACTCACCATAGAAACACTGACCACAGGTAACCCACTCACCATAGAAACCCTGACCACAGGTAACCCACTCACCATAGAAACCCTGACCACAGGTAACCCACTCATCATAGAAACCATGACCACAGGTAACCCACTCACCATAGAAACACTGACCACAGGTAACCCACTCACCATAGAAACACTGACCACAGGTAACCCACCCACCATAGAAACCCTGACCACAGGTAACCCACTCACCATAAAAACACTGACCACAGGTAACCCACTCACCATAGAAACCTTGACCACAGGTGACCCACTCACCGAAAAACCCTGACCACAGGTAATCCATTCATTGAAAAACCTTGACCACAGGTAACCCACTCATTGAAAAACCTTGACCACAGGTAACCCACTCAATGAAAAACCCTGACCACAGGGTTGCTTGCTGAAAAATGTAGCTTCTTTTTTACTGAAACAAAGTTTCTATTCTGATTGCAGGTGGCTTTAAAAGGTGGAGGTTTCCAGTCAGCTGAGGTAATATTTAAGCAAAACTGTCACTTTGATGACCATTCAGTGATGACAAGTTATTACGTTTCAGGCTCTCAATACAGCCATCAAAAATCTCACTTCATCAATGGAGAGAAGGAAAGAGAAACTCTTGGCAATGCAGACAGCAGTAGAGATGGATGAAGTGGTAAGTGTCTGTACCAGAGGTACTCCAAGCTTAGCATTTGTCTCTAGTTACTAGCAATCATAGTTGGGTTGAGCTTCAGTTGGGCTAACTGTGTCTACATGTATATACATGCCAAAACGTTGATGTACCACTCCATCAATGTAGTTTTACAAGTAATGCATGGTTGCTCGTGTTACACCTCCATACGCAACTTGTTGTGAGAGATGCCATTGCATGTCACTCTATAGTTAGTGCATTGGCGAGCGGACTCGGTTCAGACAGGCTGGGGTTGGGTCCCATGTGACATCAATTACATTGTATCCTTGGTGAAGAGGCTCTACTTTCACATTGCCTCACTCCACCCAGGTAGAATGTGTACCAATGAATTGTCGCAAGATTGTACTTCAACTAATATTTTTGCGTCCTGTTTTACAGGGCCAAGGTTCTGATGCTGGTGTGTACATTGGTGTTGATAGTTCTTCAACTGAAAAAACAGAAACAAAAAAGAGACAAAGAAGCCCTAGGGGGGATCACAGGGGAGAATTGGGTCCTGAACATCAAGACAAAAGATCGAAAGAAGAGAAAAAGCATGAATTACAGAAGGCACAAGATAATGGTCAACAAGAAGAAGCTTTTAGCTCCTGGCTTACTGGGCTGCGTCAAAGGCGAGAGGTATGGATTGATGATGAAGATGACCCAGACAATGATGATGATGGTGATGATGATAATAGACCTTATGCATAATGATGTAATATGACTACAACTACCAGAATGCTTTGTGCATCTTCTTTTGTGAGATATAATACTCCAGTTTCGCGTTGTTTAGAGATGACCGCTGTCCTTGACAAAAGACGCATTTGTACAGGCTTAGCCTCGATTCAGAAAACAGTCCGTGCAATTCAAAAATGTTTCTATTGTTTCATGTCAACATTTTTCGTGTTCTTGTTGATATTTGTGAATAATTTACACTGACTCGAGGCTAACCCTGTACAAATGCGTCTGATGTCAATAAGTACAGCGGTTTTACAACGGGGATCTGTGAACGCGAAAAGGGACTATTAGTACCCTTTGTCTTAGTGAATTGTAAACTATTTATTAAACATTACTTGGCAGCTAAAACTGAATTACGTAATTTACAATTGATTGAATTACCTCAAGAGCGAATAAAAGACATAAAAATCTAGGAAAAAAAGAAAATGTGCAAAGCATTCTTTAAATAAAGTTCATTCATTCATTCATTCGTAGTTGTAGTCACATTACGTCACTATGCATAAGGTCTATTGACAATGGCTACCATGGTTATAGAATAATAATAATTCCTTCTCGATTCTTTTAGGAAATCTACGATGCTCGTCAACAACGAAGACAAAGACGTGAAGAACTCGCAACAAGACGCAGTCACGCATCAATGGAACGTATGAGAATTCTATCCCGACTTGCATACGATCCAAATGGTAAGAGCTCTCGCTTTTCGTTCCACTACCACTGCATTACACGAAATTGTTTTTTACATCCTGTCCACAACGTTGTCTTCTGCAGTTCGCGATGATGGCACCACTCGACTTGCTCACGGCAAGAAATCTAAAGAAGACACGTTTGGACAAAATGATGAAGACTGGATGGTGTACAGGGCAATTGTAAGTCTATTGTCGTTAGTAAATGATATATATTCTATTATAACTGTTGCATGCACAAGAGGATTGCTTTATGTACTTCTGCAATATTGTTCGCAATTGGCTGCAGCCTAGCCTGGTACTGAATGTATGCATTTCTCTGTGAGTTGTCGCCTTGTTAAATCAACCATTTCCCTATGCTACTAGTGCAGTTGTTTTAATTGACCCCAGTGCAAGGCTTTCCTGGTTGGGGCCGGGAGTTTGGGTCGAGGGGAAAGTGGAGTGAGGAGAAGAGGCGGAGAAGGGTGTGTAATTTAATGCAGGCTAGATTACACAGAGTAGAAATCTTTTGATAAGGTTTCACTGGAGTAGTAAAGATGGGCAACAATAAGTATTTACACGTTGATGGATGTTTGTAGAATAAAGATGCTGGGGATTCTGACAGTTGATAAGGTTTCACTGGTCAGGAGTAGTAAAGATGCAGGGCAACA
Organism: Actinostola sp. cb2023; assembly: GCA_033675265.1. Lineage (NCBI taxonomy): Eukaryota > Metazoa > Cnidaria > Anthozoa > Actiniaria > Actinostolidae > Actinostola > Actinostola sp. cb2023. The sequence continues at coordinate 409,526 of JAUJYZ010001008.1, forward strand.
ATAAGTATTTACACGTTGATGTTTGTAGAATAAAGATGCTGGGGATTCTGACAGTGAGAAGGAACAAGAAGAGTTAAACGAGCTGGAGAATCTACTTAAAAAGCATGACAAGGAGTTCGCAAGGTGATAGTAACATAACTAATGCAACTATACTGGTATACTAATAGTTGTATATATTACACAGTAGAACCCTGTGCACTATCTTGAACACTCAAAGAATAACAAAAATAGGTCAAGAGAGTGGAGACTCGAAATGTAGCCAAGTCCAATTCCACTGTGTTGTAATCCAGGGAATATCAACCAGGGATGGATCCAGGGGGGGGGGGGGGTATTCAGGTTGGACATTGGTTTCAGCCAAATTTTTTGTAAATATTTTTTTTGGGCAAAAATGGTATTCCAATTTCCCAAAGGGGGGCGTGCGCCTTCTTCGCCCCACCCTAAATCCACCCCTGTCAATATACATTTCTGTTTGTGATAATCAAGGGGGACTGCACCATGGTTCTACTGTACATCGTAATCCTTATTCAAAATATAACATCATAAGTCATTGGTTGATTGTTGAATGATGATGATACAAAATGGTGGTGTTGTAGTGATGATGATGACTGTTGGTGGTGATTATGATCGTGATGTTATTGATTAAAACCATGACAGTGTTGTATACACTGATGTCACAGGTCCGAGGCAGCCAAAGGAGCCCCAGTAGACTGGGCCGAATATCATCAACTTCATTTTGGAGTAGAGAGAATAAGGTTAGTTGAATACAATACATTCTACATGACATTCTACATCACACAGATCTGACTCCCGATACTGACTGAGTTTCACTAACAACGCAACCACAAATGCACAAGTGGCATTATTTCAGTGCAAACAGCCAGACACAAGTATAAACGTAATCATTGTTTTTCCATTTATACTTACATCGGGCACAAGTTCTTGTGCTTGCAACCATACATAGTGAAAACTTACAATATTATTGCGTTCTGACTGACGTTTTACATGTTTTGTAGAGTCCCAGAGATCTTGTTTGAGCCTGCTATGTTAGGAATAGAGCAAGCTGGAATCACTGACACCATAGAATTTGTACTGGGCCACTATTCATCTGATAGACAAAACTCGCTAGTACAGGTATGTTAAACTGGATAAACAGGTTATACAAGATAAGCATGGTTAAACCAAACAGCTTTTACCCAGTTAGTTTCATATTCTCAATTCCAATTTTTTTTTAAATAGGCACATGTATTACATCATGTCCTCTTCTCCCGTCCCGCTTTCCATTTTGCATGACGTTAGTACACACTAATGCATTATTTTGTTTCGGTCAGAATATCTTTTTAACGGGTGGGAACACTGTGTTTCCTAACTTCTTGGACCGTCTAGAAAAAGATCTGTTGGCAATACGTCCATTCAAGTCGACCTTTAAAATCCACCAAGCCAACAATCCAAGTCTAGACGCTTGGCTTGGGGCACGAAAATGGGCAAGTAACACATCCAATCTAACACTAGGAAGCATAACAAGACAAAACTATGAAGAGATGGGTGCAGAGTATCTCAAGGAACATTTGCTTTCTAATTTGTTTGTTCCTACTCCAGTGACCATCCAATAACAGATGTATAATATATATAATGTATCATGTACTAGAGAGTTTTAAGTGCAGTAAAACATGGCACAATGTTCAACGTAACAGTCAGCCTTTCTTTATACAATTTAACTTTGCAAACCTCTTTTGCTTAACCACACTCATCTCGTGTAAGAAAACATGATTATTATGCCACTGTCATTCAGTACTGTTGCCTTACAGTGTGTGTAGGACAGGTAAACGCTCGCTAGTTTCCTGTTCTGGCCATCTAACATTTCTGAAGTAAGACTTCACAATTTCTTTCATAAATACTAAGTCATCTTTATGAAGTTTCTACTGCTTTAGGGAGGGTGGCCTGGTTGTCTGTTTTACTAAACGCTTTAAAAGGTTGTGCAAAGCACTGAGAAAGGAAATGTGGAAGGCGCAATGCATTGCACCAATGTCAGTGACTCTTGTTTTCAGCTTGGTCAACTGATATTCTGGGTCGAAGCCAATCTACCAATTTTGTAGAGTGAAGGAAAAATAATTGAAAATTCGACTGACTCTTATCTACAATGTGGGCCATCATCAAAAGAGACTCGCTTGTTTGTTGACATATTTATTGTTAGTAAAGCAGTTAATAACAATATTACACCACGAGTACTAGATTTCACTCCAGTAAAAGCTCTCAATTGAAGGGGTCCCTGCAAGAACAACGTAAGTGATCTCTGATCCAAATCTAAATTCTCCTTGAGATTCTTTGAATTTCAAAGGAGATTTTGGGTTTTGATCACAAGTCACTTACTCTGTTCTTGCAGTGACCCCTTCAATTGTTGACACATGGTTGATATTTACAAGACAGCTTCAAAGTCTTGGTACACTGAACCAGACACAAGTATCTGGCGATGTACATACTACTAAATGATGGGTTATTCCTTTACTTCTAGCAAATATCTCTTTCCCTCTTTTGTAATGAAAATATCTGCCTGAAATTGGTTCTGTGTTTCTACTCGACCAATGAGGGTTTATCATGTAATTTCAAAACTCATAGGACAAAAAATGATTATCATAGCTGGAAAGAGCTCGTTGAAATTAGTAAAAATGTGAAGTTTGGAAAAGATCGCTCCACAAATTACGAAGATATGAATTTTCAAAAATCGAAATTTTATATGAAAACCTTTGGAAATCACGCTTGGAGGCAACTCTAGCCTACCAACAAAGGTTTTCATACAAAATTTCGATTTTTGATTTTTTTTTTGTCCTACGAGTTTTGAAATTATGTGATAAACCCTCATTCACACAGCTAAATCCTGTGTAATTCTGACATAATTCATGTTTGATTTCATGGTGCTGGACGACCATGATCATCCCATACTTGGGGCCAAAAACTGGGTTTACCTCGGTGAAGAACCTCATAACTGACGTAACTGATTTTTCTCTTCCTGTAGACCCCATCGATGAATCCATATATCGATGATGGTTAGTTTTAGAGACACAACAGTGTTAGTTTGCGAGGTTCTTCTACCAAAACACATACATGATTGTACACGTTTGTACATGATTGTATAGTCTGAATTGAAAACCAAGCCAATCCAGATTGCTAGTATTTGTTAATATGTTATATTGGTAGATAACATGTCTGCAACCATTCTACTGCATCCACAGTATACCCCCCTGGGTACTACAAGGAGGGGAGAGGGTGGGGTTATCAACAGAGGGTCCCTACAGCAGCTATCTTGTTGGTCACGAACAATGAAATATTTTAAAATGAGAAAGGATATTCTCCTGAGGAGAACAACTATATTGCTCTGGGGACAGTTGTTCGAAAGGCGATTAGTGCTAATCCTGGATTAGCGTCAATAGTTTTCTTAAGAATTAATCCTGGATTAGTGCTAACAACGAACAACCAGGCCCTGGTCCACAAGATGGCTGCCACAGGAACCTGCTATAGATCACATTTCGACTTCTCTCCACTTCATATTTGGTTTGGAATAAAACATAATGAATGGTTTCCAACTTGACAGGTCACAATACAGTCAACTCCCTCTAGGTGGACATGATCCCTCTTGCCTTCTCTCAAGGCAGACAGCTTGCTATGTTGGTCCCGATGGTGTCACACTTAGAGAGAGTTGACTAAAGCATTTTGGGGTTTCTGGGATCAGTACATGTATTTCAGGTTTGGCTTAGAATGAAACATAATGAATGGTTTCCAACTTAATAGGTCACAATACAGTCAACTCTCTCTAAACCTCACACCCCTATAAGGCCGTGTTTACACTTGGTGGTTTACTGAAGTAAACAAGTTACCGAACCTTGGTAGAAATTAGAAAACTATTGTTTGTTGAGCTGTTAACCTTAGTTTTCTGATTTGTACCTTGGTAAAACGCTCAAGTGTAAACATGGCCTTACACCTTTGTGTGGTCCCTGCTGCACTGTATATTCAATCTCTAAGTCAGACACCTTTGTGTAGTTCTTACTGTACTGTTGTACTGTAAATTCAATCTCTCTAAGACTGACACCTTTGTCTGACCCCTTGCATTCTCTCAAGGCAGACAGCTGCCTAAGTTGGTCCCGATGGTGTCCCATCAGAGTTGACTGTAAAGCATTTTGTGGTTTCTAGGATCAGCATCTCAGGTTTGGTTTATTCTTAACCATGAATCTGAAAACAACAACAGTCAGTCTTAAATACCGTGGTAAAAGGTTGACATCTGTCTATATAGACCACATTTCATAGACTGTGAACAGTCCCTCTTTTCCTTCCAGACTCAGTCGAACGAGAGAAAAACCGATCCCAGACGCGTGAGTGTCCCCATTCTCCTCGCGTCCATGGGATTCTAAAAACACGTTTTACTGAGTCTGGAGGAAAAAGGAAGGACTGTTAGCAGACTAACATTGCAAGACTTACTTGTCTAATTAGTCCAGAATGAATTGATAGATGCTTTGTCAAAATGTCTTGTATTGCGGTTGATCTGCAGACAAAAGAGCAACGTAAATAGAGCTTGCAACATTATGCTAACATGAGCCATAATATTATTATTATGTGTACACCCTTTAAACCACACGGAAGTGTTGCCATGGTGTTCTTCAGATCTCTATAGTCTAATATACTTGAGGGAAGTTTGAGGGCCACAGCGACATCATATCTTATCATATTCATTAATAATTCATGAGGAAATCACAATAGAAATCATAGGCGTGGAAGAGCTTGTATTTTTGATACAAAATCGTCTTGATTTGCATAGACTATATAACTTTGATTTTCTCGGCCAAACTTACTGGCACCTTGAAAATTATAGTAGAACATGATTTTATACATCTGTGGATATGAGTCTGTGTTGTATGAGATCTACAATCACTCGCCTTCGGCTCGTGATTGTATATCTCCTACAACACGGCCACTCATATTGTATCTACTACATTGCTACTAAGTGCCTCCCTCGTAAAATAAAGTCGTTTCTTTATTCTCTCATTTAAATATATTTTTTATATTTCTACATGTAGTTGTTGTGATATTTTACGATTGTTACCAACTAAAATGTAGATGGTATTAATTTACAATACAATCTAACAGTCTGATAATAGAGATAAAGTAAGGATATTGGTATTATTAGAAAGTACATACTGTTAGAATTTGCACATCCCATTTCTGTACGTTAGCATCAGTCTTTGTATCATCAAACTTGAGGTAGAAAGCTTTTACTACCAAGAAAAGAAGCAGACAGTTGATAATCTACTTTGTTGGATAAGTATGTGAATACAGAAGTATCCTGCATTGAGACGGAAGACTTACTTCTTGTAAATATATCAACTGGAGAACTGTCTGCAAGCAACCACGGCCATCCTTTGAACTGCCATGTTGGTCCTTGTACAAATACTGCAACTACACGATTCCTGGACAAAACCACATGATTTGTTAGTAAATCACTTTGAGTATAGGTTTTTATACAAAAAATAGAAACGCTAAAATGTTACAGATTTTACAATCCATGAAGCCGAATCTACACGAGCAAGTTTTCCTTGACAAGTTTTCCTTGACAAGGAAGACTTGCTCGTGTAGACGACAAAAAATTGTCAATTTTTCCTTGTCAAGGAAAACTTCTCAAGGAAAACTTGTTTGTGTAGATGCGGCTTAAGATATAATGTCATTTATATCAACCAAAAAAAAATAAAATAAATAAATAAAATATATATATATATATTTATATCAACCACTTTCTTTACAATAACAGAACGTAATCTTGCAATCTGATTGGCTCTCAGCCATTGTCGATAAGAGTACAGACACTGAATGACGAATCGCTGATGCACGGAGCCAGAGTGCGCTTGAAACAGTTTATCTTTCAAACTTTTTCCTTGTTTTTGGATGTTTTTTTTATTACTTTTTGTTAAATTCCTAGTAATGTTACAAGAAATACTGATTCCTCACCAGTCATTGGGCTGCAGTCTTGTTGTACTATCCACTACACGGTAAGGAACTGTAACCATCGTGGTGGTTGTGTCTGCATGTTGGTTTTGAATTAGTTCTTTACGTCTTTGAAGTAAAACTTCATTCTCTCTTCTTGCTCCTGATTTCTTTTTCTCGTCAGGAGCAACATACCTTTAGAACATCATGTTATTTTATAAACTTGTCTGGGTATCAGCACCACCTACGTTGGTCAGTTCCATACAGCCGATGTTTACATGTTTATTTGAAGCGTTTTCATTATCACAAACACTTACATGTACTCCAGTAGGGCCTACTGTCTAACGTTTATTGTACTGTACGTGCAGCAAGCATTTCTTTGGTGCTCAGAAATATAGTATTGACAAAAGGTCTACAGATATATGTACATCTGTAAGGTCTAGTTCAGATGTCGTGCTAATCATGAGCCGTTCTCCAATTCAAACAATAGATAAAGAGGCGGCTTCTTTTGAAGTAATTAAGAACGGCTCTTGGAAAGTACGGCGTTTGAACTAGGCCTAAATGTACAGATACACTTTTCTTGCAGTAATCTGCAATCTGGGACACATTATTGAAAAGTGTGGAAATTCTCCCTGAGAGAAAATATTTTCTCTTACTTGAAATCTTGTAGTAAGTCTTTGACATTGTATAACGTTATGAGGGATGTCGTCCCTGCTGGTACTATGATGATGGGAGTTCTAGACTCTGAAAATGGAAACAATATATCAGTCTTTCATTGTGGTCAGCTTTGGTAATGTACACATACGTAATGATGAGGTTGACAAGATCATGACAAATGATGCAAGATTATGCAGGATCTTGAATCACCCAAGACCTTGGCAAGATAATAATGTCATTTCTACATCATTAATCCACCAAGTTTCATACCTCGTTTGGCTGGTTTCTGTTGAACTGCAAAAAAAAGGTTCAATTAATTAATCTGGAAAATATGAAAAAAAAGAAGAAGAAGATGTAACCACAGTGTGTTTACATACGTGGTCTCAGGGCCTTTGATGGTTGTGTATGTGGAGAAGGACTGGGGGCTGGTCTTTTTACAGGTCGATGTGCTCCTTCCTAAAATCATTAAAAGAAGAAGACTGTTCAGTGAGTAGTGCATACCTATATAGCTAATTGCATAATCGTTGTCGGGTTCAAAATCATAAATCATAGAAGCTGAGACCGCAAGGATGGATGGGAAATCAGTTCATGAGCTGCATTACATACAAATATATTCAATGTTCTCGTAGTTTTGAAGGTATATGAGCTATTTAACTAAGATCCTACAAGTCTGGATAAAAAGGTCAATCATTTGACGGTGTTATTTGATAGTTTTAATTTCCCAGAATTCCTATCATGTCCTATTGGTCATAGCTTGCATGATTTTCAACCCGACAACGATTATGCAATTAGCTATATATGCAGTGTGGGGGTATATCATGAAATACTTAAATATACATACAAACATTATATAATTATTACCTTTACGTGCTCCAAACTCAGACCATGGTATGTTCTAGCTGTATCAATCTTGAAACCCTCAGTTTCTGCAGGAGATGGTAAAATGTTATACGTTGTACAGTACTGGTATTATTTGATAAACTAGAGCATGTACAACTGTACCTTCTTTTCCTCTAAATCTCTCCTGATCGTATCTGTTGTAGGCTACAGGAGCAACTGGCTTTCTTTTTGCTGCTTCCTGAAAGGATAAACATTTCCCAAAAAAACATCAATTAACTGTACTGTTAGACAGAGACACACAATAGCATCATTGCAAACAATAACATCATAGTTAACCTCGTCTATGTTTGTATAAAGCATTGGAGTACTTACGACAGCTGATGAAGCATCAGAAGGTTGACGTTTATGTTTGCCATCCTCTCTTACTTTGACAGATTGCAGAATGACTAAAACATTCTTCAAAAAATTCTACCAAAAAAATAAACAGTTAAATAACCACAGTGGACACTTCTCAGTTGCATCCATGATTTATGATTGATCAATAAACTTTTCCATCTTCATAACTACTCCATCACAACATTGAACTCCTCCACCATTTGCAGCCATTGATTTTCTTATGTTTACTGCATATACCAGTAGTACAATGTACTGTATGTGCCTAAATGAAAAACTAAGATAAAATTCAGGCACATGGGCTAGCGCTTGCTCGACCACAGTGTTACGTACCTTGCCAGAACTTTGTAACACGCTTGTTCTTGTTCTCAGCAGCCTTTCTCTACTTACAATGTCTCTGGTAACATCTACCTCTGCATCAACAAAGCTACGTTGTTTCTGGACAAACAAGATGGTAAACAAGATTACAAAGTTGCTTGCTGATATATACCGGTAATCATTTAGTCTGTCATCAAGTTCTAAATTTAAATATTTTATCTGTAAAGCAGATGTAAAATAATAAAAAAAAAAGTCAATAAATAAAATAATAATAAAAAAATAAAAAAAGTTTTTTATGTCATACCAATAAATCTGGTTCCAGTTCATCATCAACTCGAATAGTTGTCTTTTTCTTGGCTAAACGTTTTGCTTTAATGGCAGCAATCTTTTCTTTAGTCATGGCTTCACTCAATGACCTGTAGACGAATAATAACACATTTCTTAGTTTCAACAATAGGACAAGATGTTTTTCAAGTTCAGATACTAAAATCAGACTAGATGCATTTACGCAGGGTTATGACGTCACTGATGTTGGGTTGGCCACGTGGGAAATGTGACAATTTTGAATCGATGAAGTGCAAACTTCTCGAAAAATATTCATGTGAATTCGACTCGAAACTGTAAAAATAACACATAATTTTGATTCTATAACACTAAATGCGGTCTACTATAAGATAATTTATTTTGTTTCATATACACTTTAATAGAAAATATATATAATTCCACTGGTTATTATTTGAATTGAGGCTGACACTGCAAAAGATTCTTTTATCTTGAAGGAACACAGTGTTATCTAAACCTTGAGAATTCTATAATAATAATAATAATAACTACAGCTTAAATAAATAGCACAACATATAAATCTAAGGACAATGATCTTAGAGTGCAATTTAGAAAAGTGTGAAATAGTACTAATTTTAAATACTACTAAATAGTGCTATTTCTATTGTTTTCTATTGTTTCATTAGTGCTATTTAGTACTAATTAGTTATTTAGTTTTCAAGCTTTTCTAAATTGCACTCTAAAATAACATAATAATTGGGATAGATGACCTATGTAAGGATATACCTACCTCATCTGATCTGTTGTTACAGTAATTTCTTTGTGTCCTTCAAGACGAGCCTCTAACTTCCTCTGTAAAATGAAGCGCAGTCTTACAGTCAACACAGATTAATCTTACAATACTTAATAAGTCAGATTTCTAATTAAACGTACCTTGTCAAGTATAACTTCCTCAGTCTAAAATACAACAAGATCACATACATTAGCTGCACATTATCAATGATTTTGTTGATTATTTTTATATGGTAGAAACAATAAGCTGTGACGTCACCGAACAATGTTGTCAAATACGTTAGGGTGTGCGGAGCAAATGGTAGTTAGTGTGAAAGGACAATCTTATCGTAAAGGATTTCCTATATAGGACCTGAGAACTATGACTATATCGTACAAACAATCTGTGTGACCGGTAGTTAAAGGGTTAATTGGCCTCACTGTATAGATAATACTGGTACTATCACTCAAGCAAACATATAATATTATTATGTACCTCTACTCTGGGTTTCTTGAATTCACCACCAGAAGAATCATCACCAGCTCGTTTTGCTGAAATACATGTAGGAAAATGGATATGAAGTATAAGTAACTGGGAAATGTACAATAGATGGAAGCACATGAACATTTGTACTATATACAGGGCATCTGACAGGTTGCACGGTTGCGGATCCGCACAATTAGGTCAAACCCGCACAATCCCGCACAATTCCTCAATCCCGCACAATTCCTCATAATCTGCAAAATCCCGCACAATTTGTTGAACATTTTAATTAAAACAGACATTCCTCTTGATCACTATGGTTTTGGGAAAAATTGATGGATATTTTTAATCCATTTACCTTCGAAAACACGTCCAGAAATCCCTTGTTTTGTTCGAACGGCTCGAGCAGATGTAAAAAAACGACAAGGCGTTCCATTCATAGCTTGCGCAGGCCTGGGCTCTAGTTTGTAAAAAATGCCAAGGCGTTCCATTCGCTTCAACGATCGTTTCGCTCTCGAGCTGAGTGTGAATTTGAGGTTTGTTTTTGGCTCGATTTTGCGAGTTTGAAAGAAATCAATCAAAATAATACCTTCTCTGATATCTGTTCCTTCAAATTAAAGCAATCTGGACATTTTGGGGTCAATTTTCTGGGAGAAATGTGTACCGAAACCTTAAAATATTGCGCAATCCCGCACAATTTCCCGCACAATCGATGTTTTTTCCCGCACAATTGACGTCCAAAATCCCGCACAATTTTACTTTTTTTCCCGCAACCTGTCAGATGCCCTGTATATAGTATTAATGGTACTGTGAGTATATTTGGTCAACAAGCCAGAGTTACATTCATGTACAGTACCTTGAATGCGAGCAGCAGATGATCTCTGAGTCGGCATCTCCAAAGGAGCACTCTTGTCGATACTTGCTGATGTATCTGTTCATACAAGATCAGACCATTCACAATGTAAGAAAGCATTCTTACCTAGTACTTTTATAAACCAGTGTCATTTGAATACAGTCAAATGCAAAAATTCTGGCCGCTACAAAGTATAAGTATATCAATATATCAGGTGCATTATGGGTAATTAAATAATCGAAAATTCCCCTTTAAAGCGGGTTAACGCCAGCAAAGTTGGTAGAAATATTTAGTATAATGTTTATTTTAGTCATACGTTTGTTGTTTGTAAATTTTGCTTCATTTAATAGTATTAGTGATGCACCCGATATATTGATATATTGATATACCGTGGCGGCCAGAATTTTTGCAAATGACTGTATATATATTTTTAATTCTTTTATTTAATATTTTAGGAGGGCAACAAGTTTGTCAGTACTTTCTGTAACTGTTAGATGTTTACCCTCATAAAATATAGTTTCTATTCTATTTGTTAGAACTTACCAGTATCTCCATTGAGGTAGCTCAACAAAGCCTAATTACATACAAGAAAGGTTGGACCATTACTATAACTTTAATAGACCTTTTTACCGATACGGCGGCCATCTTGAATTATGGAAAAATTCTGGGATGCCCAGGGTGCAAGCTAGTAACATGTAGTAACCATTTGGCCTTGAAAAACTACGAAAACCCAATTTAAAGCAATTAATTTGTACAAAATTATACAACAATACACAACACATGTAGATATTAAGTACAACACTATGGCTAGAGTGACATAGAAAAATAATATATTGGCGCGACTCCACTCTCTATAGTTTTTGGGTCATTTGCACCCTGGGCATCCCATAATGTTTTAGCCAAAACAATAGAATCCAAAATGGCCACCGTATCGGTAAAAAGTCTATTACATAATTTTCTTTGAAAAAAGTAGCAGAAAATAATAAGACACGATCTTACCCTTCTGTCTGGCAACCTCACAACAGGAATCTTTGCAGCCTGAAGGAGTTACAATGTGCATTAGATATGTACACGTACATTTATTATATTTATCTTGTGATATAATATTTATAAAGACTTTTTGACAAAATAATATTGAAATCAATTATATCTGTCTGTCATTCTATCTGTGCTGTGGTTTTTCACAGTCATAACAAAATCTGCTCTAAAAGCGACAATGCCATAGGGTCTCAAGGGTGCATGCAGCTGCAAGGATGTCCTACGGAGACTGTTGATCATACATTACCATATACCAGCTCCCATATATTTGTTTTCAGTATTGATAACTACTGATATCATGATATAATTACATAATACAGCAATATGCAGAAATTCTGATCCTTTTGACTAAAATACATATATATCAAAGACCTACTTAAAATTATGGGATGGCTACGCTGATATTTTTTTCAAAAAGCCTCGCTGGCAGACAACTAGAAAAAAATATCAGCATAGCCATCCCATAATTTTAAGTAGGTTTTTGATATATATATATGTATTTTAATCAAAAGGATCAGAATTTCTGCATATTGCTGTATATAATATGTTATATATTATATAACACACAAGTAAGCTTACTGAACGGTACCACTAGTAAGGTCTAGATACTCACCACAGCACGCTGCACATAGTTAGGATGGGATAAATGGACATTCTTGAGGAGGAAGAGCAGGGACTCAAGTGTGTAGTACTCCTTGGGCTGTGACCTACATCACACAAACACTTAGGCAAAAGACCAAACATTTCTGAAAACACACGTTTGCGCACAACAAAATAAAGCCTGAGCCTTGTGTCCCAACTTAGACAAAGCCCGAGCCTTGACTGCTCGAATCCCAATTTGATCAGGGAAAACATCAGCTCACAAACGTAGCTTAACGATACATTAGTTAAATCAAGAGCGTTCTGGTACGGTAGAGATCAGGTAGTGTAGATCACAACCAGTTAAACATGACAGAAATGCCATCCAATGCCTCCACGATCAACACAAGGTCAAAGCGTTGGCAAATACAATTACAAATTGAACATATGATGTATAACTTACTTGATTATCACATAATTAGTTTTAGCAGTCTTTGGGAAGGAGAATTCATCGAATATAACGTCCTCTACGATCTCCTGGATCTCTTTTTTGTTCGTATGAAACTGACGCAGTAAAGACAGAGGGTCCGCCATCTTGTCTTCTATCACAACTTATCATGCCAGGTTACATAGCTACCTCGGTTTCAAGATCGGCACCACAGGAAGCCCATGAGAATATACAATAAATAATAATCATTAATTTAATACTTCGATATTACAAAATTTAGGTCTAGTTTTAATCCGAAATTATATTTTTTACATATATTTATTTTTATACATATTTATCCAGAAATGTAGTTATCAAAAAACCATTAGTCTGAAATTTATTAATTCTCAAAAATGACACTGTTGGGCTTGCTGTGGAGAAAACAATGTATATTTATGAATTGCCAAAGAGAGCGTTAATTTGCAACCTTACACGTACTAACACGTACACTGGATTAAGATGTGGCGGTTTATGTTGTTTACGCTCTTACTTATACTCACAATACCCTTGCATGTTGATGGAGATCAACAACGTGTTGTTGTTGTGGATCGAGTTTTGACCGTAAAGGACATCGACGACTTCCTGTCCCGACTCGGAGAAGAAGACATCCTTTGGAGTTTCCACAACTTAGCTGCTTCAGAGATTCGTAATGATTCAGGAGCTAACAAAGGTGCTTTTCAGGCAAGCCATTACTGGATGGCAAGGCTTGTCTCTGCAGAGTTCGAAGAAGGGGATTTTCACAGTTTGTGGGATAAACTGAAGCAACAAGTAGCTGCACACTTTAGTTACAAGGCTAATGAACTGCAAGTACATCGCGTCGGAGCTCAGATTTCCTCTCGTGGAGATAACGTATTGTCTTTGAGTCAATGTGCTACCCATTCAGAAGGCTTTTTAAATATCATACTTGTTCTATTTATGATCCCAAAATGGGATAAAAACAATTATGGTGAAATTGTGGTGTATGGTGATAATGGAGAAGTAATAAAAAGTATTCACCCTTTAAATGGTAGGATGGTTATGGTTCCTTGTGGGTTCAACTTTGTTATAAAACCACCCTCCATGGACTGTAAAGACAGATTGCGAACTCTGATGATTCACGTTTCTTCTCTGAATGCTCCACCATCTCTACTAACCAGCAAAGAGTACAAGGCATATACGAATGAGAAAATTGAATTGCATTCATTCCAAGCACTGATGCCACTAACTCATAAACTTCCCGAATTAAATATTGCAAAGTTTATCACTCGGCAATTCAATACTTCTAGAGGTCACCCCATTGTAGTATTTGATGATGTTATTCCATTGGAGATTATCGATATTCTTGCAGATACTATGATTAATGGCATCTATGTGGACAATCCACCTGAAGCCAACAGCACCGACAATGTACCGTGGATTCTTGCATTTGGAATAGAGCCTGTTGTTGAGTCACCGCTATGGTATTACGTGAAGGCTATTGCTGAATATACGTCCCAAAAACAAGGTTACTATCCTTATGATGTATCCTGTAACAGTATCCGCAGCCATGATGCCACGACTGTTCATACAGACTGTGCAGAGCATCAAGATGAATTCACACTCTTGATATATCTCAACAGAAATTGGACAGAGAATGACCACGGCGAGACTATCTTCTTTAATTATGATCGTACAGAGATGATTTTTGCCATTAGACCGAAGTATGGCAGAGTAACAATTTTCCAAGGCACCATTCCACACAGTGCTCGTCCCCCATCACCAACAATTCATGGTAAATTTTCTGAGGCTACCGTAAAGTACCCCAGGGGTTGCGGGAGGGGCACTTCATGGAATTTTGGGTAGGAATGAACCGCTGGGCCTTCAAGACCCTGACTGTTCCAGACCAAAAAAATGTATTATTAATATTTTATGAATGGACAATTACTAAGACAAAAGGATGAAACTAGTGAGTGACTAGTAAATTGTTTAGGTATACACCTGATTGCAAGAACATTGTCATATAAAAAAGAAAACTACCAAATGGGAATTAATTTTAAGACAAAAGCAGAAGTTCAGCTTGAGTGCTCTGCTTTTGTCTTTTAATTAATTCCTATTTTGTAGTTTTCTTTTTTATATGACAACGTTCTTGCAATCAGGTGTATGTCTCTTGAAATGTTTTTTTCTTAGTAAGATTACTTTCATTTTCTTTGGGTTATAGATCCAAGGTTTACACTGGCAATCAAGTTTGCAGCTTCCAAAGAAGAAGCACTCACAAAGACATTGAAGCTTGATACTGAGCCAATCATTGAGTACATGATGAAAGTTGGTCCAGATGAGGCAGAGAAAATAAACAAGGTTCTCAATGACATATTGACAGGCAAGAAAACACAACTTGAAACTGAAATGATTGTTAGAGAATATGAGCGAAAGATAAAAGAGCTTTAGTTGTGTTAATAGAGTGCAAATTAGAAAAGCTTGAAAACTAAATAACTAATTAGTACTAAATAGCACTAATGAAACAATAGAAAACAATAGAAATAGCACTATTTAGTACTATTTAAAGTTAGTACTATTTCACGCTTTTCTAAATAGCACTCTAAGAGATTCAGCAGCTTAGTGCAGACAATGTCCAAAACTTGGCAGTGCTGCGCTCGTGATTCCACTTGAGTTTTGAACATTTTATGACGTCACATGTGTGTCAATAAAGAGTATGCAGACAACTCAAAACCATCTGCAATTTGTTAAATTGTCTTGAGAAATTTTTAATTTCAATTTAAAAATTTTTAATATATATTTTAAACTACAAGACAGTAATGACTTTTCCTCTCAGATAGTCGTAGTAATGCCAACAAGACAGTGCATGAGTAAAACTTAGTCTTTGTCAAATTTATTTTAAATTTATTTGCAATCATCAATCACTGAGGTTCAATAAACACGTACGTACGTACGTACACACAGGTATATATGTCATCGACTTGATTTGTCAACTTTACAAGTAGAACAATAAAAGGTATATATAATACAGTGTAGTTTTAATGATAAATTGATCGAGAAACTAGATGTTTTTATTTTACTGCTTCGGTTGTCTCTTTCTTGACTTTCTTGCTTTGTGTTTCTTTGTCTTTGAGTCTACAATTGCTTGCGAAGTTCGTTTTAACATATTTCTGGACAGAACATCTTCATCTTCTCCACTCTCTTCATCATCTATATTATTATTTCAAAAAGAAACCAGTTGATTATTTTAATGAAAAACTGATATTACAGCTGTTAGTTATACCACCAACATGACCACGTCTGCAGCTTTGTACTTTAAATCTCTGGAGGGATTGTGGGCACACTGTTATGTCATTTGATTGAGTCGTCTTCGTATGAGTGGGAAGTAGTTATGGTACGATTCGTGCCATGCGGTGACGGTACTGTGCCATGATCGTACAGTATCCAAGCATTCTGATTGGTTGAGCGATGACTTTAAGCGCTGTGATTGGTTGAATAGAATGTCTTCGATTCCATACCGTGACCGTAACTCTATGCATAGGTTTCCCACTCATACAAAAATGGCTCTAATGTTTCTGCCTGATTACATACCTTCATAAGCAGTCATACGTTCTGCTACCACTGGCAACTTAACCCTTGTGTTGTACTGCGGTAGCTTGTTTTCCATAGTGGATCGGAACTGCAAAACAACCAGAGCATAATAAATAACTTGACTATCCAATGCACACAAAATACTCTGATTTTTCCATCATCGATCTCATGAAAGTATTTTTCCATTGAAGCTGTCTTTGTTGACAAAAACCATCATACCATTTTCTATCCAAAAATACATAGGTATAACTAGTATAGTGGTTGTATTTTCACAGTGTGTTTAATACATGTGATACATACCTCGAGATCTTCCATCTCTTTTATGACATCTGAAATATCCTTTCCATCCAAGTCATCCATTAGCTTCAAAAGCTTTTGTTCGCATGTACCAAGAAGATCCAGAACAAATTCATCTGATGTTGGAGATAATTGAGCTTGGGGTACTTGACCTTTTGGCTGTAAAGAGTCAATATATTATTGTTATTTCAGTTACTGTAGCTACTGGTCTAGTCTCCTTCGCAGCCATTTTTAGTCTCGCTCCACTCCCTGCAGGTCCATCTTAATGCAGACTCTCTGTACATCAGCCAAACAAAGTCTTCAATGAGATTGTGAAATCGGTCCTTTCTCAAGTTTGAAGCAAACATAACTTTACTTACAGCTTTGAGGTGTTGTAGTTTGTCTGCAAGATGTTCAATGCCTGCTTTGACATTGACAAGTGTACGGCTTGCATGAATTTGACGTTGTTCAGCATCTCCACACTTGGCTATTTCATCGTCAAGGCGTTGCTGAAATTCTTCTAACATTCTTTGACCACTGAAATGAAACAGATTATACATGTAGTTATATAGTCATGCATGCAATGTACTGCAAGATGGATAAATATTTTCTTTACCTTGACAGACGTGCCTCTCCAGAATATTTCATTTCTTCATAATCGACTCTTAATTTTTCCTGCAGCAAAACAGAACAGTAAAAAAAGATCAATATTTAACGTATGTGCCCCCCTTCACCCAAAAGTGGTCTTCCAGGGGGTGGACAGTGCATCCTTTTACCCCCTCCCTGACCTCCATCAGTGCTCTGTCCTACAGGTATTTATGTCATGCCATCCTCACCTTTTCCTCTTTAAGCCTAACAAGCATCTTCTCGTTGTCTGACTTCAACTGAAGCAAGTGTTTTTGAGTATCTCCTTGAGCAAGGAATCTTTGTACAACCTCTTTGATATCAGACACACCTGTAGCGTCTTTGATCTTGTTCATGGCGTCTTCATATGTGGTGATCTTTCGCTCTTGTTCTTCACCTGATAATGCAGCTTTTGGATCTGTACATGTATAGTGAAGGTAAGATTGTTACAGTGACCACCTATAATGTATTTGCATACTTTTGTCTCTGCCATTTATCCAATCAGTTTTGCAGGATTGTTGTATCTTATCTCTGATCTAACTGCTAATTGGAGGATGGTGAGACAAAGTATGCAAATACATAAAGGCGGTCATATAGTTGATAGCTTCACGCTGTTTAATAGTCTGTAATAACATTATTATGTCTGCATGGGGAGAAATTAACTTACCAGTTAGTTCATCCTGTTGTAAAGATGATCTTTGAAGCTGAAAACGATGTTCAAAGCATTTAGTTTAAAGAACCATCTCACACTCTTCTCTAGCCTGCATAGCATGGCGTTTTGTGTTTTTGGGGGGATTTTTCCTCAGGAACCCCAATCCTCCCAAAAAATCCCCCCCCCCCCCCCCCCCCCCCAACACAAATGACATGCTTAACGCAGGCTAACTCTTCTCTACTTTAACCCAATGTACAAGGTTGTCATGGCATGCAAAGATTATAAATTGACTACCAGTGACTCTGGTCCAGCATATCAACCACTTACTCTCTTCTCCACTTTCTCTGCTTGTTCTTTCTTTTCTTCAGCTTGTTTCTTGTATTCAGCCAAAGCTGCCTCTCTTTCTTTCTTGGATTCATAGACAGATTGCTCAAGCTTAGTAAGCTCTGCTTTAGCAGCTTCTCTTGCAAGCTGGGCATCATTATTACTGGCTTTGAGCTCATCCAACTCATCCATTGATGCCTTCAGCTCTGCTTCTCTTTGATCAAGTTTATTTGGCCAAAAAAGACACTCTTCTTTGAGGCAGTCGTAGATTAGATCATATGTAGTCCTGATCCTCTTTGCTTCGTTCAACTTCAATATCATCTTGTCCAGGTTATTCTCTACTATTCGCAATGTCTGTGATAAAAATA
The DNA here is from genome assembly GCA_033675265.1 of Actinostola sp. cb2023. Lineage (NCBI taxonomy): Eukaryota > Metazoa > Cnidaria > Anthozoa > Actiniaria > Actinostolidae > Actinostola > Actinostola sp. cb2023. The sequence continues at coordinate 427,979 of JAUJYZ010001008.1, forward strand.
GCAATCATATTAACATACTTTATTCAAACATGTACATGTAAGCACTCTGAAAATGGTTGTGACCACTTAATACAGGTTGACTGCTCAATACAGGTTGACCGCTAATACAGGTTGACCGTTTAATACAGGTTGGCCGCTAATACAGGTTGACCGCTAATACAGGTTGACCGTTTAATACAGGTTGAACGGTTAATCCAGGTTGAGTGCTCAATACAGGTTGACCGTTTAATACAGGTTGACCGCTAATACAGGTTGACCGTTTAATACAGGTTGACCGCTAATACAGGTTGACCGTTTATACAGGTTGGCCGCTAATACAGGTTGGCCGCTAATACAGGTTGACTGTTTAATACAGGTTGACTGTTTAATACAGGTTGACCGGTTAATACAGGTTGGTCATCTGCATACATGTTAATGTATCTACATGTACCTGTGCATCGTCTGATTCACCAGCATCTGTGTTCACAGCATCCTCTGCATCTGTAACCATCTGGTCATATTCTGTCTCCAGCTCTCTCAGTTTCTTACTTTTCATCTGTCTATCATGCTTTAGTGCATTCAGTTTCTTGATGCTTTCACAAACTTGCTGATCAAGTTTGTTGATGGCTGCCTGTTTACAACAAACATTATACTGTCAAGTCCCCGCTGATCAACAAGAGTTGTGACATACTGTGGAACAATACTGATACTGAGATAGAACCCAACCTATTACCTATAATGGATACTTGGCACAACTGTAGAATACCCCGCACAAAAAGTGTATAATGTGGATTACAGCGTACGTGCCTACGCAGATATATTTATTAGTAACATGCCTACGCATAGGCCGCATAGGCCTCGTAGGCACATAGGGTTAGAATTAGGCGCGTAGGCGCATAGCCTAGTAGGTGCGTAGGATTCCTTAGAAAGAGCTTAGACCTGTAGGCACGTGAGTTTCTAGGGGAGTGCTTTCAATCGGCGGGGTATTGTAAAGTTACTCCGGATACTTACCCGTCCTGACATTCCACGCATGGCACAGTGTCTTTGAGGATCTCTGGCCTTGAAGGCATCATTAATAACTTGTTCATCGCCCTGGAGTAAGGCAAACAACAGACTATAAACACTTGCCATATACTACTGACAACTTTAATACAAACTTAGTACTTTCATACACTACTGACAGTCTTACCGCCTCTTTCTTAGCAAGCTCACGTCTCAATTCTTTGTTCGTCTTTCCCAGTTCTGCAATGTTTTCCTTGTTCTTTTTCATCGTCCATTGAGAACTCTCATAGTAAGCTTTCCTGTCACCATCTAAGAAATTATAAACATGAGAAAACGAACATAAAGAAACGTTAGTGTTAAAGACTGTAACTTGTATTTGATAAAAGGACTCCTGGAAATATATAATAGTATTACATCGGCACCAGATTTGTGTAAAAACTGGATAAAAAATACTGAAATGGTACAATTTCAAGTGACTTCTCACCTAATAAAGCAAGTTTTCGCCTAAGTTCATCGATTTCTTCTGTAATCCTCGTTGTCCCAGTTTCATGAAGCATTGCTAAGCTTGTTCAGCCAGTAATAAATATATCTCCGTCCAAAATAGAGACGTTTTTTCCTTGTAAACAAGACACGCTCCTTCTTGTACAAGACGAGTTCTATTTTATCAGTGAATGTTACCATAGTAACCTATCCAAACAAGAGCACGCGTGACACTGTGAATAACACCCGCTGACCAATTTGTTTTTGATCTGAGTAAAATAAAACAAGAATTTTAATTGGCTGTTATTTTCTATTCTCGACCAATAGAAGAGCTTGTTTTATTTGGCGGTATTTTGCAAATTCGCGCCATGACTTGAGTTCTGCAAAGTGGTCGGAGTTTCTGCTGAAAAAATAGTAAGAAAACACAGAAAACATACAAAAATTACAGCTTTTTTAATACAAAGGTATTTCAAGGTAAATTTATTCTTCTTTTATGAATGTTTTATGGCGTTTCTAAAGCATTTTTTATTCAAATAACTTTCCCATATCAGAACGCTGTTGAAAGAATATCGATAAAATTTCAAAGAGAATGACTGAACCAAGTCCAAGTCCTTTGGTTAATAAAGGTACACCAAGTTCAAGAGGTCCTCAGAGAACTACAGGATCAGCAATGAGGTATTTACGCTAAACGGCTGAAAGAACTCCTCATATTCCCTCTCTCTCCTTTTCTTTCTCCTCCTATCTTTCCTTCTCTCTTGCTTCTCCCGCCTCCTGTGGGCTCACCATCCTACAATACTTTCTATCCCGTTTTTCCTATTTCTCCTTTCTCTCTTCCTACCCATCTCTCCTCCCATCTCTTTGCATCTATTTCCCACTTCTTCCCTCTACTCCCAATATCCCTTCATTACCCTTGTCATGGCACACCACAGTAAATCACTTTGTTTATCTTGGTGCTATTTCTACCCAGGTCAAGGTCGAGATTGAAACAACCATTCAAGTCACCAGTAAGTATTTGTTTACAATATCCACGGTAACAACTTATCAGTTGGTCAACGAGCGTCCATGCTCCCATACGAGAGAAAAATAAAGAACTCTTAACAAGTGTAAGAGTGGATTCTTTATATTTTTTTCAAGTGCATCTATATAACACTATGGGCGCATGGACACGAGTTGACTAATATTGATTTATAATACACATATGGCATCTATAGAGCGTATAGCCCATGGGTTATTTCGAACAGCATGCACGCAATCGGACGAGGCCAGTGGGAGGTTGATGAGAACGTGCAGCACATGGGGAAATACAATGTAGCATAGAACTCTAGCCAATCAGAGCATGCGTTAGCCTCCTTTGCAGACGTTTTAGTGTTGAGAGAAAAGCGAATCAACTAAAAAATGTCTGCAAAGGAAGCTAAGCATGCATTATATCATTGCTATATTAGAATTGATATTGATCTATAACATTGGTATTGGTCTATTACAGACATACATTCATTTTGTTTTTTTATTGTATGAACAATGGTTATCATAAGGTTTCAATTCAAGTTGCAGGTAAAAGAACAACCAAGATCTCCTAAACTAAGTCCTTCACAAGAAAAGCTCATTTTAAAAAGAAAGATAGAAGCATTAGACGATGAGATTGTTATGCTGCAAAAAGAGTAAGTCTCATTATTTATAATCAACCTGATGTTATAATTACATACAGTGGAATCTCCCGTATGCAGGAAGGTTAGATTAATATGTACTTATTGACGGAGTGCGAGGGCCGGATGTGAACATATTTGGTTTGAGGTCATGGCCAGACAGACCAAGTGCAGTGAGCCAAATATTTTCCCGTCCGACCTGACCTAACTCAGTCAATAAGCATTTTATCATATGACCCACCCGAGCCTCTTTTTCTAATGGTTTTATTAAGGAGCGCACAAATCGGGAAATACAGCTTTTTCCAGACCAACTTATGCCATCACGTTCGGACCCCATCCTGTGACTTTTAACGAAGGTTTTATTAAGAGCATGTGAGTCAGGAAATACGGGTCATATGATAACTCTCTTTATTGCACGTTTGTTATAATTATAGATATGATGTTAATGAGCTTCAAGATCATATTGATAAATTACATGAATATAATGATATCAAGGACACTGGTCAGATGCTTATTGGCAAACTTGGTAAGAAACAATAATATATTGAACCCCATAATTAGTATTTTTACAATAACCTAGCGTAATCTCGCAATCTGATTGGCTCTCAGCCATTGTCAATAAGAGTACAGACACATAGAACTGACGAATTGCTCGCGCACGAAGCCAGCGCGCGCTTGAAACGTTTTTTCTTTCAAACTTTATCCTTGTTTTTGGATGTTTTTTTGACTTTGTTATTGCTCGTGGTTCCACTTGAGTTTTGAACATTTTGTGACGTCAAATCCATTGTCAATAAGAGTACAGACAATGGAAAACCGCTTGCGATTTGTTAAAGTGCTTATGAAGCTTATTTTTTTATTTTGAAAATCGATTACATATGAAGTGAATAGTGGGATGTTTCAGTGTTTTGTGATTTGAGCTTCGCATTTGCGAGTTATAAAGGTTTGAAATCGTGATATGGTAATTCAGTGACGTCAAAGGAGGCATCATTTATTATACAAAAGCGCCCCTTTGCAAATGACTGACATTTTTAAACTGGCAAAAAGTTATTCTACAACTTATATAAAAGATGTTGAACTTTTTTTTCTATTTCAGAAAAGAGCAATACTTGAAAAAATATAAATAAGTTACAGCAAAAGCCTTCTTTGACGTCACCGAATTAGCATATCATGATTTCAAACCATTATAACTCGCAAATGCGAAGCTCAAATCACAAAATACTGAAATATCCCACTATTCACTTCATATGTAATCGATTTTCAAAATAAAAAAATAAGCTTCATAAGCACTTTAATGTTATCTTAGTTAGTGCCCTGTATCTAATGTTAATATACCTTCAAATACAGTCAAACCATAGAGAATGGTTTTGAAACCCTGCAAACACCATTGTTCTATCCTTCTTTTTTTTTCCAACTGTGACCATACACAAACAATATATATATATTTTGCAAATATCAAAAGTTCAGCTAATAAAGCCCAAGGGCCCAGCCTGACACTCAACCATAGCGGGTGACCAGTACATTCCACATTCCATTACTTGTACATTGTAAGCCTGGGTGCCTTTCATATGCAGCCCCCAAAAAAAGTCCTTCAGTGATTGTAAAGCGCATTGAGACTGGAATGCGCTCTATAATAATGTCCATTATGATGATGATGACACTAAATAATAATGATGGTGATTTCAGCTGAGAATGAAGGGAAAACAACCAAGTCCTTATACAAAGAATTTGGTCTTGATATCAATGACTGATGGTAAGTGACTGCAGAAAACAACCAAGTCCTTATACAAAGAATTTGGTCTTGATATCAATGACTGATGGTAAGTGACTGCAGTATCCCAGCTACATGTAGAGTGATTATTATTTAATGTGGCTAAATTAAATTAAGTCTAAGTTAAACTTGAGACAGCTGGCCAGTGGTTGCTTGCCCATGCGGGGGTGCCCCAAGGCAATTGCAGGGCCTCCATGTGAGCCTAAGTTCGTTGCGATTTTTTCCTGTAATGCTGTCACAGTAAAAGCACACAAGCTATATACAACAAGGCTGAGCATGGGTAATCATTATCCATTATTGTGAATTGTTTGTTTTCTGCACAAACGAGGAATGTTTATTGTAAAGTACTATTCAGACTCAGGAGTTGTAACAATGCGAATGCACATTTATTCAATTCTTCTCGGTTTTACACATAGTGTTTGTGGGACTATTGCGAGATAGTGAAATGTGTGTCATATATGGTTCAACTAGAACATAGCGACAATATATTGACAATAACTAAAGTAACAGTCAGAGTGAATCCACTGGGTAAAAACTCAACTGATTATATAATCTTATTACTATACGTAATTATTTTTCACTAACATATCTCACAATTAATGCTTCCAGTCTTGAGTGCTTATTACCTACTGCCACGGCCCATGATTTGACCTCTCTCATGGTAACATTGTCAAAAGTTGATACATCTTTCCAATTTTACAACTAAAGGGAAGGATAGTGCTTAAACATGTAAAGTAAATTGCAACAATTTAATTAATATCAGAAAATAGTACAATAATGTAAATAACAAACAACGTATAGTATACAATTTTGTTACATGAAATTCAACTTGTTTTTTCTTCTGACCCTATAAATCAGTAATAAACTCCTTTAGATCATAACCACTTCTCTATAGTTTTAAGATTTGATTACAAACTATTTACTTCGAAGCCATTCAGACACTATCCAAGTCCACACGATTACTACTACATTGCATGTCAGCCTCATCTATTCAACCAATCAGAATGCAGCATGTTTGACCCCCATATGTAACCCCCATTCCGGGTGGATACTGAAATGCCTGCCGATAGCTTTATGAGGCTGAATAAACATAGAGCTTTTATTGGGTACACCATGGGAGTAGTTATAGATTGGTAAATGATGCCATGTCTGGTATGAGCGTCGCACTCCTGATGACAGTTGCAATCTGGAGTGTTGGTAGACAGAGTGATTTGCAAGGTATGGTTCTCTACGGTGAATGGCCTTACTCCTGGAATGTGGCTTATCACCTCTGTGAGAATGAATAGGAAATGTGTGGTTACTACATGCAAGTTCTACTTTTCCCAATTAGTTTTCCAGTGAACACAAAGTCAAACAAGTAATGCAAACTCATCAAGCATCTGCATGACCACCACAATAAAATTAATGTATTGTCATTTTTTATTAACTTTTTATTAATTTTGGAAGCTGATTGGCTGATAACCGTGACAAAAGTATGCAAGGTGGTTACACTTTTTAGTGTCGCACTTTGATGTGGAATACAGTTGAGCCTCCGGTTGCGACCACTCCCGTAAGCGACCACCTCTACTAAGCGACCAGTTTTCCAAAATATCTAAAGTTTCCAAGTAGCCAAGTAGCGACCACCTCTCGTAAGCGACCACAAGGCTTGACATTTTGGGTGGTCGCTTACGGGAGGTTTGGCTGTATCTCTTACTTTGCTAAACTTTCCAGGGTGTCGTTAATCCTATCTCCATCACAGTAATGACAGTTGCCTTCAATGTGGGTGTGGTATTTCTGTACAGATGATTTGAGGAATTGTGCTTTTGAACCAGCTAATGTAGAGAAGAACTTGAGGGCTATTTCTCGCTCTAGAATTAAAATTTTACAAAGACAAAGAGAACAGTTTGCACAGACCGTTTTGTGTTTTTATGTCGCATGCTACGTGTGGGCTGCATAGTGAATCAGATCAGTGCAGACTGATTCTTGCTTTTGCAAATTGGGTGCTGATGAGTATACCGGTACACTGATCCACATATTATAGCAGAGCTAAACTTAGAGGTGAACCCACTTTTCTCAATAACTATATTGTGTGTGAAAACAAAAAAGATGTAAAAATAATATGCGCGCGGGAGTGTGCGCGGAAGAAAATTAAGAAAAGTGTCTCTCTCTCTCCTCTGCTCTTCTGCTCTTTGCCACATGCATAGATAAAAGTGGGTGCAGTTCTGGACTAAGCTAAACTGGGCAGGCCAGCATTGGGTAGGCTATACAAAATGTATGTTTGAGACTTGTGCGGACCATTATCTTCATCAGATTTATCAACAAAATGTGTAATTTCTTTTGTTTTGCCTTACATCCCTCATATGTACAATAGAAAGTATCCAACTCACCCTTATCACTTGCTGTAGCTAACCACTTATCAACTACTTCCATGATATTGGAATTGGTAGTTGCCTATAAAATGGAAGCAATACATGTATCTTAATAATAAGAAAGAATCCATGCGATAACAATTCTGTGTAGCTCAGTGTAGCTTTAAATACCCGTATGACAGAGCACTGATGGATGGAGGGGGTAAAAGGGTGCACCGTCCGCCTCATGGGAGAACAGTTTCGACTGCAGTGATAGTGCCTTTACATCAAAACTCTACTCTAAAGCTGTACTTACTTTACCAGACCCCTTTTCAGCCTCAGAGAGAATTTTGTTGAGAAGTCTTTTCCCTTTTGTTGTTGAAACAAAGAAAATAATTAAAAATAAAATGCCTGTTTTTCACATGTATCTAATCTGAGATGCAACAGGGGTTTCAATAGAAGCTGGTTACCGCCAGAACTCCGGCAGTTATTTACAGTTCCTCCGGGCAGCTACTATTGTCAGTGTATGATCGTACAGAGCTAAAAAGAATCATTGAGTATATTATGGCTACTTTGAGCATCTCAAACAGCTACTTAGTGAAACCCCTGCAACAATGATGTCATACCTTGTGATGACATGGTAACCTTCTCTCTAGACACTGGTAGAGTTTCTTTTGCTTCATCAACAGTTGTTTGAATCTTAGACGAGAAAAGGCAAACTCAAGCATACATACATCTATATTTTTCTGGTTCTTTTGCTAATCATAAGTTTCCGAGTGATTGATAATACCTGTGAAAAAAACAGGTGTTTCCATAGACCGAATGCAATAATGGCGGAATCAGTAAATCTCATTTATTGTGTAGTTAGTAATATAGTACATCGATCGTTTCAAAGAGTATGATAACAAAAACAAACCTACTAAATTTTAGAGCGATTCTACAAAAACGTAAAAAGTTTTAGCAAATTGAAATCACAAAGATTTGTATGGGAAATTGAGTTTTGGACTGTCTGACTAGCCTCGTTTCCATGCAATTGCTAGAATTCAAATGGTTATAACTTTATGGTGGTTTCATTTAAATTGATGTACTTTTGGTATATTACTAGACTATGTACGGTCTTTTTTTTTTTTTTTTCCCCTCAATTTATGCAAATTACTCCGCCATTATTGCATTCGGTCTATAGTAGGTTTCCCCTAGCTTGGATGCTAGTCCATCACAGGTTACCCCCCATGATTTAGCTAGACTTCTCTAATGATTTCCCAGTACCCAATAACACACCTGTGTGGAGTGAGGCAGTGTTTATAAAGTATAGTGTCTTGCCCAAGGAGCAAGGATGGCTTAGTTGGTTAGTGTGCAGCCTACTATGCGAGAGGTACCCGGGTCAATTCTTCATGACCTCACATCCTTGTATCGACTTCCCTCTAATCCGTGTAGCTCAGTGCAGCTTTAAATACCCGTAAAACGGAGCACTTTTGGAGGGAGGGGGTAAATGGGCGCACCTTTGAGCGCTTTATACACGAGTCCCTGGCTCAGGAGATTGGGCAACCACTCCCCGCATTATCGAAGTAAAATATACAGTCATTCTCAAAAAGGTTGTCCAGATGAAAAGACTACAATAAAGTCACATGATTCATTATGTTTTCAATTTCCTCTCATGAAATTCAATTTGAGATGCAAAAGTACACGGCATTGTGAGAACTGAATGTAATGGCGCTGGTATCAACTTGCAGTTCCGTGCGCAGTCCGTGCAGACATTAAAAGCATAATGAATCACATGATTTTATTGTAGTATTGTAGTCTTTTCATCTGGACAACCTTTTTGGGAATGACTGTATACCTTTACCTTTTTTTTATAATCAAGGGATCATACCAGGCTTGTCAGCCAGAGTCCCATGTAAAAACCACTAGACCATCTCACTCAATAAACACTCACATATAAGACTTCTTATTTACCTTCGGCAAACTTGGACCTAGTTTGGATAATGGTGAATTCCTTGCCGATTCCACAGAACCAAGTCTAGGTACTACAGTAAACAAAATAATGTGACTTGTTAGGTCAGGGGTGGATCTAGAGATTTTGAAGGGGGGTGCACCACTAAGGGGCCGTAAGGCCCCTTCTTCTAGGGGGGTGTGGGGGCATGCAACCCCAGAAAATTTTGAAATCTAGAAGCTCGAAAATGCAATTTCCATCCATTCTGGGCATCAAATGGTGGGGAGATGTGGGCGAATACATTGTATGTATCGGGCCCAACTCAAAGGGGGGGGGGGGGGCCTTGCCCCCCCTTGGATCCGCCCCTGTAAGTTGTCCAATATCAACTGAGTGGAAGCCATGTAGCAAACAGAAAAGTTGATGTAGGATTTGATATTGAAGGCAGATTTTGAATAAACTAATATTATTTTCTCTTATATAATTTATTTTCTGCCGTGATGTCTAGAATTAAACATATTGTCTGTCATATATCTCAAATGGTTGGTGATGGTAAAATCATGTGGTAATTTTCTCTCAACATTGCAACATGTCCCTTGGATCTGGAATATTTTTTTTACCAAAACATCTATAATCATAAAGTTTTTATAGATCAGAGAAAAAGCCTAAAGAATTAATATGATCAGCTTTAGTCGATGATTTCTGCATGGATCAACTACTCTAACCATTGGGAAGGTGATCAAAGAACATACATTAACTTATCCTCACATGTTGTGTGTCAATAATTTTACATTGTTATATAGACAGTACTTACACTGCTGCTTGGTGTCTGGAGGGCTAGCTATACCTCCAACTGGTTTCAACGCCATCCCAGAGAGTCTTGAACAAAGTTTCTGTCTTCCTTGTGACGACATACCTGTAAAGACAACACAGGGTGGCAAAGGGGTTTATACATGTGATGCATTATTATTATGGCTTGACCAAAAAATGGAGCGTGAATTGTGTAATTCATAAAAATTTGAGCGTGATGTGTGAATTTACTGTTGTTATGCTCTGTGAAACGTGAGCATTTAGAACATTTATACAGTATATAATAATATTGTGCAATATGTGACCAGTGCCTGTGTGAATTATTGTGCAATATGCGACCTGTACCTGATGCCGGTGTCTTAGGTAGTGGTGCTTGTGGTCTTGATGTAACAAGTCTTGTTGGTACTCTCCATCCCATAAAACTCTAAAATAATAAACTATTATGTGATTATCTTTGAAATGCTACTACCCTGAGTCCTCCCTCCAGGGGGAACCTTGCTACCTTGAGAATATTATATTCTAGGCTTAGTTTTCAGCCCTCAAGGTAGCTGGGTTCAAGTTATATATTATAATAAATAAATAATAATAAATAAATATAAAAGTTTGGGCGTGCGTAACTCAGACAAACAATAAGAAATAAGTATAAAAATGAATTAGAAGTTCTTGGAGATGCGTGACACTGTATTTTTTAGATTAAATAATGGTAATAGATTTCTTCAAAGTGTCAATATTTTGTATTTTTGTTACCATTATTCAATAAGAAATAAATATATTTATGATTTTTTTTTTGCAATACTTTGTGCGTCATTAGCTAAAATTCTAGTCTCCCTCGCCGCCGTTAAGTGCCATCACGCAACGCACGACACTTAACACGGCTGCGAGGGAGACTACTAAAATTCGGAACAAATCTAGTTCAAAAAGTATTTATAAAATGTACAGAAAATATTTGAAATTTCATTTAAAATTCTATAAATACTGTAGATTTTGCCTTGAAGGGAAATTTGCAGGTGAACAAATCACTTGATGCTGAAGAATTGTATTTGTTTAATATTAAACATGGAACTACATGTAAGAACAATAGTACATGGTACAAGGTCGGTAGGAGGTCATGCGTGTTTATGATGCCAACTAAAAGGATTTGTTTACAAGCACCATGTCATACATCCGCAATTTTGCGCTAAAACTGACTCTGTACAGTTCTTCAAAATAAGTTCTAATTCACCGAGGTGATGGAAGTCAAAAAGCTGCGTCCAGCTGCGGGATTCCACGACTCCAATAAAGTAAACAAAGCCTACTTAACAGTTCCTTGATTTCACTTTAAAAGCTATTTTTCACGTCTAAGAGAGAATTCAACATCTAGACTATCTATGCTAGCATACCGGCGTGGACTTATCACTCGCCGCTGTCTTGACCCGTTCATCTGTGTCTTGCACAGCATCCTTGCTCTCCTTGGGGAAAACATGCGATGCCTCTTGCCTGTACTTAATCTTTATGGATCGTAAAAACCCTGGTGGAAGACTTTCTGTCCTGGTGTCGCCAATAAGGTCGATCAGGTCCATAACGAGATATAGGGCTTAGATATCCTAGGCAAAACGTTTTACTGAACGTCGATTTTCACGTTACCATGCCATGTTAAATGGTTTTAGTGTGCAGTAAGCCATTCCGTTGTCATGGGCAACCGAGCCTCAATTTGAAGTATAGGAAATTGTAATCTCTGAGTAAACACTATAAGCACCTTTAGAAACGATATTGGATTAGATTAGAAGCTGCTAAAAAGAGAATTTATTCATGATATGAATCGTTGTATTATAAGTACTGTTTCTCTATCAGTCGGCCTATGCGACATGCTCGAGCCCACGCCGAAGAGCACCGATGGATTCTCGAGCATGCAAGAGCACCGATGGATTCTCGAGCATGCCTATGCGACTGATACGGCCTATTCCAACCACAAGTAGCCCAAGCTCACTGTTTGTGGCTATTTTATACTAGAGATATATGTGACTAAACGAAACATGGAATAAAATCGTTGAATCTTATTAAAATCCAATAAGACTTACATGGTGTCTTCTTTATATACTTGGTTATCCACAGGGAGCCCAAGCATAAATTCAGTAAAAAAATAAAATTCGAAATAAAGTATTTGTTTCCGCTATACACCTGTTTTTCAGAATTTTTTTTTTCTCGGACCAGGCAGGTTAAGTAGACAACAAAGGTGTATAGCGGAAAAAAATACTTTATTTCGAATTTTATTTTTTTACTGAATTTATGCTTGGGCTCCCTGTGGGTTATCCTCCTGCTGAGTTACAGCGAATTTCGTTAAGGGAAAAGCAGCTAAACCTTAACGAAATTCGCTGTAACTCAGCAGGAGGATAACCAAGTATATAAAGAAGACACCATGTAAGTCTTATTGGATTTTAATAAGATTCAACGATGTTATTCCATGTTTCGTTTAGTCACATATATCTCTAGTAACAAGACGCTCAATGAGCGTACACTCGGGCATTATGACAAGGACAATGTCAGTTGCGTGAGGAAGGACCTGAAAATGACTGACAGTTGCTTATTTTCAAGCTGTGCGTCCTGAATTTATATTAACTGCACTAAATTGGCTGAAAGTTCACAACCCATTATATAAGGAGGTATCTCACAAATCTAGATATACATCCAAATGAACTTGACAACTCAGTTACAAATCACTCACTTCCAAATGACAATGTTGATAATGAGACCCATAGGTAGTTTTGCTGAAAGAATGTCTTCTACTTCTGTAGTGTACTTTGCATTTAACATCAGAGTAAGAGTAAACATTCAGGGCAATAATACGTATATTCTTGAGAAAAATATGAATATTTGACGATGCTAGAACCTGTTTCTTGATGATACGTCGAATGTACTTTCTTATGAGGAGCTTTAGAGAGAAAACGTTTGGGCTTGATTGACATTTTCTGGTTTCATCACAGGCAGCCCACCCATTCCTTTTGAGGCTACTAACTAATTCAATAAAATGATATTTGCGTCTTTTTTTGACGGGTTTCCTGTGGTAGAGCGCTCGCGCGCAATATATATAATGCGTAGATATGTTGGGTTCCCTGTGTGAGTACCGTATAATATTGGGCTCCCTGTGCGCATCCTGCGCGTCCCGCAGTACAAGGTATGAAACTCGGTCACGTGACAATTACGTTTTTGCCCCTAATCTTTGTCAATATGACGTGAAATTTCATACATTTCTATGCACAGGGATACCAACATCATGCATTTCTATGCACAGGGATCCCAACATAATACGTATTATATATAGTGTAAATATACACATATGCTGCGGGACGCGCGGGATGCGCACAGGGATCCCAACATCATACATTTCTATGCACAGGGATACCAACATCATGCATTTCTATGCACAGGGATCCCAACATAATACGTATTGCGCACGCGCGCTCTACCACAGGAAACCCATAAAAAAAGACGCACATATCATTTTATTTCATTATTTAGTAGCCTCAAAAGGAATGGTTGGGCTGCCTATGGTTTCATATTGCACTTTACGACACCTTCAAGGTTTCGGACTAAATTACTCCCGTATTATATCTGTCATCAAACAAAGTAACCAAATCCCTTTCTTTATATTATGTACGTGCAAATGGATCAAGAGTAAATGAATAGGTACACAAATCTACGGCTGGAATAGTTTCTGAGGGGTGTAGATAAAACGAGGACGGCGGCCGGCGGACCGCGGACCGCGGACCAAATTGAAAAAAGAGAAAAGAGAGAGAAAAGAAAACAAAATTGTAAAAAAATGTGTTGTTTTTTTTGGGACAAATAGATGTCTACTGCTACTGATATGTATACTTCGAAGTGAGAAACAAAAGAAAACATTAATTAGTGTACCACCGTATGTTTAATAAGCTACAAAGTTCTATCGATCATCACATGTGATTCCGATTGCTTTTCTTTTCTTTTGATTTGACTTACGGTATCCGTCCTTACATTAGAACTTGGAATCGGTTTGAACATACGAAACACATATTAGCATGCATGTAACATAAAGTGAAATGTAAAGTAAGCAGAAATAAATGAATTGTCGACAAATCACAACGACGGTAAACTTGGGTATTAAAGACAGTGATATAAAGGCCGGTAGTAGTGGAAGGTATGTGAAACCAGGGCGAGGTGTTTGCCAGATTGACTCATGTCAGTCAAGATAACGTCGTTTACTCTGCACCCATGCTTGGTTCAGGCCATAGTCTCTGACTGTAATAGAGCAAACTTTGCAGTGATTCTAACATAAGACCTTTGAATGTTTGAACATACATACTGAATAAAGTTAGCTTGTAACATAAAGTGACATGTTAACATAAAGTCCAATAAATATAGGTGTTAGAGCTACAAACTAATTCATCAATGTTCATAAATTAAATTCTGAGCTGCAGTGTATTTAATTATATTATAAAGTATCAGTTTATTATAATAAATTATTCAGAGTCGTGATTTTGCCGTACAACATTCTATTATTAATTTACGTTAGTTATTATACGAGGCAGCGAATAGAGCGTTACCTGAGATCAGCAGAATGCGGCAAAGGTCAACATGAAGTGGAAACATACCGGAAATGATGTGGAGAACAAAAAAATGCTCTTGTAATGAATGATCTATAATAATAATATACAGCTATTTCAAAAAACGTTGTCTTGTGATATATTTAAAATATATCAAAGTAAATCAGCAGTTCAGGTTTCCTCGTTATATTCCCGACGTAGTCAATCGATAAAAATCGATATCGATTTGCCAATCGATAAATCGGTAAAAATCGATATCCTTGAATTGATTGATATCGATTTGTATCGATCAATCGGTAAAAATCAATATCACACTTTTTTTCTTTAATATCGATTTTTATCGATTGACGTGATTTATCGTTTTTTATCGTTTTTTATCGATTTACGTCATTTATCGATTTTGCCGTATTCATTTCAAAATTATATTATATAATGACAAGACAAGGATACTTTTCTAGCAAACGTTTACTTATCTAATAAAAAAGAAGTAATGAAATAATATCGATTCACAATAGTTGTATCATAGTTACTAGAGGGGACTAGTACTGGTTAGGAAGGCTTTTTTATTCTCAGTTTGTAGATAGTCTGGACCGCGGGTCCTGACCGCGTGCATGCACAATCTTTGTTACGAGGACTAAGAATTGCATGATGTTTACACAGTAGAGGTATAATGACCAGGTTTGTAAGAGCCGTTCTTCTCACGGTTGCGATGGTTTTGAAACCATACTGTGACCTAAAAACATCTACATCTTGTTACGTCGGTAGTATCGTTAATAAATAAAAAGATAATAACAATAAATATATATATATTGATTTCAGAATAAAAGAAGTTGCAGTTGTCAATAGTAGTTTGGTTTATGCGTCTCGGTAATTGTACTCTAGGGTCAATCAGATGATATTCAACACAGTACTACGCGAAAACAGCAAACCGTTAAAAATCGATATCACACTTTTTTTCTTCATCGATTTTTACCGATTTCCGTTAAAAATCGATAACCATCACGTGATTTTTATCGATTTGTATCGATATCGATTTTTATTGATTGACTACGTCGGGTTATATTGGACTAGCCTCCTCCGCAGGCTACTTTATCGGAATGGCATTTGTATCGGAATTGGGATTCCTTCGTCTTTTTCTCTCTCTCCCCATTTCCCTCTCTTCATCACACAGGAACCCCAAACCCCAAGGAGTTGCCTGCGGAGGAGGCTAATATTGGACCTGATCGATATACTGGAACCGGCCAATATACTGATATACAATGCATCATTTACCGGTTCCGGTCAAGTTGAAATGCAGTTCGCAGTAAGTATTCACAAGAAAACGTTTTTTGAAATAGCTGTAGTCGGTAAATGCCAGTTCGAGCAAAAAATGTAATGGAGGTCTGAAGTAAGTAATGTAGAAATAAGGAGTGAAGACGGATTTGTAAACTAGTACTCATGCTGGTTTGTATAAGTAGTTAAGTAAATAATGTGTCCATAGTAAAATAGCAGCTCGAACGCCGCTTCAGGGGTATTGTAATCAGGATGAATTCTGATTAGGATTCAAATATTTTTTGATGCATGCTACTCCATCGGTGGCAAAGTTAGAGTTCTGCTTAACGAGTACCAAACTGTACTATAACAGGGAAATATATCAGAAAATAGTGGAAAGTTGTTATGTTAGAATCACTGCAAAGTTTGCTCTATTACAGTCAGAGACTATGGCCTGAACCAAGCATGGGTGCAGAGTAAACGACGTTATCTTGACTGACATGAGTCAATCTGGCAAACACCTCGCCCTGGTTTCACATGCATTCCTTCCTACCCAAGTTTACCGTCGTTGTGATTTGTCGACAATTCATTTATTTCTCCTTACTTTAACATTTCACTTTTTGTTACAAGCTATTAAACTTTATTACGTATGTTCAATTCAAAGTTCTTATGTTAGAATCATTCATGGCCTGAGCCAAGCATGCATGGTGCATTGCAGGACTGAGTAAACGACGCTATCTTGACTGACAAGTCAATCAGCTGGCAAACACCTCGCCCTGAGTTCACATACATTCCACTACTACCGGCTTTATATCACTGTGTTTAATACCCAAGTTTACCGTCGTTGTGATTTGTCGACAATTCATTTATTTCTGCTTACTTTACATTTCACTTTATGTTACATGCAAGCTAATTGTGTTTCGTATTCAAACCGATTCCAAGTTCTAATGTAAGTCAAATCAAAAGAAAAGAAAAGCTATCACATATGATAATCGATAGACCTTTGTAGCTTATTAAACATACGGTGGTACACTAATTAATGTTTTCTTTTGTTTCTCACTTCGAAGTATACATATCAGTAGCAGTAGACATCTATTTGTCTAAATACATTCGCGCAGAAAAACATTTTTTTCTTTTTTCAATTTTTTTTTCTTTTCTCTCTCTTTTCTCTTTTTTTCAATTTTCAATTTGGTCCGCCGTCCGCCGTCCGCGCCCGCGTTTTATCTACACCCGTTTCTGAGTAATTATAAAGTTATAAAAATATAACGCACTAGGCCTACCCAAGCTGTCTACGAGACCGCAGGTATATATAACGCACTACAAATGTAGGCCTACCCAAGCTGTCTACGAGACCGCAGGTATAACGCACTAGGCTGAAAATCTATACCCTAAAATTTGAAATTCGTGACCAATTTGAAGCTAATAATTATAATTTTGCCGCTACGATCATTTATAAACCTGATTAGATCTTCAAATACTGGTGAAAATTCAAAACGATTCCCAGTCCAAATGGGCAATATATATACCATAGACCTGTTGACGAACTTATGCATCTTCTGAACCTTGCTGATCAGCCGGCAGGGGTCCTGCATGTAATAAATAAACACACAACTTCTATAGCTGCTAAAATTAAGTCAAATTGAGATTCCCAAGGTAGCATCCGGATATTACAATATAAACTTTATACTCACAGAGATACAGTTCTTGCGGGCCAAGTTTACCTGCTGCTTCCAAAACGCCAAAAATTGTAGTAGAATAAAGGCCAATTCATTCCCGCCAAATTATATATCAATCCTTACGTGTCAAAATGCAATTTCAAATCACATTGGGTACCAACAAAGATAGCTTGAACATGGAATATCTCTATTTGGGCAAAATCAACCAAGATCGTGCGGAAATAAACCATAAAATAGCAGATTGTACAGAGCGATATGTTGTCGAGTAGAATGCGCGGGAATGTGATTGAGAAAGACTCATTAGCTGATTTACTTAATCCTGTTGACTTAATCCTAGCAACTGTCGATCATCTTATCGCAGTACAAACAAAGATTGAAAGGCTTACAACCCGATACCACGCCTCCAACTGTGACAACTGTCGATCATCTTATCGCAGTACAAACAAAGATTGAAAGGCTTACAACCCGATACCACGCCTCCAACTGTGACAACTGTCGATCATCTTATCGCAGTACAAACAAAGATTGAAAGGCTTACAACCCGATACCACGCCTCCAACTGTGACAACTGTCGATCATCTTATCGCAGTACAAACAAAGATGGAAAGGCTTACAACCCGATACCACGCCTCCAACTGTGACAACTGTCGATCATCTTATCGCAGTACAAACAAAGATTGAAAGGCTTACAACCCGATACCACGCCTCCAACTGTGACAACTGTCAATCATCTTATCGCAGTACAAACAAAGATTGAAAGGCTTACAACCCGATACCACGCCTCCAACTGTGTCAACTGTCGATCATCTTATCGCAATACAAACAAAGATTGAAAGGCTTACAACCCGATACCACGCCTCCAACTGTGACAACTGTCGATCATCTTATCGCAATACAAACAAAGATTGAAAGGCTTACAACCCGATACCACGCCTCCAACTGTGACAACTGTCGATCATCTTATCGCAATACAAACAAAGATTGAAAGGCTTACAACCCGATACCACGCCTCCAACTGTGACAACTGTCGATCATCTTATCGCAGTACAAACAAAGATTGAAAGGTTTACAACCCGATACCATGCCTCCAACTGTGACAACTGTCAATCATCTTATCGCAGTACAAACGAAGATTGAAAGGCTTACAACCCGATACCACGCCTCCAACTGTGACAACTGTCGATCATCTTATCGCAGTACAAACAAAGATTGAAAGGTTTACAACCCGATACCACGCCTCCAACTGTGACAACTGTCGATCATCTTATCGCAGTACAAACAAAGATTGAAAGGCTTACAACCCGATACCACGCCTCCAACTGTGACAACTGTCGATCATCTTATCGCAGTACAAACAAAGATTGAAAGGCTTACAACCCGATACCACGCCTCCAACTGTGACAACTGTCAATCATCTTATCGCAGTACAAACAAAGATTGAAAGGTTTACAACCCGATACCACGCCTCCAACTGTGACAACTGTCGATCATCTTATCACAGTACAAACAAAGATTGAAAGGCTTACAACCCGATACCACGCCTCCAACTGTGACAACTGTCGATCATCTTATCGCAGTACAAACAAAGATTGAAAGGCTTACAACCCGATACCACGCCTCCAACTGTGACAACTGTCAATCATCTTATCGCAGTACAAACAAATAATAGAAAGGCTTACAACCCGATACCATGCCTCCAACTGTGACAACTGTCGATCATCTTATCGCAATACAAACAAAGATTGAAAGGCTTACAACCCGATACCACGCCTCCAACTGTGACAACTGTCGATCATCTTATCGCAATACAAACAAAGATTGAAAGGCTTACAACCCGATACCATGCCTCCAACTGTGACAACTGTCGATCATCTTATCACAGTACAAACAAAGATTGAAAGGCTTACAACCCGATACCACGCCTCCAACTGTGACAACTGTCGATCATCTTATATCGCAATACAAACAAAGATTGAAAGGCTTACAACCCGATACCACGCCTCCAACTGTGACAACTGTCGATCATCTTATCGCAATACAAACAAAGATTGAAAGGCTTACAACCCGATACCACGCCTCCAACTGTGACAACTGTCGATCATCTTATCGCAATACAAACAAAGATTGAAAGGCTTACAACCCGATACCACGCCTCCAACTGTGACAACTGTCGATCATCTTATCGCAATACAAACAAAGATTGAAAGGCTTACAACCCGATACCACGCCTCCAACTGTGACAACTGTCGATCATCTTATCGCAATACAAACAAAGATTGAAAGGCTTACAACCCGATACCATGCCTCCAACTGTGACAACTGTCGATCATCTTATCGCAGTACAAACAAAGATTGAAAGGCTTACAACCCGATTCCATGCCTCCAACTGTGACAACTGTCGATCATCTTATCGCAATACAAACAAAGATTGAAAGGTTTACAACCCGATACCACGCCTCCAACTGTGACAACTGTCGATCATCTTATCGCAGTACAAACAAAGATTGAAAGGCTTACAACCCGATACCATGCCTCCAACTGTGACAACTGTCAATCATCTTATCGCAATACAAACAAAGATTGAAAGGCTTACAACCCGATACCACGCCTCCAACTGTGACAACTGTCGATCATCTTATCGCAATACAAACAAAGATTGAAAGGCTTACAACCCGATACCACGCCTCCAACTGTGACAACTGTCGATCATCTTATCGCAGTACAAACAAAGATTGAAAGGCTTACAACCCGATACCATGCCTCCAACTGTGACAACTGTCGATCATCTTATCGCAGTACAAACAAAGATTGAAAGGCTTACAACCCGATACCACGCCTCCAACTGTGACAACTGTCGATCATCTTATCGCAGTACAAACAAAGATTGAAAGGCTTACAACCCGATACCACGCCTCCAACTGTGACAACTGTCGATCATCTTATCGCAGTACACAAAGATTGAAAGGCTTACAACCCGATACCACGCCTCCAACTGTGACAACTGTCGATCATCTTATCACAGTACAAACAGAGATTGAAAGGTTTACAACCCGATACCATGCCTCCAACTGTGACAACTTTTTCGAGTAAAGCTTCTCATGGAAAATAGACGTCAAGCTTTTGAAAGAAATTCTGCTTGGCTCTCGATCACGATGAGCATGGCGGTGTATTTTACTACTAAGCGTGGACGTACTATCACAAGCAACAAACATGGCATAGCGAGATCTTACATTGTTTATTGTATTCAATTCATGATTATTGACATTCAGCTTAACTTGTACACTGGCTTCAGATATATTTACAAAGGCATCTATAGCACTTAGTCTATTTTCAGTCAAACTTGCTTGTTCACCTTGATCGTTGGCCATGACGGTATGACGGTGATAACGACGGTATATGCACTCCGTTAAAACTCTCTCTTTGATATAGAAAAATAATATTTTTAACAGCATAAACACAATAAAAAATATAAACAGAATGTAAACAAGGATTGACTTCATTTTCGCCTCAGATTTGTGTTCTTCTTGATGCGATTTCAAAGTTGTTTTCTCACCTTTGGATTTGTCCATGTTGGAATCACACTTCTGAATCAGTACATCTGGCTTCGATCAAGTTGTGGTATACATGCTTGGCTAGGCAGTACTCAGTTGAGTTCACATTTAAGTCAACATTAGAGTTCATTTGTATTATAGTTCTTGAGTTCATTTGATTTGCTTTTGAGCTTGAGTTCAATTGATTACCTTTTGACTTTGAGTTCAATTGATTTGCTTTTGATGAGTTCATGTAAAGGCCCTGTCGAAAACGCTCAACATCTTTTAGAGTGGGCCCACACGAATCGGCGTATGCGTTTGTATGTGAGAGCGTATTTAAGAGGAACTGATGGATGGCTTGCCTTGGATACAACATAATTTCTCTTCTGCACAGGTCAACTGCTTCTTTCACTTCTAGTCGTCGAATACGATGACTTAGCAATATCTCAGTATTTGCCCTGATGCGAACAATACTTCGGATTAAGTTCGATATACGGTCGGAAACTATTTGACACGTTTGTGGCGCCATGAATATGCAACCTCAAGTGACCTCAAGTACGTTTAAAGATGTAATACAGACGTACCTCCACGAATCTTTATGAGTCATCAACATAAATAGTTTCTCGTCACGCTCATTGAGCGTCTTCTTCTGCAACAGGGCCCCGGTTCCTGAAAGGCCGATTAACTTTAACCCAGGATTAGTGCTAACCCAGGGTTAACTTAGCTAACCCAGGATTAGCTAATCCTCGGTTAAATAGCTGTTCCTGAAAGCACGATTTAACCTTATTTAACCCTGGATTAACTAATCCAAGATTAACCTAGATAAACGTGGATTAAACTGGTTAAACCAGTTTTTACACGTGATAATTTCAAATTTGCTCGCGCACACGCGCTGTTTTTACGGGCACAGGAAACCCAAGCTCAGCATTTGTGGTGTATATTTTGAATTTTTTGAATTTTTTTTATAGGTTAATTTGCTTGCATAAACAAACATTTGGTGTACTTGTTCCCTTTTTGGGGTTTTAACGTCCATACGACATGAATTTGGGGTATTTTTATAATTTTTTGATCCTTGAACTACGAACAAACGTCAAAATCGACGCCTCAAAATCGACGCCCCCAAAAACACTCAAATAAATTCCAAATTGTCAAGAAAACCACTTAGAAAGCTTCTATAACTATCACTCTTTTAATTTTGAATACATTTTTAGAAGTTTTCACATGAAAATATATCAAACGGAATGGATATTCGAATTCGATGAAAATTGTTTTCTTGAGCCGCCATTTTGTTTTGGTTTAGTCAACTTTAATCGGGGATTAAGACTTTAATCCTCCTCGCTAGGTGGATTAAAGTTAACCCTAGGTTTAATCCTTAGTTAGCGCTAATCGGCCTTTGAGGAACAGAAACTAACCGAGGGTTAAAGTTAACCCTAGGTTTAATCCTGGAATAGCGCTAATAGCGCTGCGCCGCGGTTCTAAAATTAATGCGCTTTTGTATTGTGCAAGTATATAAATAGGCTTTTAAAACAACTTTGGCATGAACCCAAATTTCGGACATTGACCTTGTTTACCTTTGCTTTGATGAAGTTTTGAAGTATGATTTCTACGATTTCTTTTCCTTCTGAATTTTTCAAACGTCGAATCGAATAAACATCCATCATTATATATCTGAGAAATGTGTTTCGTTTTACTGCCGGATACTTTTTAAACGGTTTTTCACGGCGCGTGACGACAGTCGGGCAGCAAGTAAAGCGTAGCTATCAAAACAAAATCTACTGAAAAATCAAACCCTTGCTCTCTAGCTTCAGAGACATAATACGAAGCTGCTCAGTAACGGGTTATTAACGACATGTTGCTTTCAAAACTAAGATTCATAATCTACTTGAGTCCTGTGTGTCGTTTGTTTTTTCTTATCTGCTGAGTAATCTTGAAACTCGATACGATTAAATACGTCGCATACTTTCGTCATTCTTTGACCGAACAAAACTACGACGACTACTACTAACAAAAACTCATTTTATAACTCGGGCTTCCTTCGGAAGGGCCTGAGTAAATAGCCACAAACAGTGAGCTTGGGCTACCTGTGTTCCAACTGCAAGTTCCAAGATTCAAGGCCGAAACATATGGACTGGTGCTCGTGCCTTCTCCATCTGTGCACCAAGGGTATGGAATGCCATTTCTTTGAACATTAGACTGTGTCCTTCTCTTGATTCATTTAAGTCTCTGAAGACTTTTCTTTTTTGTAATCGGAAATGAGTCAATAATTATTTCTTTTGCCTTTTGTATAGTTTTTAATCTTAAATTAAATTCAAATTCAAAGTTAATTTTTATTCAATTTTTATTGTAAAACGCATTGAGTTTTTAAGTAATGCGCTATATAAGAATAAAGTTATTATTATTATTATTATTATTATTATTATGCACAATTTTAAATATCCTTTCTTCATAACCGATTTGTTTATGACACACATGTAAGACCTTCGTATCTTTGCATTTGAGCTTTGTAAAACCTATTGCCAAATGTGTAGTAGATGTAAATGTTGAGATTGGAAGACTTCATGCTATATTTAATTCTCTCCAGGTTTCTGTTCGTTTTATTGCATTTCCACCTCTCTTTGAAAATTAAATGATGCATCGGTAACAGGATGAAAATGACAAAAGCTTATGTAATCATAGCCTGCGTAGCGGCGCACGGGAAAAGGGAAGGAGGGAGGGGGAAGGGGGGGAAGGGGAAAAGGAGGAGAGGAGAGGGGATTGGGGAGGTAATCAGAACGCACATTTTATAGCGTACATAGCCATAAAAAATATATAAAAAAAAGTTCTAAGGCGGCTTCAAGAAAGAATAAAGTTTATATGGTAAATGGTTGCAGACAATGCCACTTTGCGCGCAAGCCACATTTTATGAATTCCACGCACCACAGGAATCCCAAGCTCAATCACAGGCAGCCCAACCATTGCTTTTGACGCAAATATCATTTTATTTCATTATTTAGTAGCCTCAAAAGCAATGGTTGGGCTGCCTGTGGCTCAATACGGTACTTGTACTTGTGCAATGTAACCTTTTAATAAACTACGATAATCAATGTAATATCCTCATTTAGCCTACCGCATTTTGCAAGTGTGTTCTTGATGCCGTTTTATACTTCTGTACGCGATTTGGAACCATCCCGACTTATTATAGCTTTTTTTTACAGAGAGCCCGTACTGATATTGGGCTTCCTGTGTACACTCCTGGTTTAACGACTTCTTGTGTAGTGCGCGCGCATCAGTTTTAGCGACGTTTTTATGATGCGCGCGCACCTTTGCTACATGTTTGCATACGCTAGTACAAATCAAAGTCTGTTATTTTATGAAGTAACATTGCGTTCATACTTTATGCAAAAAATAGACTAGCAAAGGTACTATACCTTACCTACAGACGACTGTTGTTTGATATAAAGCACGTTGCAGGTAAAACATAACTAACTAATGATTATATGAGAAGTAGCAAAATAGTCCGCGCATTCATGTCGATCCTGCGAGACGATGTTTATTTTGTTTGTATGGTTTTCTAAAAAAACGTTCATTCACACTATGTCCCAGTAATTGCATTATAATTTTGAGCAAGGCATTCTATTCACCTTGGTTATACCTGTTAGCAAAAAGTAAAACGAGTTCTGTCCTTCCTTGGTCGCTGTCCGTGTTTGTTTGTTTGTTTGTTTGTTGTTTGTTTGTTTGTTCGTTTGTTTGTTTGTTTGTTCGTTTGTTCGCTCGTTTGTTCGCTCGTTTGTTCGCTCGTTTGTTCGTTTGTTCGCTTGTTTGTTTGTTCTTTTTGTTTGTTTGTTTGTTTGTTCGCTTGTTTGTTCGTTCGTTCGTTCGTTTGTTTGTTCGCTTGTTTGTTTGTTCTTTTTGTTTGTTTGTTTGTTCGCTTGTTTGTTTGTTTGTTCGTTCATTCGTTTGTTTGTTTTCTGTCTCAGTGTAAAACTAGAGGGGCGTGTATCCATTCGATATCAGAACTGAGAAGAATCGAGTCAATAGATTAATAAATGTTTTCATTTCACAGCAAGGGACGACCCGTAAAATTATGGAGGTAGATCCAATATCGCCTGAATTAGACCAGAAGCACAGATGGACGTAGAAACACCAACAAACCCACACAGATTAAACCCAGATCAACCTGGGTTATTAACAACGCTCATAGAGCGGAGTCACGTGGTTAACCGTATCTCCAGACTGGTCCACCATCGTCCCATCCTCTACACTTTCACCGCAACATTCTTTGGTGTTTCAATCCTTCCTCTCGTCATTTTCCTCCTGGTTATTTGTGGATCTGTTGGTTTTGGGGTTGTTATCTTTGTCATCATCGAAGCTGGACTGTTCTCAATGGCGGTTATTGCTCTTATAGCTAGTCTAATTGTACCTGTATTTATCTCACTTACTCTGACTAGCATCAGTTACGCTGTGTACAAGACTGTGAAAACACTGAGAGAATTTGTCTGGGACTATTTCGGTGGACCTTTTCGATTATACCGCGCTATTAAACAACGATTTACCAATGCGATCTCATTTTTCCGTCAAGACAAACAAAATACTGAATCTCCAACACAGACATCTGAGAATAATTCCTTTAACCCACATGGGCGTCACCAACCTGACCGACCAATAGATGGACAGGTTACCTCGTACCCTTCGTTTAGCAATGAGTTGGAGGTTATCCAGCGTAGGATGAATGTGGCAGCTCTTCATGAAGAGTCGTCGGAAGAACTGGGCGTGGCCGAGGGTGTGTTGCTTTGCATGGCCGACTTTATGCATAACCTTACTTCGTTGTTATTCGCTATTTTTATGATCTACACGTTTATTAACTATTTAAAGAGAGATGAATAAGCTAACAAGTAGAAATCAAATATCTGCAGTCAGCATTTATAATAATTGCTGGTTTGCAATACACGTCACGGCGGCCATCTTGGTTGAACTTCAACAAAAGATTGCTCATTAGTTCAACCAACATGGCCGCCGTGTCTTTATCTCTTGATTCTCAAGGGATTGATTGCAAACCAAGAATACCTTAGTTTTTAGCCTGAAACAAGTTTTTTTTCAAGTCCGCGGAGATCAATTCAAATACCTACATATCTTTATTTGATAAAGCAGGTTAATCAGACCGCCATAAGCTGATGTGAACCTGCTATGTTAATGGTGGAGAATAATAAATAATTACAAGTGCAACTCAAAATTTTGCAGTGTTTTTAAAAATTAAAAAATTGAAAATTGTTACAGTTATTTAGTTCATTTTGCAGACACACAAATCTTTTCCCCGAATTCATTTATTGCTGAACTATCAGTCTATCCGGTAGTTAATTCAAAAAATTCGAATCTTTGCCAGTTTCAAAGGCGTATAAAGGTGCGGACACACGATGCAACATTTCGTGCAACATTCCCTGCAACATGTATTGTTGCAGCGTGTGTGCACCTCTGTAACATGTTGCAGAAGTAGAATCGAGTCCTACTTCTGCAACATTGCGAGCAACAAATTACGTCGTATTAGCGCGCGCTAGTCAATTGCGAGCAATCAGTTTCATGGATGGACACACGCTGCAACAAAATTGCCAGCAATATTGCACGCAATGTTTCACCGTGTATCCCTTTGTTCCGTCAGATCCACGTGGTTGCGCGCGCAATTACTGCGGCGTCCATATATAGACTATCCCTGAGGATTATTTTATTGGAAGACTGCTCGTGTCTATTTCGTACAGACCAAGTTCCAGTTTTTTTTTAAAGCTATATTCCATGCGTGAGAGAATTGAAATATACATGTACCGATGTAGTCATTTTCATGTTATGTAGTTTGTTTGGGACCCAGTGTTTGACGACGTTTCCTCGTATTATCAGACCCAGACCCCTTGCGCACTCTACGTCACATCTAATTACATGACGTCATAATCATGTTTGTGATAAACAAAATGATGTAAAACGAGAAAACCAGTCGATAAGATGAACGTGGACGATGACGAGTAAGCATCTTTCATGAATGAAGGGAGTAGTTCACAGGCCTTTTCCTTGTATCGCGGCCTAATGAATTGTTTCCATTTGCGGCCAAACGACGGGTTTCAAATTCGACTGGGTATCTAAAAGTCTTAGTCAGTGCCAATACAAAAAAAGGAAATCTTTAAACCCAACCGAAGAAAGCTGAAGTGTAGTTATCAGACACTTCACTATGCGCCGGCATTACAAGGAAAATGCAGGCTGAACTTGTTATGTTGTGTCGTAATTATGGGTGGAACATGCTATAGGGTGGTGAGAGTTCTCACCGCTGTGGTACCTGGTTGAACTCCTGGACCGGGTGCTTCGTGTCAGTTTGTCAACTCGTTCTCTCCCTTGCTTCGAGGGTTTTTCTCCCTCAGACGAGTGTTGGGTGTAAAAAAAAGAAAGAAAATCGCGCACAAATCCGTCCCATTCATTTGAGAAAGACTACTAGAAAAACTAGGCTGCTGAACCACGTGGTTTTCAATGCGGTCCAGTGCAACCACGTGATCTAGAGGAATCTGACGTCATTAGCGCAATCTGTTTGACATACTGTTTTTTAACCTCCAGTTGATTGTCGATTTTTCTAAAACTTTGTCTTCGAAGATCATTACGAACCAGTACTGGAGCCGTTCCCATTGTAATATTCTGTCGCTCGTTTCTCTGGATGCGAGAAACGACAATATACCCCTGGGTTCCCGAGGATGTTCCCATCGGCTCTTCAACTCAGTCATTGCAGCGTTATATCAGTCCTATTATGTTTAGTCCTATTATATTATTATTATTCATTATGTTTGGCCGAAATGAATTTTGAACTTCAACATTTGGTTAATTTTCAGCGATCCTCCATCCAAAAGTTTGCGAGAGATCATACTGAGTTTGCCTAAACGTCACCCGTTGTTACCGCTGAGGTCATTTGGCATCGAGCGTGATCCTTTCGCGATTCCTCTAACCATCTATGTTGTTATAGTGTCTCTCTTGAGCGGATATGCTGTGTTAAGAAGTGCTGTTAACCCTATCGTGTTTTGGGCCATTGTTCTCCTTACTCCATATGTCATGCTGCAGAGCACACAGGCCTGCACATATCTGGTATACCGCACTCTGTATTTCATCTTCAGCACCGTCTACTTTGTCCTTCGTGCAGGTTTTAGGTTGATGTTTCTGCCTCTCTTCCGCTGTCTTAAATTGGTTTCAAAAGATAATCATACCAAAGCCGACAAATACCCGAACACCAACGATGAACTCGAGTTTATGCCGAATGAAGCGCGACCAACCGTGGGCAGTGCGATGTTTTCGTCCGATGAATCGGACTCGGAAGCGCCTCGGGTGGATTACGAAGACGTACCTCTGTTGTCACGTTTCGTTCCCGACGATCTACCGACTGTACGACGACGTCACGTGATGTTTTCGTCTGACTAATCGGCATGATCGGGTCAGCTTCGTTACCTGGATAATGATTTCATTTTATCGATGAAACCTTTATTGTCAGCCACTCCGGCATGATGTCTTGTAATATATACTTTCAATGTTTTCTTGTATTAATTCTGTAACATACCTTGCTTTAAAGTATATCAGTGTAAACTCAATACATGTATATAAATAAAAGGCTAAAGAAAAGAAGTGTTTTAAAAGTTTCAAAACGTTTTCAACCGTACAGTTATCTTATAGAGTCGAAAAATTTCTACCCCCTCCCCCTCCTTCCCCTTTTTGCCCTCGCCCCAACTTTCGCGCGGCCAAAAAACGAAAAATCTTTCGCGCGGCCTAAAAATTGCACGCTGTGATTGGTTGAATAGATTTCTTCGATTCCGTGACATAGATACATACATATACTTTATTTCATATGGGTGGCAAATTCAGTAAGTACAAACAAACTGGCTTCCAATTTGGCTCACAACAAAAATGATTTAGAAAAAAAAAATACAAATTTGAGAAAATTATATATATATATATTTATAATGAAGACTAGTATATTCGAGTACATTAGAAGAAATTCTATATATCCGTATCTCCGTACCGTGGTTTCCCACTTCATTGTTAAAAGCAGTTTTCTATAAATGATAAAAACTAGTCTAGAACTAATATGAATTGTACCGATGAGAGCCGCCGAATCTACTTATCCCAGCTGTGTAGTGATTGAGTGAGAGTGGATCATTGTTCGTACGTTGCTATAATATTAGGTATATATCCGCGTAACGGAAATATAATTCATCTTATAACTTCATGTTGACTATAAACAAACAATGCTGTTCACCTTATTAAATTATGAAAACTGCAAGAGGTCACAATGAGGGTTTATCATGTAATTTCAAAACTCATAGGACAAAAAATGATCATCATAGCTGGAAAGAGCTCGTTGAAATTAGTAAAAATGTGAAGTTTGGAAAAGATCGCTTCACAAATTGCGAAGATATGAATTTTCAAAAATCGAAATTTTATATGAAAACCTTTGGAAATTGACGCTGGTAGGCATTGCCTACCAACAAAGGTTTTCATATAAAATTTCGATTTTTGAAAATCCATATCTTCGCAATTTGTGAAGCGATCTTTTCCAAACTTCACATTTTTACTAATAATTTCAACGAGCTCTTTCCAGCCATGATGATCATTTTTTTGTCCTATGTCTCCTATAAGTTTTGAAATTATCTAGTAATATATACTTTCAAAGTTTTGTATAAATTCTGTAGCATAACTTGCTCTAAAATATATCAGTGTAAACTCGTTACATGTATATAAATAAAAGGCTAAAGAAAAGCGTTTTAAAAGTTTCAAAACGTTTTCGACTGTACGGTCATCTTATACAGTCGTTTTCGTGGGAAATAGTTACGGTATGGTTCGTGCTGTGACCGTGCCATATCCAAGCATTCTGATTGGTTGAGCAATGATGTTGCGCGCTGTGATTGGTTGAATAGATTTCTTCGATTCCGTACCATGACATAGATACATACATATTCTTTATTTCACGTGGGTGGCAAATTCAGTAAAGTATAACAAAACTGGTTTACAATTTGGCCCACAATATTTGATCTTTAATTTGAGTACACCTTTTTATTTTGACTAAAAAATCCGCTTAGCGTAACAGCCAGCGTATTTACTTCTGATATTAGCGATTTCCAAAGGAATTGTATTAACTTTTTCCTTAAATTGGGTCTATACTTTCAGTGACAAATCCTTGGAAAGGGTATGAATTTTCCAATTCTTTATCCTTAATTAAATAGGGTCAGGGTTTCGACATCCCAGGGGCACACCCCTATCCTAAATTTCCGGGAGTGCCCCCCTCCCCCCCCCCCCCCGGGTATATATATTTATAATTAATACTATAGTAGATAGATATATGCCTTTATTTACACAGGGTAGTATAGTATATTCGAGTACAATAGAAGAAATTCTATATCTCCGTACCGTAGGTTTCCCAATCATGATAATAATAATAGTAATAATATTTGACATTATAGTATATTATCTTAGCATGATGGCCACCTGAAATTTATCTATTGAGGTAACGGTTTGTTATTGAAACTGAACATTTTTTCAAACCACTTGAACTGGTACGTGCCGCACTTTACAAATCGATCGACAAATTCTTATTAGTTTGTTCATCATAATTTTCTACTTGAGTTTGGACTGATTAATTTACACTATTTTTGCTTGTTATTATTTTTTTTAGATTTAGTAAAGTCAATGAATAATAATAACAATAATAATAATAATAAATAATATATTTATATATAGCGTCAATTCCAAAAAACCAACAACTCCAATACAGTCGCACATAGTAATTAAAACAATCATATTTCATTATTTGTTTTTAATGCAATATAAAATCATTTATTTTATTTTATGAAGAGAGGATATGCTCAATGAAAGTCAGTATTATTCTTATTCTTCATTGCTAAAAGCAGTCGCCTATTCATAAAAACTAGTGTACAAAAACTGAACTAGTGTAAATTGACCAAGAAATTGTAAAGAAATAGTGATACAGTCAACTCTCCGCTAACGGACACTCTCGTAAGCGGACAGCTCTACTTACGGACACCTTTTCAAATCCCCGTTTTACCTCCCAGTCAAACTCTGTATTTACACATTCCCGTAAGCGGACACTCTCTCGTAAGCGGACGCGGACACTTTTGAAAATGAAAATTGGATTTTTCTTTTGTTTACGCTCTCTCGTAAGCGGACACACCATATAATAATGGACTTTTGGCAATGGAATTTGTCTTTAATTTGCAATAAATCAACAAAAATATGACCTTTTACAGAGCAACAGAACAGTGGGGATCGGTTTTGTCAAATCTCCATTTGTCCGCGGGGAAGCAAGGTGTACGGTTCAGTTGCTATTTTTCTCTACCGATTAAAACGTAATTAACTCTCCCGTAAGCGGACATCCACCCTATTTTTCTTTGGTGTCCGCTTACGGGAATAGTTCTCATAAGCGGACAGCTCTACTAACGGACACTCTTTTCAATTCCCGAGGGTGTCCGCTTACGAGAGAGTTGACTGTATCTTCAAACAATAAAGAAATATTATAACAAAAAATAAAAAATAAAAAAATAAAATAAAAATAAAAAATAAATTGATATGAATTGTACCGATGAGAGGCGCCGCCGAGTCTACTTTATATCCCAGCTGTGTAGTGATTGAGTGAGAGTGGATCATTGTTCGTACGTTGCTATAATATTAGGTATATATCCGCGTAACGGAAATATAATTCATCTTATAACTTCATGTTGACTATAAACAAACAATGCTGTTCACCTTATTAAATTATGAAAACTGCAAGAGGTCATAATAAGGGTTTATCATGTAATTTCAAAACTCATAGGACAAAAAATGATCATCATAGCTGGAAAGAGCTCGTTGAAATTAGTAAAAATGTGAAGTTTGAAAAAGATCGCTTCACAAATTGCGAAGATATGAATTTTCAAAAATCGAAATTTTGTATGAAAACCTTTGAAAATTTACATTGCCTACCAACAAAGGTTTTCATACAAAATTTCTCCAAACTTCACATTTTTACTAATTTCAACGAGCTCTTTCCAGCTATGATGATCATTTTTTTGTCCTATGCGCTATGTCTCCTATAAGTTTTGAAATTACATGATAAATTCTCATTGTTAGGCTGTAATTACAATAGCAAGCTAACTAAATCGACATTAATCAAACTGTATTATATGTTCTAATAATTGGCCTTGAAAACTCGTCTAGCTGGCTTCCAGTCCGAGTTTCATGGCACAATTTAATTAAACAAAAGTTTGGGATGGAAATAAGAGTACAAATGAAACACGTTGGTTAAAAGGGAGTGTCTCGGCTGTTCGTCAACAAACTTAACGCATCAAAACTGAGTATAAAGACAACGAGAATGTTTCTTACAAACTCAAAGTTTAAAGGACACTGTAGCCAAAGCATTGTACTGATGTTTGTCTGCCTGGTTGTACTGGTATCGCTGCTTACCAGTGAATACAACAGCCCTGACGCTTCGTCACGGGTTACGAACACAAAGAATCCCGCAGAAATTCACTTTTCAACGACTAACAAGGAAAAGCAACAACATGGCGACACGGAGAAAATTACCGTTTTCCCTCCGTATGGAAATGGCGAAAATAGCAACGCTACCTTGAAGTACAAAGATGCAGAACCAAAACATCACTTTGAAACGGACCAAGAATTTCCTGAGAAGACCAACTACTCGACTAGTAAAGCTACTCGTCTTCAGACGTTACGTAGCTTGGTGAAGGTGCCACTCCAAAGGATAATTCCCGACAAACGATCGTCGCGCCTTCCAAGGTCACTACCGCAACCCTCCCTAGTTTGCAGCGATGAGATGTCTTGTAGAAACAAATGTTTTCACCCACGTCAAGTTGTGTACGAGGACAAGTTGTCTTGCTATTGTGATGTCGATTGTGGATTCTTCAAAGACTGTTGTGCCGATTACGATGACTTTTGTGGTGCTAATAACAGTGTTTATCCAGGAAATCAAACTAATCGTACCACAACCATCGCGCCAGTCGGCGGTGGAACGCACAGTCAAAATGTCACACAGACACACAATTCAAGCCAAAAGCTTTTACATCGACACAACCAAGCTCTTTGGAATTGTTACGATGGAGAAATAGTAAAAGCAAGCCATGGAATCTGGATGATCGGATCGTGTCCAGCTTCCTGGCCAAAAGATGATGTCTTGTATCAGTGCAGAAACCTTTCTGTTGCCAATAAAATTACTAAAGAGAACTACCGCTATCTTCCTGTGTATACCAGCAATGGTAGGGTGTACCATAACCGATTCTGTGCGCAATGTAATGGAGTACCCTCGCAACAGATCAGAACCTATAATCTGTCGTTCAAGTGTGATTTGACTCCTCCAGCGCATTTGAACCTCGAAGAGAGAGTATCATTTCTTTTCTTTTCACCTCTTGTACTACCAATGATATTCGTTGGAAACCATCGGGTGGTGATCCTAGAAGATACTGCTATTGTTTAGTCTCACGTTGTCTTTCTGACGCCGATCCAGACTTGCGTCAACAATGCAAAAATGGGCCAGTCAGAGTAGTGAACATCAAGAGTAGATCTTTTCTGTACAAAAATATTCATTGCGCACAATGTTGTCATAACAACTTGAGCCACGCTATGTTGATATGCGGCCCTGGTAAGGACAGTGCGTGCCTTTTGAGAAAAAACGTAGTAAAACCATTTTCAATTATCTTTGATTTTAACGCTGGTTCAAGTGTCTTGCGCACAATGAAAGTAACATGCCAACACGGTATGGTCTATGACCGTTTCTTGGGGACATGTCGCGAGACGGTATCAGAACTTCCAAGATTATCAGATGTGGACCAATATCAAGTCGTGGTTTGGCTTAAACTACTTTCAGACTGTCTTAGGTGTATTTTCATGGTATCCAATATCGATATCGCGAGAAATCTCCAAGTCTCTCCTGACCAAGTGAGTGATGCCTCTTGTACAAAGTCCAGCCGTTGCATGTTTCTGTTTGGTGGAATTTCTGAATTACATTTTAAGCTAAAAACGAAAAGAAACGAAAGTCTTGCCACCAAAGAAATGTTAAAAAAGGTTTTCAACTTTACCTCGCCATTCAACATGACTATTGCTAATCAAACATTTTCTGTAATCAAAGCCACGAGTCGAAAACTCAGTTGTACGACCCTGCAAACGTATTACAGGAATGAGTACACGGTGTCTACAGATGACCAGTCAGCGGTGTTCATCAAAAAGACAGGCGAAGTGCTTCAGTCCAGAGATTATTCTACCAATGGAACGTCAGCCAATGACAGTCCAGTTATATTTGTTTGCCGTCATCACCACACATCTAACTGCTCAGGACAATGGGTTTTGATGAATGAAGGTGAATTTACAGTTTTGCAAAACAGATCCATATTTGTGAATGCTTCGCAGAGAGTTTATGATTGGTCAGAATACGTTTGGCAAAACCGCAGTCTCTACGTATGTGAGAATTTCTCGGCGGTCTATCACGTTGATGCTCCAGTATCAAAGGACGAAGAAGTGTTGTCCATCTTGACATTGGTATGCATGGTGATATCGATTATTGCACTGGTCTTTGTCCTCGTCACCTATTCCTTGTTCACTGAGCTACGAACACCACCAGGCATTAACCTGATGAACCTCAGTATTTCCATTCTGCTTGCACAACTCTTGTGGATACTTGGAAGTGGACAGACAGACACACCCATCGCTTGTACTGTCATAGCTGTACTTCTTCACTACTTTTTCCTGGTTTCTTTCGTGTGGACGTCAATCATCGCCTTTGACACTTGGAGGGCTTTCACTGTAAAAGGAAGACGCTCATTGGCTGATTCTAAACGCAAAAGACTCGTGCATTGCTTACGGTATATGGCAGTTGGATGGCTTTCTGTCATGGTGTACGTGGCCATCTGCGTTGCGATTGACCAATCAGATGCTGTAACCATTGGATACCAGTCTAGCAAAGCATGCTGGATGGCCAATCCATGGGGCATCTTGTTTTCCTTTGCTGTTCCTGTCGCCTTGATTCTGATGTTCAACATTGTGATGTACGTCCTGGCCATGAAAGCCATACATTTGACCACAGCACAAGCAAGAGTCGCCACAGATCACAAGGATCGTAGACAAACCTTTGGTATCTACGTGCGTATCGCATCAGCCATGGGTTTTACGTGGATTCTTGGATTCATTGCTCCGTTTGGTTGGTATTTCCTGTGGTACTTCTTTGTAGTACTGAACGGTTTACAGGGTGTGTACATCGCAGTGGCTTTTGGTCTCAACCAACGAGTAAAGAATTTGTACAAGAGACATCTGTTTGGTACCAAGGAGTCTTCCAGTAGAAGTAACAATGATACGCAAGTAACTGGAATTCACAACGACAGTATGGACACTAAACTATAGAGTTTTAACAATGACAATAATAATAATAATAATAATAATAATAATAATAATAATAATAATAATAATAATAATAATAATAATAATAATAATAATAATAATAATAATAATAATAATAATAATAATAATAATAATAATAATAATAATAATAATAATAATAATAATAATAGTAATAGTAATAAATATAGAGCATCGTGGGTTTTTGTACTGAAACAACTCCTAGAGGATATGGGAGTTGTAATAGCTGATATTGAAGTTACACTCCAATGACTCTGAACAGCGGTTTCAAGTCGAGGCTATCGGGTCAGTACAAAAACCCGATAGCCTCGACTTGAAACCTTTGCTCAGAGTAATAAGCCAGTTCAGAGTTTAAGAATAAGGTTCAGTGGCGCATGCGATTTTATTTAAAAATAACACAAACGTTAACAAAAGAAGGTGATATAATCGGGATAAAATCGCATGCGCACTGAACCTTATTCTTAAACTCTGAACTGGCTTATTGGAGTGTAACTTCAATATCAGCTATTGTTAACTCATATATTGTAAGGTTATATTAAGCACTTGTTAATGCCAACTCTCCCATGTATTCTCTGATATAATATATACTAATAATAATACTAATAATAATTTAATACTTATATAGCGCAAAAATTACATGTAAATATGATCTAATGCGCTTTACAGAATAAAAATAATAATGAAAAAAAAAATTACAATCTTCTTAAACTATAAAATATGAATATGAAATATATATGTACAAATCTATTAAATTAAACATAAATAAAAAAACTAGTGAGATAGCTAGTAGAGTGCAATTTAGAAAAGCTTGAAAACTAAATAACTAATTAGTACTAAATAGCACTAATGAAACAATAGAAAACAATAGAAATAGCACTATTTAGTACATTTATAAGCGCATCCATAAGAAATTGTATCGAGGGAAACTGTTGGATCCTGGCGCTTATGCTTGCGTCAGGCCCGTTTTCCTCTCCTTCCCCTCCCCTACTCTTCCCTTCCCCTCCCCTCCCCTCCCCTACTCTTCCCTCCCCCCTCCCCCTCCCCCTCCCCCTTAGGCACCCTGGGTTTCCCAGCTAGGATGCTATTTGTATAAACAGACAAGCTGGTGCCACACGTCAATGATAATAGTTACAAACCCAATTGTTATAATTGAAATACATTTTCATTAAAGTTGTTCCGCGCTTTTCTTTCATCTCGACTTTTCACTAATTATTCTAGAGAACCGTTTACAGTGGAACTCATTCATGTACTGAATATTGTTTTGTTAAGTACGTTTATGTGACTGTGTGTCACTCGTCCCGCCACCAGATGGCTCCTCTCTGTAGTACTAATACAAACACACCACATACTCAACATTTCACGTGAAATATTATGATTATTCGCTTGCTTTTTTAGTAATTTTTTTTAGTTTCGTTCTTTTAGGTTTTTAGCTATATATACACGACGCCACAATGAGGCTGTGTAGTTTTTATCGTGTTTATGGAAAGTAGTATATATATAGCATTATTAAATAACTATGATATAACGCGCGCTCTGATTGGCCAAAGGATGCGTATTCCGCGTGCTTTATGAGAGCACACAGCACGCGCGCGCAGATATTCAAACATTTTTGTAACGAACATAATTGAAAACTTGCCTTAAAATCATAATTGTATTTTATAAAAGAAATAGAAAACTTGCCCGCTGTGCTATGTGCAGATTTATAGCACTTGGGGACTGATCAGAACACTCGAGAAGTGTTGAGAAGCACTCCGCTACGCGTCGTGCTTCTCTTTAAAACACTTCTCTCGTGTTCTGATCAGTCCCCAAGTGCTATAAATCTGCACATAGCACGCGCGCTCGTTTTCTATTTCTTCAGTACAGTGTTTGAGAAAGTAAACTGATGCACCGCCAGATGGCCACTAATTACGCAGGTGAATATGAAAAACCGCACGCTCTGATTGGTCAAGAATTACTGACGTCATATGTTGTCATAGTGACCGCGCGGTGAATATAAAAGAAAAGAGTGATCTACGAAAATGGCCGTGTGTCGCTTAATAATTGTTTTATCGATGTTAATAATTGCTTTATCGGTATTTGGACGAAAACAAAGGCAATGTATTTCCAAAGAATACAAAAGCCGAAACAAGAAGGTATCTTGAGGTTCTGTAACCGATTTATCGTTTATTGACGTTTTCCAAGGTAACATTTAGTGAAGTGAATGCGTTAAAATGGTGGACAAATGTAAAACAACTAGTTTAGAATTATGCCTACTGTTGTTACGTTTACAAATATATTTCTCTCTCTAATTATACTAAAACAATTATTAGAGTATAACATGCCATGAACACTGATTAACAATTATCCGATGCAAAGTTGCTTGAGATTGACAGCACCAACAATTGATAACGGTATAACGATCTATAATGCCACAATGTATGGAGTCATGTAGCGCATCCAATCTAGTCAGCTTCCTTGTAATTGCTTTTCAATATAAGTTAACGAGTTTTACTAAAACATTGTGTTTCCTTATGGTACCACTACAAGCAACATCAGATGAAACTTCAGCGCATTTTTGATTAGAAGTCAAATTTTAAAACTCTGAGTTGCTTTTTTTTCAACTTCAATGATGTTGAAAGTGCTTCTGGTTGTTCAAGTGTCTCTGATTCTCATTTCGTTCTCACATTTCCAGGCGAGACGAGAAGCGACACAAAAAGAGAGAATCATAGTGTTTAAATCGGCTTTGTCAGGCGATGATGTTGACTTTCTCATGAGTAAGGATAAGCCTAAATATAACACAAAGGCTTCTGAGAAAACTGCAGCTAAGGACGATCCTTTCGACGAACAATCCTCTCAAAACATTTCTTACATCGAAACGATATCTGAAATGAAGCACCGCCAACGATCGTCGCGCCTTCCAAGGTCACTACCTCAACCCTCCCTAGTTTGCAGCGATGAGATGTCTTGTAGAAACAAATGTTTTCACCCACGTCAAGTTGTGTACGAGGACAAGTTGTCTTGCTATTGTGATGTCCATTGTGAATTCTTCAAAGACTGTTGTGCGGACTACGATGATTTTTGTAAGACAGGTGACGAGAACAACACAGCAGCGAACAACTACACCCTTCGTTATCAAACAACAAACGCTGACATACTCAACACCTCACTGCCAAGTAATCAAACTCCACCGTCCAATGAAGAATTGTGGAACTGCTTTCAGCAAGAAAATATCAAACCACGAACCAAGGGAATCTGGATGATCGGATCGTGTCCAGCTTCCTGGCCAAAAGATGATGTCTTGTATCAGTGCAGAAACCTTTCTGTTACCAATAAGATTACTAAAGAGAACTACCGCTATCTTCCTGTGTATACCAGCAATGGTAGGGTGTACCATAACCGATTCTGTGCTCAATGTAATGGAGTACACTTCAACGAATCTCTGTCTTATCAGTTCTCTTATCAATGCAAGTTTTCTCCTCCTCAACATGTGAACATCTCAGAGATTATGGAAAACACCAGTAATTGCACCAGAATTGGTTGGAAACCCGCGCAAGGAGATCCAAGACGATATTGCCTTAGAGTGAAATCCAAATGCACTAATACAACAATGCAAGGACAATGTATCAATGGAAAAGTAAGAATTGTCAACAACAATAAGTGTATTTACAAGAATGTACATTGTGCACGATGTAACCATGACTTTAGCGATATCATGTGCGGTCCAAACATCTCAAGACTAGTGGACACGTGTGACGACATTGTACCACGCCCAACGCGCTAGGCCTACTCCATATGAGCCAGGTAGACTACCGCCGTTACCACTACTCCAATTATCGATAAAACATTTCGATAGTATTTAAAATTAATATCCCCCCACCCCTCCGCCTTCAGCTTAGAAGATTGTCATGTAGCGATGGCAGAGTCTTTGATTCTTTCTCAAAAACATGTAGAGAAACATTACCAAAACTGCCTCACCTCATGGGGTACCAGATGTTGGTCAATATGAGGTCGTGCTTTGGCTTCAACTACTTTTAGACTGCATCCAATG
Organism: Actinostola sp. cb2023; assembly: GCA_033675265.1. Lineage (NCBI taxonomy): Eukaryota > Metazoa > Cnidaria > Anthozoa > Actiniaria > Actinostolidae > Actinostola > Actinostola sp. cb2023. Next base: position 467,358 of record JAUJYZ010001008.1, read on the forward strand.
CATCAAGACATCTGATATGGACAGGGACATAGCCACGAGTCTTCGCGTTTCTCCAAAACAAGTAACCGATTCAGTTTTAGCAAAAGTCTCCTCGCTAAAATTAAAGTTTCATCTCCAAACCAAACAGAACGAAACGTTGTACACGGCATCGATGCTGCAGAAGATGTTCAACTTTACCTCGCCATTCAACATGACTATTGCTAATCAAACATTTACTGTAATCAAAGCCACGAGTCGAAAACTCAGTTGTACGTCCCTGCAAACGTATTACAGGAATGAGTACACGGTGTCTACGGATGACCAGTCAGCGGTGTTTCATCAAAAAGACAGGCGAAGTGCTTCAGTCCAGAGATTATTCTACCAATGGAACGTCAGCCAATGACAGTCAAGTTATATTTGTTTGCCGTCATCACCACACATCTAACTGCTCAGGACAATGGGTTTTGATGAATGAAGGTGAATTTACAGTTTTGAAAAACAGATCCATATTTGTGAATGCTTCGCAGAGCGTTTATGATTGGTCAGAATACATTTGGCAAAACCGCAGTCTCTACATTTGTGAGAATTTCTCGGCGGTCTATCACGTTAAGGCTTCAGCATCAAAGGACGATGAAGTCTTGTCCATCTTGACATTGGTATGCATGCTGATATCGATTATTGCACTGGTCTTTGTCCTCGTCACCTATTCCTTGTTCACTGAGCTACGAACACCACCAGGCATTAACCTGATGAACCTCAGTGTTTCCATTCTGCTTGCACAACTCTTGTGGATCCTTGGAAGTGGACAGACAGACACACACCCATCGTTTGTACTGTCATAGCTGTCCTTCTTCACTACTTTTTCCTGGTTTCTTTCGTGTGGACGTCAATCATCGCCTTTGACACTTGGAGGGCTTTCACTGTAAAAGGAAGACGCTCATTGGCTGATTCTAAACACAAAAGACTCGTGCATTGCTTACGGCATATGGCAGTTGGATGGCTTTCTGTCATGGTGTACGTGGCCATCTGTATTGCGATTGACCAATCAGATGCTGTAACCATTGGATACCAGTCTAGCAAAGCATGCTGGATGGCCAATCCATGGGCATCTTGTTTTCCTTTGCTGTTCCTGTCGCTTTGATTCTGATGTTCAACATTGTGATGTACGTCCTGACCATGAAAGCCATACATGTGACCACAGCACAAGCAAGAGTCGCCACGGATCACAAGGATCGTAGACAAACCTTTGGTATCTACGTGCGTATCGCATCAGCCATGGGTTTTACGTGGATTCTTGGATTCATTGCTCCATTTGGTTGGTATTTCCTGTGGTACTTCTTTACAGTACTGAACGGTTTACAGGGTGTGTACATCGCAGTGGCTTTTGGTCTCAACCAACGAGTAAAGAATTTGTACAAGAGACATCTGTTTGGTACCAAGGAGTCTTCCAGTAGAAGTAACAATGATACGCAAGTAACTGGAATTCACAACGACAGTATGGACACTAAACTATAGAGTTTAACAATGACAATAATAATAATAATAATAATAATAATAATAATAATAATAATAATAATAATAATAATAATAATAATTTTAATAATAACTTTATTCCTCAAAACAAATTACAAATAAGAGATAGAAAAATAGATAAAAATCCTTATTTACAAAATTTAAAATGATCGCTTGGATTGTTCAATAACAATTAACTAATGATATTAAAATACAAACAATAAATATGAATAATATAATATAAGCAATATATATATATAAAAAAGATAAAAATAAATAAATTAAGATATAAAAATATTATTTACAGATGGCTCCTCCTACTGTGGTTTCTATATCTAAATCAATGTTTTTAATGTCACAAGGTAATCTCTTAAATGTTCTTGAGCCTCTCAGACACAGCAGTGCAGATCTCAATATTGAGAATGAGACTTTGGCTCTAATCCATGAGATAACTGTTGCATATTGTTCACCTTTCTTTATAGCAATCAGCTCAGCAAGTCTACTGTGGTATCTCAAACATTCGTTTCCCATCCCTCCAGTTGTAGTAAAGACTAATGGTGTGAATGTTCCCTGTTCAATTTCCATCACTCTTTTCGAGTACATACGCTTCTTCTCGTTCTCGTGCATGCGGTAAATCTGTTGGGGATCGAGGTCTTTATAAGATTCTGCATTGGGGTGGCAAACCCGAACATCAAAGAATGCAGATCTTTGTCTTTCCCAAAACCCACGTGCATGGATATCTAAACGTGCGTCCGGTGCTTTATTTGATCCTCTATTCAATTCTTCTCCGGTGATATCTTGGAGGACGGGTTCAATTTCAACGTCACTACAGACCATATTCAATAGTTCAGCTTCAAGATCACGCAGCTCATTATGACGCTGGATTATGAAACCGCCTCTTTTGCAAATCATCGCGTGGTCAATAGAGAAGGATTCACCACATACACAAGTGGAAGGATTACCATCTATGTGCCAATCATACCGCAGTTTAATAGCATCTCTAAACTCTCTTTTGTTCAAGTTAAAAGCCATTTCTTTAACTGGAATTACTGTCAGCCAAGTCGATGATCCCTTTTCTGTAGCCAAGTCTAAAACTCTTGATAATAATAATAATAATAATAATAATAATAATAATAATAATAATAATAATAATAATAATAATAATAATAGTAATAGTAATAATATAGAGCATCGTGGGTTTTTGTACTGAAACAACTCCTAGAGGATATGGGAGTTGTAATAGCTGATATTGAAGTTACACTCCAATGACTCTGAAACAGCGGTTTCAAGTCGAGGCTATCGGGTCAGTACAAAAACCCGATAGCCTCGACTTGAAACCTTTGCTCAGAGTAATAAGCCAGTTCAGAGTTTAAGAATAAGGTTCAGTGGCGCATGCGATTTTATTTAAAAATAACACAAACGTTAACAAAAGAAGGTGATATAATCGGGATAAAATCGCATGCGCACTGAACCTTATTCTTAAACTCTGAACTGGCTTATTGGAGTGTAACTTCAATATCAGCTATTGTTAACTCATATATTGTAAGGTTATATATTAAGCACTTGTTAATGCCAACTCTCCCATGTATTCTCTGATATAATATATACTAGTACTACTAATAATACTAATAATAATTTAATACTTATATAGCGCAAAAATTACATGTAAATATGATCTAATGCGCTTTACAGAATAAAAATAATAATGAAAAAAAAAATTTACAATCTTCTTAAACTATAAAATATGAATATGAAATATATATGTACAAATCTATTAAAATTAAACATAAATAAAAAAACTAGTGAGATAGCTAGTATCCTCGCGATCGATAAAATAAAATAATTATATAATTATATACCACTATTGCAAACTAGATTAGTTGTCAAAATACAAGGCATATTTACTATGATTAAGAATGGATGGTTAGCTTATCTCTCTGAACAGCTCAATAAAATACTCCCTGGTTACACTAGCGACGCTAACATTTATAAGCGCATCCATAAGAAATTGTATCGAGGGAACTGTAGGATCCTGGCGCTTATGCTTGCGTCAGGCCCGTTTTCCTCCCCCTCCCCTCCCCTCCCCTCCCCTCCCCTCCCCTCCCCTACTCTTCCCTTCCCTTCCCTCCCCTCTCCCCCCCCTACTCTTCCCTCCCCCTCCCCCTTAGGCACCCTGTGTTTCCCAGCTAGGATGCTATTTGTATAAACAGACAAGCTGGTGCCACACGTCAATGATAATAGTTACAAACCCAATTGTTATAATTGAAATACATTTTCGTTAAAGTTGTTCGCTTTTCTTTCATCTCGACTTTTCACTAATTATTCTAGAGAACCGTTTACAGTGGAACTCATTGATGTACTGAATATTGTTTTATTAAGTACGTTTATGTGACTGTGTGTCACTCGTCCCGCCACCAGATGGCTCCTCTGTGTAGTACTAATACAAACACACCACATACTCAACATTTGAATCACATGAAATATTATGATTATTCGCTTGCTTTTTTAGTAATTTTTTTTAGTTTCGTTCTTTTAGGTTTTTAGCTATATATACACGACGCCACAATGAGGCTGTGTAGTTTTTATCGTGTTTATGGAAAGTAGTATATATTTAGCATTATAAAATAACTATGATATAACGCGCGCTCTGATTGGCCAAAGGATGCGTATTCCGCGTGCTTTATGAGAGCACACAGCACGCGCGCGCAGATATTCAAATATTTTTGTAACGAACATAATTGAAAACTTGCCTTAAAATCATAATTGTATTTTATAAAAGAAATAGAAAACTTGCCCGCTGTGCTATGTGCAGATTTATAGCACTTGGGGACTGATCAGAACACTCGAGAAGTGTTGAGAAGCACTCCGCTACGCGTCGTGCTTCTCTTTAAAACACTTCTCTCGTGTTCTGATCAGTCCCCAAGTGCTATAAATCTGCACATAGCACGCGCGCTCGTTTTCTATTTCTTCAGTACAGTGTTTGAGAAAGTAAACTGATGCGCCGCCAGATGGCCACTAATTACGCAGGTTAATATGAAGAACCGCACGCTCTGATTGGTCAAGAATTACTGACGTCATATGTTGTCATAGTGACCGCGCGGTGAATATAAAAGAAAAGAGTGATCTACGAAAATGGCCGTGTGTCGCTTAATAATTGTTTTATCGATGTTAATAATTGCTTTATCGGTATTTGGACGAAAACAAAGGCAATGTATTTCCAAAGAATACAAAAGCCGAAACAAGAAGATATCTTGAGGTTCTGCAATGAATGTATCGTTTATTGACGTTTTCGAAGGAAACATTTAGTCAACTGAACGTGTTAAAATGGTGGACAAATGTAAAACAACTAGTTTAGAATTATGCCTACTGTTGTTACGTTTAGAAATATATTTCTCTCTCTAATTATACTAAAACAATTATTAGAGTATAACATGCCATGAACACTGATTAACAATTATCCGATGCAAAGTTGCTTGAGATTGACAGCACCAACAATTGATAACGGTATAACGATCTATAATGCTACAATGTATGGAGTCATGTAGCGCATCCAATCTAGTCAGCTTCCTTGTAATTGCTTTTCAATATAAGTTAACGAGTTTTACTAAAACATTGTGTTTCCTTATGGTACCACTACAAGCAACATCAGATGAAACTTCAGCGCATTTTTGATTAGAAGTCAAATTTTAAAACTCTGAGTTGCTTTTTTTTCAACTTCAATGATGTTGAAAGTGCTTCTGGTTGTTCAAGTGTCTCTGATTCTCATTTCGTTCTCACATTTCCAGGCGAGACGAGAAGCGACACAAAAAGAGAGAATCATAGTGTGTTTAAATCGGCTTTGTCAGGCGATGATGTTGACTTTCTCATGAGTAAGGATAAGCCTAAATATAACACAAAGGCTTCTGAGAAAACTGCAGCTAAGGACGATCCTTTCGACGAACAATCCTCTCAAAACATTTCTTACATCGAAACGATATCTGAAATGAAGCACCGCCAACGATCGTCGCGCCTTCCAAGGTCACTACCGCAACCCTCCCTAGTTTGCAGCGATGAGATGTCTTGTAGAAACAAATGTTTTCACCCACGTCAAGTTGTGTACGAGGACAAGTTGTCTTGCTATTGTGATGTCGATTGTGAATTCTTCAAAGACTGTTGTGCGGACTACGATGACTTTTGTAAGACAGGTGACGAGAACAACACAGCAGCGAACAACTACACCCTTCGTTACCAAACAACAAACGCTGACATATTCAACACCTCACTGCCAAGTAATCAAACTCCACCGTCCAATGAAGAATTGTGGAACTGCTTTCAGCAAGAAAATATCAAACCACGAACCAAGGGAATCTGGATGATCGGATCGTGTCCAGCTTCCTGGCCAAAAGATGATGTCTTGTATCAGTGCAGAAACCTTTCTGTTACCAATAAGATTACTAAAGAGAACTACCGCTATCTTCCTGTGTATACCAGCAATGGTAGGGGGTGTACCATAACCGATTCTGTGCTCAATGTAATGGAGTACCCTTCAACGAAACTAAGTCTTATCAGTTCTCTTATCAATGCAAGTTTTCTCCTCAACATGTGAACATCTCAGAGATTATGGAAAACACCAGTAATTGCACCAGAATTGGTTGGAAACCCGCGCAAGGAGATCCAAGACGATATTGCCTTAGAGTGAAATCCAAATGCACTACTACAACAATGCAAGGACAATGTATCAATGGAAAAGTAAGAATTGTCAACAACAATAAGTGTATTTACAAGAATGTACATTGTGCACGATGTAACCATGACTTTAGCGATATCATGTGCGGTCCAAACATCTCAAGACTCGTGGACACGTGTGACGACATTGTACCACGCCCAACGCTACCTAGGCCTACTCCATTTGTACCACACCCAACGCTACCTTGGCCTACTAGGCCTACTCCAATTGAAGATAAACTACCGTTACCACCGCCGCTATCGATAGTATTTAACATTAATAATCCCCCAACCCCCACCCAACACGGTAGAAGATTGTCATGTAGTGATGGCAGAGTCTTTGATTCTTTCTCAAAAACATGTAGAGAAACATTACCAAAACTTCCTAAACTACCTCAAATACCAGATGTTGGTCAATATGAGGTCGTGCTTTGGCTTCAACTACTTTCAGACTGCATCCAATGCATCAAGACATCTGATATGGACAGGGACATAGCCACGAGTCTTGGCGTTTCTCCCAAACAAGTAACCGATTCAGTTTTAGCAAAAGTCTCCTCGCTAAAATTAAAGTTTCATCTACAAACCAAACAGAACGAAACGTTATACACGGCATCGATGCTGCAGAAGATGTTCAACTTTACCTCGCCATTCAACATGACTATTGCTAATCAAACATTTACTGTAATCAAAGCCACGAGTCGAATACTCACTTGTACGACCCTGCAAACGTATTACAGACATGAGTACACGATGTCTACAGATGACCAGTCAGCGGTGTTCATCAAAAAGACAGGCGAAGTGCTTCAGTCCAGAGATTATTCTACCAATGGAACGTCAGCCAATGACAGTCCAGTTATATTTGTTTGCCGTCATCACCACACATCTAACTGCTCAGGACAATGGGTTTTGATGAATGAAGGAGAATTTACAGTTTTGAAAAACAGATCCATATTTGTGAATGCTTCGCAGAGCGTTTATGATTGGTCAGAATACATTTGGCAAAACCGCAGTCTCTACGTATGTGAGAATTTCTCCGCGGTCTATCACGTTAAGGGTCCAGTATCAAAGGACGATGAAGTCTTGTCCATCTTGACATTGGTATGCATGGTGATATCGATTATTGCACTGGTCTTTGTCCTCGTCACCTATTCCTTGTTTCACTGAGCTACGAACACCACCAGGCATTAACCTGATGAACCTCAGTATTTCCATTCTGCTTGCACAACTCTTGTGGATCCTTGGAAGTGGACAGACAGACCACACCACGCCATCGCTTGTGCATGTGATTATAAACTGTCCATTATTTAGGGGAAAAAAAACAGGTCCCTTCTTCATCGCCGCCTCGGATGGGCTTTCTCCGCACTGGTTTCCTGCTTTACTAGTGTTAAAGGACGAATAGGGTCTGTATTAACATTGGTTTTTACCTTTTGGTCATTCCACCCTTGCATGATGGAATCCATCGGACAGTATCGATTATTCCATTCCTGCTTGCACACTCTTATTGCGATGACCATCGCTTGTACTGTCATAGCTGTCCTTCTTCACTACTTTTTCCTGGTTTCTTTCGTGTGGGACGTCAATCATCGCCTTTGACACTTGGAGGGCTTTCACTGTAAAAGGAAGACGCTCATTGGCTGATTCTAAGCACAACAGACTCGTGCATTGCTTACGGTATATGGCAGTTGGATGGCTTTCTGTCATGGTGTACGTGGCCATCTGTATTGCGATTGACCAATCAGATGCTGTAACCATTGGATACCAGTCTAGCAAAGCATGCTGGATGGCTCAATCCATGGGCCATCTTGTTTTCCTTTGCTGTTCCTGTCGCTTTGATTCTGATGTTCAACATTGTGATGTACGTCCTGACCATGAAAGCCATACATGTGACCACAGCACAAGCAAGAGTCGCCACGGATCACAAGGATCGTAGACAAACCTTTGGTATCTACGTGCGTATCGCATCAGCCATGGGTTTTACGTGGATTCTTGGATTCATTGCTCCGTTTGGTTGGTATTTCCTGTGGTACTTCTTTACAGTACTGAACGGTTTACAGGGTGTGTACATCGCAGTGGCTTTTGGTCTCAACCAACGAGTAAAGAATTTGTACAAGAAACGTCTGTTTGGTACCAAGGAGTCTTCCAGTAGAAGTAACAATGATACGCAAGTAACTGGAATTCACAACGACAGTATGGACACTAAACTATAGAGTTTAACAATAACAATAACAATTAAAACAATAATGAAGAACAATAATAACAATAATAATAATAATAATAATAATAATAATAATAATATAGCAATATCATATGCTTGCGCCACGTCCGTTTTCACAGTGACATAAGACCTCTTGTGCTTGTGTAGGAATAGCTTAAACAGTAGACTTGATGGTTGGTACAAGATGTTTTTATTAGAAGCTCTCTGGACTTGAGTTTCATCGGTCTTTCTTTGTTAACTATTGTTTGTTGTTCTGAAGTCATCGGTCAAGTCTCAAGTCATGGTTCAACTCTCAACTGAAGTGTGACCTCTGTGTGTTCTATTTTTATAATGACAATACGTCCACATATGCTAATATGCTATACGTCAGAATAATACATAATGGGCGTACAAATGTTTGGAGGTAATCCCAAAAGTACAGTTTTATAAATAGTCTATTCAATACGCTTTCTATGGTTATAGAAAGTATCGTAAACTTGGATAATAACAGAATACTGAAATCTGAGTATACTTCGATAGTTATCAAACTACATGAGTTTGAAGACTCGAATTCTGTAACTTATTATCTTAGTAAACATGATACGTGTCTTTGTGCTTTGTTCTCTACTGCGCAAGACATAAGAGTTGTTATTGAAGGTTGTTATTGAGATCCTGCTGAGAAATATATCAGCTGTGTTGACACTTATTTGATTAGATCTGTACTCGGGAATTACCTTTAGAATATTGGACGCATGTGTTAATTGAGCTGTTGTTCGAAGACTTATTGTATTATTGAAGATACGACTGTGTTACTATGGTAACTAGCTTGAAAACTAACTTGAATCCTGTGGATATTCTATATTCTAGATAATCTTAATTTCTTGTTGAAATATGAATTAGAGCTTCTCTACACTTGCGCTTCTGCTTGCGTCAGGCCCGTTTTTCACAGTGACATAAAACCTCTTGTACTTGCGCTTATGCTTGCGTCGGGCCCGTTTTCAAAGTGACATAAGACTTTTTGTGCTTGCGCTTATGCATGCCTCAGGCCCGTTTTCACAGTGACATAAGACCTCTTGCCGGTTTGCGATTCTGCTTGCATCGCTAGTGTAAATCCAATGTAAACCAAAAAATATTAAACGTCGCTTTAAACTGGTAAGGATCGATTGTTTCGTGTCGACCTCAGAGAATAATCGAAGAAAACTGACATCCTTGGTGTAAAGTTCCAAACAGGTTTTTTTCGCCTTTCAACAACCATCGTATTTCAACCAGGTGGAAGTGACAGAAGCTGTGCACGCGGGAAATCCAAATCCCCAAATAATTATACACTCATATGAGTAATAATATTTATCAATACGCAGCGAGAATTACACGAATCCCATTTATCTGCCCCATGATGTCACGGATTTCTAGTTCAGTCCTCATTTGATGGATGTTTGTTTCCATGCGCGCGTCAAATGGGTGTGAATTCAATTGAGTGATGACATCACAAGTCTTGAGAGGATTTGATCAGATTAAGTACATCAGTTAATCAGATTGAATCGGCTTTTCATTAAAGCCATTGTTTAAAAACAGTTTTCACGGTGGTAAAGAAACTGAACACCAACAAGTCTGAACTTGAGGCCTAAACATGAAGGTTTGTTTGTTCATTTTGTGCTTGAGTTTCTGTATTCCTCGAATCGTGCTTTTCGACATCGCGCAAGAAGCAGGCAACCGAGAATCAGCCGAAAAAGACATCGGACTTCCAGAAACAATCGAGCAAAGCGAATCAGCTCGAGTGAAGTCTTTTCTGAAGTATAAAGTTGCTGATACAAGTCAGGATGAAGATTTGATAAACAGTTTTCTGAAGTATAAAGTTGCTGATACAAGTCAGGATAACAAAGGTAAACCATTATTTAGGTTCAGTTCATCGGAACGAAGTTCAGGTTTAAATTTATATTTCAGGTTTAGTTTCACTGAAGATTATTATTACTACGAGTCATCTATATATAGCAATTATTTCCAAAAGGCTTTGGTGCCAAAATCTCAAACAGAAAATAAAAGACAATCCAGTACTCCACTATGCATGAACTATAAGAAAATACTGCAAGCAGTGGTAAGCATCGTCACGTTTGGATTGATTAAAATAACTAAAATAATTATGACGTTTCGCTTTACCAATTTTCTAGACATCTGAATGTTTAGCCACGCTTCAAATTGCAGCTGTTAAAATACATATAATTAGAGAATAAATAATAATATTAGATCACGAAACTTCTTAATAGTAATTCAACTAATTCAGTTGATTGTCAATAACACCCGGCGGAACTTTTCTACTGTCCTTATTTAAAAATATTTATTGACTCACTCCTGATAGTCAGGAACTGGAAATATAGATGAAGGGTTTTGTAGTAAGTATATTAGCGACTACCTGTCGAGCAAATGAATAGATCGAGCACGTATCTATTGAATATCGATCGTTCAAACCAACTCACGCAAAAGAAAGAACTCAGTTAAAAAAATTGCGCGAGGACTGTGAATTGACGTTTTATATATATTTTAATATTTTGGGTTTGACATTTTATTGTTCCCCCTTCCCTAAGATTGTAATTAGATATTTGACAGCGCTGTGAGCACTAGGAAAAGCGTTACTTGCCATCTAATTTCATTTATTTGTATTACTTCTTGACCGGAAAATAGATTAATTATGAAATAAATTGAAATTTTATATATAGAGTTATTATTAGTTATTACATGTATCAGTTCTTCCGCAAATAACTTTTTACATGAAATTCAAGACCGGCTGTCTGTTTTTCAAGTTTAATAATAATAATGATATTTAATAATAATAATAGTAATAATAATATTTTTTAATAATAATAATAACTTTATTTTCAATATCGTCAATTCCTGAAGTTCAATAACGCTTTACAAATTGTTTTCTATATTTGTCTATATTCTTCTATATACAGCGATTTGCAAAAATTATGTAAAAATCAAATATATCAATATATCGTGTGCATTGTGGGTAATTTCCATCATAAAATTGATGAATAAGCCCTCTAAAGTTCTATTTTTCAATTGTTTTTTCACATACATACTCAGAAGGTTTAATACTTGGGTTTAGATTCAGGTTTAATAATAGCTAAAATCAAAGAATTAGGATTATGCAAATTACTATATATTGATATATCGATATATTGGGATTTTACAGAATTTTTGCAAATCGCTGTATATTTTGTTTTCAGTCTATATTTTTATTTTCTATATTTTCTTACTCACTTGTAAAGAGCATTGAGATTTATATGTAATGCACTTTCTAAAGAATTAAATTATTATTATTATTATTATTACAAATTATAAATAACTAAATAAATTTAACTATAAAATTACCGCAAAGTATGGAGATAATATATTCAGTCAAATCTACAGCAAACAGGAAGGAGTTTGTCATGCTTACTTTCAGTTTTTCTCTTAGAGCGAGTTCAACATACAAGAAGACAACGACGACAGATTATCCGTCCAGTAGTAGACAACAGCTCTTCATCAGAATCACCAGGATTGCTTTGTCCAGAAATTCTGTCCTGCAAGAATTCGAACAACTGCTCAACACCACGTCGCGTAGTACACGCTAACAAGCTGTCGTGTTATTGTGATACTGACTGTGATTTCTTCAAGGATTGTTGTGCAGACTATGACGACTATTGTGTTGCCTTGGAGAAGTCACGACCCGTTGCCAAGCAACAGAGTTTGGTAAGCAAGGAAAACAAAAATCTTTGGGGATGCTATTCTGGTGAGAACGTATTGGGAACCAATGGACTCTGGATGATCGGATCGTGCCCAGCTTCCTGGCCAAAATATGATGTCTTGTATCAGTGCAGAAACCTTTCTGTTGCCAATAAGATTACTAAGGAGAACTACCGCTATCTTCCTGTGTATACCAGCAATGGTAGGGTGTACCATAACCGATTCTGTGCTCAATGTAATGGTATCGAGTCCAGAGAGATTACTGAATACAAGTTATACTTTGGATGCTCCGTTCTTCCTTTAAGATCGTTTAGTAAAAATGAACAAATTGAGTTTTTATTTTCGCATTGTGAATCCAAACAAATCCGATGGGCGGCGCCAAGCGAAGCTCCAAGAAGATTCTGCCTTGATCTCAAAGAGACTGACTTAGGGTGCCAGCGCGACGTCGATGGCAACTGCAGCAATGGTGCAACAAGGGTAGTATATGTCGAAAGGTCCTTTGTCAACTACAAAAACAAGCACTGCGCTGATCTGTGTCATAGGTCTGGGAAGTACGTTTGTGGTCCTGGAAAGTTCTTCAAACTCTCCGGATTCTTACCATCAGCAAAACCATTTTCAGTTATATTTAACTTTGGAGAAAAAGTTGCATCGACTGTTAAAATAACTTGTCCATTTAACAAGCCTTACTACGATCCTTACCTTGAAATGTGTCGAGCAGGATTTAATCCAAACCTTCAACTCTTACGAAAATCCAACCATCAAGAATATGAAGTTCTTTTCTGGCTCCAGTCTGAAGTACAAACGAACCTGCGGATGAGAAATGCATTGAAGGTGAATATTAGCGATTCAAAAACTCTGGAGAGAGTGTTGGGTATACATCATGAACAACTCAGCAAGATGAAGCTTTCAGACATCTCTCAGTCTTTGTTTACTTTGAAATTCAACCTTAAAGTTAATCTTACCAATGAAGCAAAGAGAGTACGCAGAGATACTACCAACAGTCCAATGTATGTGGATAGAATATTGAACTTTATAGCGCCATTTTATATATCAGTTTTGAACATCAATTTCACAGTTTTCAAGGTTACAACACGGATTCTCAGTTGCGTCAATCTTCAAAGGTACCAGCGACATGAGTACACGGTGTTATCCAATGACCGGTCAGCGGTAGAGGTGATTAAGACAAAGGAGATGCTAAAGTCAAATGGATATTACACCTTAAATGGAACGTCAGCCAATGACAGTCAAGTTATATTTGTTTGCCGTCATCACCACACATCTAACTGCTCAGGACAATGGGTTTTGATGAATGAAGGAGAATTTAAAGTTTTGCAAAACAGATCCATACTTGTGAATGCTTCGAAGCATCTTTTTGACTCGACAAAGTACATGTGGCAAAACCGCAGTCTCTACGTTTGCGAAAAATTTTCTACAACTTATCTGAGAAAGGTAATGCAAGAAGAGCATGCCGTTCTAGTTGTTCTAACATATGTATGCATGGTGATATCGATTATTGCACTGGTCTTTGTCCTCATCACCTATTCCTTGTTCACTGAGCTACGAACACCACCAGGCATTAACCTGATGAACCTCAGTGTTTCCATTCTGCTTGCACAACTCTTGTGGATACTTGGAAGTGGACAGACAGACACACCCATCGCTTGTACTGTCATAGCTGTCCTTCTTCACTACTTTTTCCTGGTTTCTTTCGTGTGGACGTCAATCATCGCCTTTGACACTTGGAGGGCTTTCACTGTAAAAGGAAGACGCTCATTGGCTGATTCTAAACACAAAAGACTCGTGCATTGCTTACGGTATATGGCAGTTGGATGGCTTTCTGTCATGGTGTACGTGGCCATCTGCGTTGCGATTGACCAATCAGATGCTGTAACCATTGGATACCAGTCTAGCAAAGCATGCTGGATGGCCAATCCATGGGGCATCTTGTTTTCCTTTGCTGTTCCTGTCGCCTTGATTCTGATGTTCAACATTGTGATGTACGTCCTGACCATGAAAGCCATACATGTGACCACAGCACAAGCAAGAGTCGCCACGGATCACAAGGATCGCAGACAAACCTTCGGTATCTACATCAGAATTGGATCTCTGATGGGGTTTACGTGGATCTTTGGTTTTGCTGCTCCGTTTGGTGCCAGATTTCTGTGGTACCCTTTTGTAGTACTAAACTGTTTACAGGGTGCGTATATAGCCATGGCTTTCGGTCTCAACCAACGCGCGCGATACCTGTATAAGAACCGTTTTCCTTGTCTTGCTCGTCGAAATATGGGCAACAACTCCGTATACACCGACAGCAGCAAAAACACCTCGAAATTCGAGAAACTGTCCGATGGACACAAAGTTGAAGACTCCAAACTATGAGTAGTTAAAAAAACAAACAGTTAAGGTATCAGGGTACCCCAAACGACCATCATGCACGCAAGAGGCTCTAGCGCGTACTCGTTACGTTAAAACCTCTATAAAGTATACATTTTCTGAAAGCTGAATAAATGCAGATTTCAATAAAACAATTAGTTTTTAGAACAAAAACAGTATATTTGAAATAGGTAAAAAAGTTCAGATTTTCACATCACTATCATCGCCGAGGTCCCATACAGCCGCAATTTATCGGAAATCCTGGACTAATACCTTTATAAGCTCATGAGATATAGCTTACAAAAATTGTGTCTCCGTTTATCGATAAATTAACCCGTTGCGTTTTTATACGGTCCTAAACTTCGAGCTCTGCAAAACTGGAAAACACTTTACAAAACAAGTTATAACTTTCGAAGGAAATTGAATATTAAAATTTGGAGACACGGTTTTGAAGAATATTTATTTGACAAAGTGTCTACCAAATTTCAGCTAAATCGGATAAAATCCCTTTGACCCGGAACTCAAAATGTGCGCTTGATTCATGGCTATTTTGTTTCCGAAATAAAGGCAAAAGAGTTTTCAAGTCAAGTGGCGCCTTTGTTTACACTAGCCTGCGTAGCCAGGTTATGCATGCCTCAGGCCCGTTTTCACAGTGACATAAGACCTCTTGCCGGTGCTAGTGTAAATCCAATGTAAACCACCTTCCAAAAAATATTAAACGTCGCTTTAGACTGGTAAGGATCGATTGTTTCGTGTCGACCTCAGAGAATAATCGAAGAAAACTGACATCCTTGGTGTAAAGTTCCAAACAGGTTTTTTTCGCCTTTCAACAACCATCGTATTTCAACCAGGTGGAAGTGACAGAATCTGTGCACGCGGGAAATCCAAATCCCCAAATAATTATACACTCATATGAGTAATAATATTTATCAAGACGCACGGCGAGAATTACACGATTATCTGCCCCATGATGTCACCGATTTCTAGTTCAGTTCTCATTTGATGGATGTTTGTCTCCATGCGCGCGTCAAATGGGTGTGAATTCAATTGAGTGATGACATCACAAGTCTTGAGAGGATTTGATCAGATTAAGTACATCAGTTAATCAGATTGAAATCAGATTGAATCGGCTTTTCATTAAAGCCATTGTTTAAAAACAGTTTTCACGGTGGCAAAGAAACTGAACACCAACAAGTCTGAACTTGAGGCCTAAGACATGAAGGTTTGTTTGTTCATTTTGTGCTTGAGTTTCTGTATTCCTCCAATCGTGCTTTTCGACATCGCGCAAGAAGCAGGCAACCGAGAATCAGCCGAAAAAGACATCGGACTTCCAGAAACAATCGAGCAAAGCGAATCAGCTCGAGTGAAGTCTTTTCTGAAGTATAAAGTTGCTGATACAAGTCAGGATAACAAAGGTAAACCATTATTTAGGTTCAGTTCATCGGAACGAAGTTCAGGTTTAAATTTATATTTCAGGTTTAGTTTCACTGAAGATTATTATTACTACGAGTCATCTATATATAGCAATTATTTCCAAAAGGCTTTGGTGCCAAAATCTCAAACAGAAAATAAAAGACAATCCAGTACTCCACTATGCATGAACTATAAGAAAATACTATACAAGCAGTAATAAGCATCGTCACGTTTGGATTGATTAAAATAACTAAAATAATTATGATGTTTCGCTTTACCAATTTTCTAGACATCTGAATGTTTAGCCACGCTTCAAATTGCAGCTGTTAAAATACACATAATTAGAGAATAAATAATAGTAATTCAACTAATTCAGTTGATTGTCAATAACACCCGGCGGAACTTTTCTACTGTCCTTATTTAAAAATATTTCATTGACTCACGGCTGATAGTCATGAACTGGAAATATAGATGAAGGGTTTTGTAGTAAGCATATTAGCGACTACCTGTCGAGCAAATGAATAGATCGAGCACGTATCTATTGAATATCGATCGTTCAAACCAACTCACGCAAAAGAAAGAACTCAGTTTAAAAAATTGCGCGAGGACTGTGAATTGACGTTTTATATATATTTTAATATTTTGGGTTTGACATTTTATTGTTCCACTGTTCCCTAAGATTGTAATTAGATATTTGACAGCGCTGTGAGCACTAGGAAAAGCGTAGCCTTGCCATCTAATTTCATTTATTTGTAGTACTTCTTGACCGGAAAATAGATTAATTATGAAATAAATTGAAATTCTATATACAGAGTTATTATTAGTTATTATCAGTTCTTCCGCAAATAACTTTTTACATGAAATTCAAGACCGGCTGTCTGTTTTTCAAGTTTAATAATAATAATAATGATATTTAATAATAATAATAGTAATAATAATATTTTTTAATAATAATAATAACTTTATTTCAGTTCAATATCGTCAATTCCTGAAGTTCAATAACGCTTTACAAATTATAAATAACTAAATAAATTGAACTATAAAATTACCGCAAAGTATGGAGATAATATATTCAGTCAAATCTACAGCAAACAGGAAGGAGTTTGTCATGCTTACTTTCAGTTTTTCTCTTAGAGCGAGTTCAACATACAAGAAGACAACGACGACAGATTATCCGTCCAGTAGTAGACAACAGCTCTTCATCAGAATCACCAGGATTGCTTTGTCCAGAAATTCTGTCCTGCAAGAATTCGAACAACTGCTCAACACCACGTCGCGTAGTACACGCTAACAAGCTGTCGTGTTATTGTGATACTGACTGTGATTTCTTCAAGGATTGTTGTGCAGACTATGACGACTATTGTGTTGCCTTGGAGAAGTCACGACCCGTTGCCAAGCAACATAGTCTGGTAAGCAAGGAAAACAAAAATCTTTGGGGATGCTATTCTGGTGAGAATGTATTGGGAACCAATGGACTCTGGATGATCGGATCGTGTCCAGCTTCCTGGCCAAAAGATGATGTCTTCAATCAGTGCAGAAACCTTTCTGTTACCAATAAGATTACTAAGGAGAACTACCGCTATCTTCCTGTGTATACCAGCAATGGTAGGGTGTACCATAACCGATTCTGTGCTCAATGTAATGGTATCGAGTCCAGAGAGATTACTGAATACAAGTTATACTTTGGATGCTCCGTTCTTCCTTTGAGATCGTTAAGTGAAAATGAACAAATTGAGTTTTTATTTTCGCATTGTGATTCCAAACAAATCCGATGGGCGGCGCCAAGCGAAGCTCCAAGAAGATTCTGCCTTGATCTCAAAGAGACTGACTTACTGTGCCAGCGCGACGTCGATGGCAAGTGCAGCAATGGTACAACAAGGATAGTATCTGTCGAAAGGTCCTTTGTCAACTACAAAAACAAGCACTGCGCTGATCTGTGTCATAGGTCTGGGAAGTACGTTTGTGGTCCTGGAAAGTTCTTCAAACCCTCCGGATTCTTACCATCAGCAAAACCATTTTCAGTCATATTTAACTTTGGAGAAAAAGTTGCAGCGACTGTTAAAATAACTTGTCCATTTAACAAGCCTTACTACGATCCTTACCTTGAAATGTGTCGAGCAGGATTTAATCCAAACCTTCAACTCTCACGAAAATCCAACCATCAAGAATATGAAGTTCTTTTCTGGCTCCAGTCTGAAGTACAAACGAACCTGCGGATGAGAAATGCATTGAAGGTGAATATTAGCGATTCAAAAACTCTGGAGAGAGTGTTGGGTATACATCATGAACAACTGAGCAAGATGAAGCTTTCAGACATCTCTCAGTCTTTGTTTACTTTGAAATTCAACCTTAAAGTTAATCTTACCAATGAAGCAAAGAGAGTACGCAGAGATACTACCAACAGTCCAATGTATGTGGATAGAATATTGAACTTTATAGCGCCATTTTATATATCAGTTTTGAACATCAATTTCACAGTTTTCAAGGTTACAACACGGATTCTCAGTTGCGTCAATCTTCAAAGGTACCAGCGACATGAGTACACGGTGTTATCCAATGACCGGTCAGCGGTAGAGGTGATTAAGACAAAGGAGATGCTAAAGTCAAATGGATATTACACCTTAAATGGAACGTCAGCCAATGACAGTCAAGTTATATTTGTTTGCCGTCATCACCACACATCTAACTGCTCAGGACAATGGGTTTTGATGAATGAAGGAGAATTTACAGTTTTGCAAAACAGATCCATCTTTGTAAACGCGTCGAAGCATCTTTTTGATTCGAAAAAGTATTTTTGGCAAAACCGCAGTCTCTACGTTTGCGAAAATGTTTCTACAACTTATCTGAGAAAGGTAATGAAAGAAGAGGATGCAGTTCTAGTTGTTCTAACATATGTATGCATGGTGATATCGATTATTGCACTGGTCTTTGTCCTCGTCACCTATACCTTGTTCACTGAGCTACGAACATCACCAGGCATTAACCTGATGAACCTCAGTGTTTCCATTCTGCTTGCACAACTCTTGTGGATCCTTGGAAGTGGACAGACAGACACACCCATCGCTTGTACTGTCATAGCTGTCCTTCTTCACTACTTTTTCCTGGTTTCTTTCGTGTGGACGTCAATCATCGTCTTTGACACTTGGAGGGCTTTCACTGTAAAAGGAAGACGCTCATTGGCTGATTCTAAGCACAACAGACTCGTGCATTGCTTACGGTATATGGCAGTTGGATGGCTTTCTGTCATGGTGTACGTGGCCATCTGCGTTGCGATTGACCAATCAGATGCTGTAACCATTGGATACCAGTCTAGCAAAGCATGCTGGATGGCCAATCCATGGGGCATCTTGTTTTCCTTTGCTGTTCCTGTCGCCTTGATTCTGATGTTCAACATTGTGATGTACGCCCTGACTATCAAAGCCATACATGTGACCACAGCACAAGCAAGAGTCGCCACGGATCACAAGGATCGCAGACAAACCTTGGGTATCTACATCAGAATTGGATCTCTGATGGGTTTTACGTGGATCTTTGGTTTTGCTGCTCCGTTTGGTTGGCATTTTCTGTGGTACCCTTTTGTAGTACTAAACTGTTTACAGGGTGCGTATATAGCCATGGCTTTCGGTCTCAACCAACGCGCGCGATACCTGTATCAGAACCGTTTTCCTTGTCTTGCTCGTCGAGATATGGGCAACAACTCCGTATACACCGACAGCAGCAAAAACACCTCGAAATTAGAGAAACTGTCCGATGGACACAAAGTTGAAGACTCCAAACTATGAGTAGTTAAAAAAAAACAGTTAAAGACATATTTTTAAAGATAAATTGCTAACTATTTATAAAGCTTTCGTTTGCTCATTTTAGATGACATTTAGTTTCATTCATTCATTTACCAGCTTTTTATCTTATTATGCACCTTTTCGTAGTTTCCCAGAATGCTTCAGGATTCTGCGCGTGCAAGCGAGGTCAGGGTACAAAACAGATCGAAAATATTAAGAGAGAATGATGAAATTCAGTAAAAACTTAGACTTTTAAATTAAAAGTGCGTAAGAAGAACTACAAAGATAGATGCAAATTCTCAAGCAAAGAAAATAGTTTTTTTCCTGTTCTTGATTAGTTACAGTAGTCATATTTTCCTCCAATCTCGTCCCCAGAGCCGTTATTTTTTACTGCGCATGCTCGACGAAAGAACTTGGCTCTGGAAAAGTCCAATGACCGGAACCCAGAATCTGGGTATTTTGTGACATGCGCATAAAAGAGACTTACCGGAAACAATATGGCGGACTCTCGATGGAGCTGTTCGGTTTGCCCTCGAGAAAATGGGTTTGGATGAAAGCTTTCATCTTAAAAACGAAGCAATACGACGCCATGAAGAACATTGTAGCACTCAACAATGATACTTTAGTAGTTTTACCCACTGGTTTAATACGGCAAATCGTTAATTTATCAATGTTTGCCGCCGTTTCGCGGACGGTGTAAAGTGCAGGTTGCAGGTTGCAGGTTGCAGGTTGCAGGTCAAAATAACTCAAACCAATTTCCCTTGGATTATTTTTTCAGTCAATTTAATAAGCTTACTATCGGTTATTTCGAAAAAAAAATTGGCCGATATTCGTCGAAAAACGAAAGACCGGCTCCCGAAAGTAAGATTATAAAATGTCCCGAAATCAGGAAAATCCAATGAGTGAGGAAAGGTTGTGTTCGCACCACGTTCAGCTTCAAAATCAGTCCATTAAGGCATTAGTTGTTTTTCTCTGATTCAGATTGCAGGGAGATTGGCTCGATGATCAACTGAACTGATACCTGTCTTTTCGGATCTTTTCGGCTTTCCATGAATAAAACCACCCCCAGAATAACAGCTTTTTACTTTGAGGAGTAAAATTCACGTGTCCAGGGGTTTTCCAGTGGCAGTTTTTCAAATCAATTGCCCTATACCACTATGACGTCAAATCAAAACAATCTATTGTTTAAACGCTAAGGATCATGGTCGCTAGAGGGGGACAAAACGGCAACAACACAAAGGATTTCCCAAATAAATGTATTTTACAGACGGTCTGAAAGCGATAAAAGTCACCAAACACAGTAAATATTGTGGGAAAAGTATCGATGAACATAATATCTGGAAACTAGCCAATTTGAAATCAAGCGAACCTCAGCAGAGCAGATTTAGTTCAAATTTCTATTGTTCTTCACGATTCTGTCCCCCTCATAAATAAGCCGTTACGTCATAGTGGTATAGGGCAATTGGCCAAGATAAGTCATGTTTTTATACGGCAGCGACAAATCAGCCGCCATCTTTAGCACAGGTAACCCAAACACAATTATATCCTACCACAGGAAACCCATAGTGCTAAAGATGGCGGCTGATTTGTCGCTGCCGTATAAAAACATGACTTATCTTGGCCAATTGATTTGAAAAACTGCCACTGGAAAACCCCTGGACACGTGAATTTTACTCCTCAAAGTAAAAAGCTGTTATTCTGGGGGTGGTTTTATTCATGGAAAGCCGAAAAGATCCGAAAAGACAGGTATCAGTTCAGTACGTTGATCATCGAGCCAATCTCCCTGCAATCTGAATCAGAGAAAAACAACTAATGCCTTAATGGACTGATTTTGAAGCTGAACGTGGTGCGAACACAACCTTTCCTCACTCATTGGATTTTCCTGATTTCGGGACATTTTATAATCTTACTTTCGGGAGTCTTTCGTTTTTCGACGAATATCGGCCAATTTTTTTTCCGAAATAACCGATAGTAAGCTTACTAAATTGACTGAAAAAATAATCCAAGGGAAAGTTGGTTTGAGTTATTTTGACCTGCAACCTGCAACCTGCAACCTGCAACCTGCAACCTGCAACCTGCAACCTGCAACCGGCAACCTGCAACCGGCAACCTGCAACCTGCACTTTACACCGTCCGGCCGTTTCGCCGTTTGTCGCTCGTTTATGATTACATGAAATCCTCTGACTCTGGCTATGAAAAAAGCACTGTGCTTATCGTCTCTCTGTTGAATTCCTTGATGGTGGATCAAGTAAATAAGTTAAGAGAGAAAGGGATGTCGATCTCTAAATGCCGGAAAGTTGATGAGGTAATAAATTAATACGTGAACTGGTTTGTTTATATCGGGTTCACATTATTGTAGCCAAGTGAAGTTTTAGTTACTAGTTTACATTTGAAATCGTTATTGAAGCTCACATACAATGTAGCTTGTTCAAGTCTAAACCGAAAGGCACTAGGTTTTTGGTGTGTCAGGATGGATTTCCTACGTACATGTACATGTATTGGCACTAGGTCGCCAAAGGAATGTCTTTATAGTCGTCAGTTTTGTGCAATGGTTTACTTGTTTATATAGTATGTCAATTTCATCCCGTAAAGTATTCATCGTAATTGTTATGTAAGCGAATCTTTGCTTTGAATAAACCAGTTCTGTTCTAGTCTTCGTCCTGTGTGGTTGTCTTTGAGTTCGATACTCTCGCCGCGTATCGCGTCCTGAATCTCCCTCGTTCCTCCGGTCTATCCAAACGGTCCTTGATCCACCTCAGGTCACATGAGATTCTCTTTATTTTCCATTTTAGTCAGAAGAAGATATCAGTAAGCATGGCAATCTGTTTGTTTTGAAGGAATATCAATTCATTTCCGGTTTCTTTCTTTGTATTCCTAAGAACCAATCACAAAGCATGAAATATTGGACTTTTCCAGAGCCAAGTTCTTTCGTCGAGCATGCGCAGTAAGAAATAACGGCTCTGGGGACGAGATTGATTTTCCTCAATACACAATCAATTCTAAATATTTTTATCCCCTGACCTCGCTTGCGCGCGCAGAATCCTGAAGCATTCTGGGAAACTACGAAAAGGTGCAAAGGTGAAACCGTCGTGCAATGCAAGCTAATCATAGAAGCCAATAAAGATTAACTGGTAAGCGGTTTCCGTGTGAGAAGTCCCATGTAACAAATAGAACCAGTAAAACAACTGGGTACGAACTGCGACCGCAAAGCTTCTATGTATCTCTCAGATGGACAGAGACGCCATCTTGAAAGTATCCGAACAATCCATGGACGCTTTGCGCCTCTCGTGTGAGAGTTGAAGTCCCTTTACTATAACATCCCACCCCAGAAGAGGACATCCAGTAAAATAATCTTTTGACACAATTTATTTTATTTAGTTGTTTGTAACTACAGAACGATTTCAAACATTTTTTAAAAATGCTTTTTAAAGTTCGTTTTATGAATTAATTAGCTATACGTCCGTCATTCTCAAAAAGGTTGTCCAGATGAAAAGACTACAATAAAGTCACGTGATTCGTTGTTTTCAATTCCCTCGCGTGAAATTTCAATTTGAGATGCAAAAGTACACGGCATTGTGAGAACTGAATGTAGTGGCGCTGCTATCAACTCGCAGTTCCGCGCGCAGAAATTGAAAACACAATGAATCACGTGACTTTATTGTAGTATTGTAGTCTTTTGATCTGGACAACCTTTTTGAGAATGAATGTATATTTAAACTAAAAAATAGTCACCCTTGATTCACATTTGACCCCAAAGAATCATGGGAGTTACTACTAAGTCTCTTCTGCCCGAATTCTCTGAATTCAGCCAACTCATTTTGAATGTTGCTTGAATTTGCCTGGGTGACTAACTTCGCTCCAGTGAGTTATTTATTCAACTGAAATGACTGGGAAAGTTACGGTACCATGTCGTTTTTTTGATAAGGAAGCCATTTGTGTCACGGTACCGCAGGATCAATAGACGTCATTTCCGGTCACGTGAGGAATTTTCATCAGCTGAATTGCACCTTTTCAATAGAATACTCTCTGCTTGATAGCACATGGAGGGCAGTGTTTGCCCGTCATTTGAAGGTAAATAATGAGATTGAAGAACTTTTAACAGCTGATTAAAACCAAGCAATAACATGGTAAATTGTAAATATCTACTAAATAAGGGGCCATTTCATTAGAGCAAATGATTGCAAGAGACATGCTGCCGTGTCTCCCATTCAGTTTTATTTCCTAGTAAAATATTTAACATTGCCTTTCGTAAAGACCCTGTGACCACACCCATGATGCCTTGCGCCAATGTTTCTATGCATGACGTTGCTACGGAAGTATGTTGTGCACGCAAGGCATGATGGGCTCAGACACAGCGGGACCACTCTCAGTCCCTAATCATATTCAATAGGGAACGTTTTCTTCGCGGCTCCCCGAGGCACTCTCAGTTTCAGCCCCTAATCATATTCAATAGGGGACGTTATCTTCGCGGCTCCCCGAGGCACTCACAGTTTCAGCCCCTAATCGTATAATTCAATAGGGGACGTTTTCTTCGCGGCTCCCCGAGGCACTCTCAGTTTCAGCCCCTAATCACATTCAATAGGGGACGTTTTTCTTCGCGGCTCCCCAAGGCACTCTCAGTTTCAGCCCCTAATCGTATAATTCAATAGGGGACGTTTACTTCGCGGCTCCTCGAGGCACTCAGTTTCAGTCCCCATTCTTCGCGGCTCCCTCTTAATCTTAGTTCCTAATTATCGATATATTTAACTATACAGGACCACTATCGTTACCACCTGATACCTGACTTCCATCTTCTGTCTTATCTAAAGACCCCTTTTCAATATTCACAGCAGGGACGTTTTCTTCGCGGTTCCCTGAGGCGCTCTCAGTTTCTGCCCCTTTCTTAGAGTCCTCTTTTCTACTATCTTTACTAGCACCTTCAGAAGGATGTTCCTCGTTTACAGTCTCTAATTTAGTTTCGCGTTCAAGCTCGTCACCAGTGCTCGAGTCGTCATCTTCGCTTGAACTCGAACTGCTTGACTCGTCGTCTTTCGTTTCCGCGTGTTCTTTTCTCGACAATTTTGCTCGTTCTGTTTCCTCCTCTGAAAGTTGGCGGCCGATCTTCCACCGCACTGCTCCTGCAGTGAACGATATACCTTCGTCCTTTTCTCCGTCTTTCGTTATTTCGCTTTTCGCTTTTTCCGCCAAATCCCTTTCTCTTTCTTCGGCTTTAGACTCGTCATCTTGTGGTTCAAATATCGTAGAGAGTTTTTTCTTGGGAGGAAATCCTTCTAGTTCTTGACCCTTGCCACGACGTCTTTTACGATGATGTCGATGGTGATGTTTGCGATGCTTGGGTTTGGTGGGTTCGGGTAATGTTGGAGGTACTCTGAACCGCAGAGGTTGTGAATGGCTGAAAGAAAAATGAAAAGTTCTGTCTTAGTATACAGATGCTTCAATGCGCATGTCTCGAGTTGATTCATGCGGACACCGCTGTACTCCTCGAACATTGAATCGAGGCTAACACTGAGTAACATGCGTCCTTTGTCAAGGAGTACATATTTTTGTCCAAAAGCAATAAAGCCGTACGTACAAGTGATACAGAGATTAGACTGAGTCGATATGGCTGTCACGCCTTGTCACGCCACAGGTAGTTGTCATGCCACGAGTAATAGACCACTTTACTTGTCACGCACAAAGGTTTCAGTGCGAGGGAATAATTAAATTCATGATTTTATCTTTTCACGAATCAGTGAGCATTATTCCACGGAGCGTCGCTCCGAAACTATTGTACGCAACTATACTCATCATGCCAATGGGTAGTAACCCAAGACTTTATGAAACCATGAATACGTCTCGGCACGTTAGCTACAGGGGTCTTTCAGTCACAAAATATTTTTTCCAATTCATAACATTTAATAGACATTTTAATATTTTATTTTATTTTATTTTATTTTAATATTAAAATATTGAAATAAATAAATAAATACATATGTTACTTCTTCAGGAATAAAAAAACAATTCCGTTAAAAATTAGTGTTCCCGAAGTATTCCTTTAAATATGAGATTGAAATTATGATCAACGAATTCCTACAAGTTGATACGTATTTTATTACAACCGTTGAGAAATAGATGACTGCGACACCAATCTCGTCCCCAGAGCCTGCGTTACTTTCGACCAGCGGCGAAGAACGTAAAACGTTCTCGTCGCTGGCCGAAAGTAACGCAGGCTCTGGGGACGAGATTGACTGCGACACCTGCTGCGTTGAGGTCCACTTCAAACACGTGCTTGCTAATTTCCCCCCAAAACATAATTGATATGTCGACATGACTGAAATAAAGATTTACTGGAAAATTCACTTTTAAATATTGAAAACTAAAAGTTTTTCTGGTCGAGAAAGTGAAGGAAAAACGTTTTAAAGACGAAAGGATCATTGCGCATGCGTAGTAAATGATGTAGTTTTTTTTAATAAAAATACTTTGTAATAAATCCATTTATTACTTGAAATCAACTAAAATGCCTTCAAATACGTAACGTAAGTTATTGCTTTAAAAGAAAAAGTCTTAACATTTATTTCCTGATGACACCGACTCCCACACGTGTGAGAAGCTGGTATATTTGATGTATAAAGGCTACAACAAAGCTATTTGTCTTGCGCGGATGAGCCTCACTGGTGTGGGGTGCGGGCTTCAAACCCGTAGCCGATTAGCGTCGGAGTGGTTCAATTCCACCTTCTGCGCGTTTTTGATTTTTCCTCTATTTCGTTCTGTTCTTTTGCTTATTTCTTGCTCATCACGACGAAAATATTTGACTGACCTTTTAGGAAATATTTTGTACCTTTTTTATTTTTAAGATTCTTCTGTCATTTTTCATTTTTTAAGAGAATTAAAAAAAAATAAATAATTATAAGAAGAATAACATTAATAATAATAAAAATAGAAATAAATAGAAACGACATGAAATGAATAAAAGAAGAGAAAAGAATTGTGAGAAGAGAAGGGAGGAGAAGACTGAGAAGAGATGAGGAGAGCCTGAGAAGAAGATGAGAAGGGAAGAGACACTTACTAGGGTGTACGGTGGCTTGAAAACATGTCGTCATAGTCATCCTCTATGACATTGTTACGCTGGAATTTCCGATGAGACTTGAAAAAAGAGACAAGAAAAGTGATTTCAATACGATTTCATCTAGACAAACAAATGTGTAAAACTTACATAAGCTGTTCTTGACTTGACCAAGAGGTTGCTTAGGCTGTACATACTCAAGTTGTGCTGTGTGTCTATTACTACCATGCTACTTTCACAAGGCTCTGAAATACAAATTACGGTTGATTATTTCTCTTTTACTCCGACGAACGTCTGAAACGTTTCTAGTGTTCATTTTCTTTTTCCATCCTCAAGGGGAAGTATTTAATAAACAACACCAACAACATAGAGTCGTTTTCGTATGAGTGGGAAAGTTACGGTACCGTGCCGTATCGAAAGAGTTTGATTGGATGAGATGCATCTGCACGCTTTTTGATTGGTTCAGAAAGGAAGCCATTTTTGCTTATTATGATAATCTCAATGCTTGCACTAGCCCGATTAGCTCGTAGGTAGCTTACCCCACTTTCGTCTTAATTAATTAAAACGTAAATCCTCTAAATTGAAAAGTGAAAAAAATGAAGTGTGATACCGTAGGACTCGTACGAAAACGACTAAAAGTACTGTTCATGACATGTGGTACTATGTATTTAATGAAGTGTTTGGTGCACTATTAATGCAAACAGAGGCAACACTCCTAACCACAGGTAGCCCAAGCTCAACATTTGTGTAAGTGAATGTATGGGAATAAATTATTCAATGGTCGATTTTCAGCGTAAATATTGAATACATGTTATTGTAACTTACTATGTGTCTTGAAGTAGTTCCTGCCAATGTCTGGAGTGACAGAGGGGAGGGAAAAAAATCTGAAAAATTCTGAAACTCGCTCCAAACATTGGCAGGAACTACTTCAAGACATAGTAAGTTACAATAACATTTATTCAATATTTACGCTGAAAATCGACCATTGAATAATTCCCATACATTCTCTTACACACATGTTGAGCTTGGGCTACCTGTGTCCTAACTCTTTGCGACGCACAAATAAACACAAGGTCTTATTTCACGGTGAAAACGAAATATAAGCACAAACATAAGCATAAGGATCAATTTGTTCCCATTTCTTATGCTTGCGCTTCTGCTAGCGTCGGCCCGTTTTCACACGACACAAGTTCTCATGCTTGGGCTGTGTCTTCGCTCCTTCTTGTGTCGCTAGTAAAAACCAAGATATAAATCCTTGTAGCTATAACAAATGTAAAAAATAGTCATCCCTACCTGTCGATGCTCTGGAGTCTCTGACAACTGAGTCTGGAACACGAAGGAGCCCACCTCCTCTGAAGAATGCAAAGAAATATCGCGTTAATTACTCTGCTAGTAATTTCTGGGAAAGCCGTTTGCGGAACTGACATACATAATTAAGTTATTAACGCGTCCCCAAGGGGCTTTTCAGAGTCAATGCTCACACATACTAATACTCCATAATGTACCTTAACAGAAGTGGATCGTTATCATCCATTCCTTCGGCACTAAAAAAAATATCAAATTCTACTTTAATTTCAAAAGTACCTTACAATAGAAGGATGTAAAATATGCAATGTGAAACAAGTATTCAAGACATACGGCTTTCTTTGTTTCAATCTGCCTTCCTTCCTTCCTTCCATTTTCTTTCTTCCTCCTTCCTCCCTCTCTTCCTTCCTCTTTCCTCCCTCTCTTCCTTCCTCTTTCCTCCCTCTCTTCCTTCCTCCTTCCTTCCTTCTTCCTCCCTCTCTTCCTTCCTCCTTCCTCCCTCTCTTCCTTCCTCTTTCCTCCCTCTCTTCCTTCCTCTTTCCTCCCTCTCTTCCTTCCTCCTTCCTCCCTCTCTTCCTTCCTCCTTCCTCCCTCTCTTCCTTCCTCCTTCCTCCCTCTCTTCCTTCCTCCTTCCTCCCTCTCTCCTCCTCCTTCCTCCCTCTCTTCCTTCCTCCTTCCTCCCTCTCTTCCTTCCTCCTTCCTCTCTTCCTTCCTTCTTCAGTTCCCCCCTTTTTCAGAGATCAGTTACATCAATCAATCAATCGGCTTCAATAATCAAACATACTCACTTTGAAACTTTTGAATTTGCAAGCGTCTGCAAGTGATAACTGTATGAACGAAATTAACCAGAAAAAAGAACAAATATTACTAACGTGACTGCACCAAAGATGGAGTACAAAGAAGTGATAACAAAATTGTTTCACGTATTACTGAGCTTATGCAGTAACGT
The DNA here is from genome assembly GCA_033675265.1 of Actinostola sp. cb2023. NCBI lineage: Eukaryota > Metazoa > Cnidaria > Anthozoa > Actiniaria > Actinostolidae > Actinostola > Actinostola sp. cb2023. Next base: position 496,331 of record JAUJYZ010001008.1, read on the forward strand.
TTGCATATATAATCCTGGTTTGCACTAGCGATGCAAGCGTAAGCACAAGAGGCGTTATGTCACTGTGAAAACAGGCTCGATGCAAGCATAAGCGTAAGCACAAGAGACGTTATGTCACTGTGAAAACAGGCTCGATGCAAGCATAAGCGTAAGCACAAGAGACGTTATGTCAGAGGCTCGATGCAAGCATAAGCGTAAGCACAAGAGGCGTTATGTCACTGTGAAAACAGGCTCGATGCAAGCATAAGCGTAAGTACAAGAGGCGTTATGTCACTGTGAAAACAGGCTCGATGCAAGCATAAGCGTAAGTACAAGAGGCGTTATGTCACTGTGAAAACAGGCTCGATGGAAGGATAAGCGCCGCTTCTGCTTCTGCTTACGTTGGTCCGTTTTGACAAGTTCTTATGGGGTTCTTATGTATGGGCTTATGTCGTCAGTGAAATCTAGGCATGATACAAATTACTATTGAGAGGTTAATAAGTTTACCCAGAAGGACTAGAGAACAGTAGCGATCCGCTGCCTTCCCTTTCCAAGTACTTCAATGCATCCCTAAAAGACAGAACAACAAACAGTAAGACGCTCACGTCTTTTCGTCTAATTTCGTCTCCTCTCGCGGCCCGAGCAACGACTCGTGAACTCGTGAAACTCTTGTCTAATTGAAGAGATGTTTAATTCAGCAATTTAAAAATACAGTAAAAACCCGCATATAAAATCCTAGAGATTAAGAACCTGTTAGGCTAATGCCCCATTCACACCAAAACTTGTTTAGTTAAACTGGGTTTTTCTAGCTTCTATAATATGTGAGCATCTTATAATTTCACAAGAATCAAACTATCTGGTATTTATACTGTGCAACACAAAGGACAGTTTACCAGCAGTTTTGTGCTAAACGTTTCATGGCGTCTGTAGATAATTTTCTAAACCTGTTTAGTTAAACCACCTTAAACCATGTTTAAGCCTTGGTGTGAATGGGGTATAAGATTGCCCATTTAGACCCCCTTTTGCATATGAACCTGTTAGGCTAAGATTGCCCATTTAGACCCCCTTTTGCATATGAACCTGTTAGCCTAAGGCTAAGATTGCCCATTTAGACCCCCTTTTGCATATGAACCTGTTAGGCTAAGATTGCCCATTTAGACCCCCTTTTGCATATGAACCTGTTAGGCTAAGATTGTCCATTTAGACCCCCTTTTGCATATGAACCTGTTAGGCTAAGATTGTCCATTTAGACCCCCTTTTGCATATGAACCTGTTAGGCTAAGATTGTCCATTTAGACCCCCTTTTGCATATGAACCTGTTAGGCTAAGATTGCCCATTTAGACCCCCTTTTGCATATGAACCTGTTAGGCTAAGATTGTCCATTTAGACCCCCTTTTGCATATGAACCTGTTAGGCTAAGATTGTCCATTTAGACCCCCTTTTGCATATGAACCTGTTAGGCTAAGATTGCCCATTTAGACCCCCTTTTGCATATGAACCTGTTAGGCTAAGATTGTCCATTTAGACCCCCTTTTGCATATGAACCTGTTTTAGCCTAAAATTTGAAACGGTTCTTATTTTATAAAATTCAGTTTAAACACTTAGTTTCATAAAACGTATAGGGTCTTTACTTGTTTAATTGCAGTCATTTAGACATAATTATATGCATATTTTATGTAAACAATAGACTGCACCAATATTCTACCAGCAACAAGCACCTTTGTTTTCTTAATTTCCCAGTAAACACCAAATGTACTTCTGATAAACACCATTATATAAGAACCTTTTTAGGCTAACTTGAAAAATGCAGGTTCTTATACCGTATTTCCTCAAATAAACGCCTCCCTCCAATAAACGCCCCCCCCCCCCCCCCCCCCCCCTTTCAGGAGAAAAACCGTTAATATACGCCTCCCTCTTTTAAACGCCCCCTTCTAATAAACGCCCCCCCCCCTCCCCCTATAGAGGGGCGTTTATTAGAGACACCCACTCGAAAGGGGGCATTTATTAGAATAGACACGAAAAACAAACACTGACATATATCGTATTGTTGATGACTTGGGAAACGTTTCAGAGGCAAATTTTGGAGTTTCGAAATATACGCCCCCCTCTTTTAAACGCCTCCCTCTAATAAACGCCCCCTCTAAAACTCCAAATTTTAAATAAACGCCGAGATACGGTATGTGGGTTTTTAAGCCGCATCTACACGAACAAGTTTTGGATGAGTTTTGACAAGGAAAAATTGACAATCTTTTGTCGTCTACACGAGCAAGTCTTCCTTGTCAAGGAAAACTTATCAAAGAAGATTTGCTCGTGTAGATTCGGTTTTACTGTAAGTCAAAGTTTGGTTCTTACTTGTATTCAAGTTTACGGTAAGCAAGCAAGATGTCTTCATCGTTGACAATGCTCTCATTCTCACGCACTAACCATCGTCGCAGGTAGTGATTATGGAAATATCCACAAAGTTGCTGTTGGCAAAACAAAGGTATTGAAATGTAAAGAAATACAAGGGATTAAGTTGAATAGAAAGACGAACAAACAGACATACAGACAGATATACATACAGACAGACAGATGTACATACTGATATACAGACAGACAGATATACATACAGACAGACACACAGATATACAGACAGACATACAGTCAGATGAAGAGATGGATGGAGGAGCTAAAAGACAATGACATACAGTGTACAGCTCTGTATGCAGATGATCCAAAAGATACACATACCCTGGGGGGACACTCCCATGTGAAAGGGGCGGGGATGATCGTCGGAAAATCTGAAATAAACCCCTAAAGGAAACCATTCTGGCCGTGGCTCAAGCGTTATTTGAACCCCTAAAAGATGCCATTCTAAACCAGAAATATTGCAGATTTCCTGCCTGATCGGTCTAGACTACCAACATAATATAGGTCGTTTTTATATCTTCGCGAGCAACCCTAAATGATACGTTGATGGCTAAAAATATTGGCGTTCCATCATGAACACCGTAAGTGATACCAAAACCCGTAATTCACACCCCTAAAAGAGACAACGATCATCCCCGCCCCTTTCAGTATGGGAATGTCCCCCCCCCCCCCCCCCCCCCCTTCCCCGGGAGACACATAAATGTACGAACATGAATGGTCGACATACCCAATAATAGCTATGGCCATGATGCCCAGCAACTTCCTCCATTCCTGCTACTAGATGATCTAATAACTAGTAAGGAGAACAAAGTTACTTCACCACAAAGACCTATGGAACCTTATTACAATCAACGTTTTTTAAGGTGCGGAAACACGATGCAACATTTCGTGCAAAATTTCCTGCAACATGTATTGTTGTACCGTCTGTCCACCTCTGCAACATGTTGCGCGCAATGTTGCAGAAGTAGAATCGAGTCCTACTTCTGCAACATTGCGAGCAACAAATTACGTCATATTAGGGCGCGCTAGTCAATTGCGAGCAATCAGTTTCATGGGTGGACACACGCTGCAACAAAATTGCCAGCAATATTGCACCGTGTGTCCGCACCTTTACAGACTCAGTTTATTGATGTGTCATTGAGTATACCTTGTCATTCAGCTGTGAATACATGCTTGATTGCTCAGGTTTCAGTAGCTTGACTTGTAGTACTTTAACTAGAGGCTTGATGGTCGTTCCCTTCAAGTAAAACAAACAAGACATTTAATTATCCATGTACAAACCATCCTCACTCAAAATATACTTATTATTGTAGTTTTGTAGTTTTTTAAGACACCCATTTAAAGACAATTTTGTGTCTACTCGAGTGCAAGTAAGGCGTTGTATATGGGAAAGTTGTTGTTAGATAAAAACACGTTTTTTGTAGAGTTATTTTTTTGTATTAAGTTGAAGTACATTTGAGTGCAAATACTAAATCCATGCAACACTTTGCACTTATAAGCACTATAGCTTGTCATAAGTGATGTCACACAACTGTCTCCAGTCTTTCTCGGCCAAAAAAGTTAATTTCGGAAACTTTTCGGAAAATGCTGATTTTTCCAACTTTGAACTCTAATATTTCCAAAAATTAAACCGAATTATTCAGTGAAACTTTAGAAATCGACCTAGAATACCAAACACTACAAGTTAGGACAATATTATTGCTGTATTTGTAACTACTTACCTGAACGAAGACAGTGAACATGACAACAACCAATGTAGTAGTGACTATCATGTCCTTGAGTGGGAAGTGGTCCTTGGAGAGGAGAATGGCTAGCGAGAAAGACACAGCACCACGGATGCCACCATAGCACTAAACAAGGAACAAAGTATCAGGCCTGTACACGTATGTATCTGCAGGGCCAGCGGAGGAGCTGATAGGGCTATAGCCACCACTTTTTTTGTGCACAGGCAGTAACATTTTTAAGGAAATTTTAGAAATGGTATCGTCATTGCCACCCTTGTACGGAAGAAATGTTTTAGCCCCACCTCTTTTAAGCTTGCTCCACGGGCACTGATCTGGATTGCTTGAAAGGGGATTCATTACAGTCTTCAGGAGAGTCTGAAGGGGGTTCCTTTTTAGAGCCGATTCCGTATAACTGTGAAAAAACAACGGCACAGCACGGCACGCCCATGGCACAGATTGATTCAAAATCCTAAAACATCACAGATGCAGCATGGACACGGCACATCCATGCCTGAACGTTTTTCACAGCAATACGAAATCTGCTCTAATACGAATACTTACCATAACAAACTGGTCCACAAATGACAACTTGTTTAGACGCCCATAACGATTAGCAACATATGTCAAGGATATGACACCTAATAACAAGATGAACAGGCCACAGTATTAAATTAATAGGTTTATTATTAATAATTATTTTTACTACTAGACCACTGACTTAAGATGAAAGTTGCGACTGGTAAAGCATCGGAATCGCAAGAAGCAAAATTAATGATCTAGGTGAATCAAAATCATAATCGGAACCATAGGAAAAAGAAAACCTTCTGATCCTTCCAATTCCGATTCCGTCGCCCTTGTGCTTCCCATTCCGACTCCGTTTATTAGTTCACACTGGTCATAAGCTCCTCGACTCCGAGCAGAAGGGCAACGGAATAGACCTCTTTAGCTTGTATGCAAATTGCCCATTTCAGATCATGTGATGTAAACATGATATTCTCTGGAGAATTGTTCCTTTATATTTCTGAAATTTATTCGTTCATATTGAAAGGACTAATTCTCCAGAGAACACCATGTTTACATCACATGATCTGAAATGGGCAATTTACATACGAAGCTAAAGAGGTCTATTGGAATCGGAAGGTTCAGAATGTTTTCTTCTGCTGTTTTGATTCACACTAGATCGTAAGCTTCTTACGATTAATTGCGATTCCGATTTCGACGCTTACGACGCTGGTGTGAACCGGCCTTAAGTTTGGAAAATATTTCCATCAATTATACATCAAATTTGAAGAATGTGGCTTAATACTCCAGAGTTCTTTTATAGATGTACATGTACCAAGTGTACTTGCTCAGTGTAAATTATTCACAAATGCCAACGAGATCTTGACAAAATGTTGACAATGGACAGCAGGAAAATCTTTTAATTACACAGGTCATTCTCTAGTCTCCTCACAGCCGTTTTTAGTTCCGTCACGTAACGCTCTCAGCCCGTGACGGAACTAAAAACGGATGCGAGGGAGACTAGTCATTCTCTGGATTGACAATTATTAAGTCACAACTTGTGTTACAGTAAGTAATGCAAACAATGGTCACTTGTTGCTGGTATCTTCTCCTTACCTATCGCCCTAAATATAGTGACAAAAAGGAGTGTCGACATAACAAAAATCGTGTTCCAGTGATGATTGTACGTCACCAGTGTGGTTCCAAGAAACATGAAGATGAGGGTTTCACTGCAAGAGCTGCAAGTACAACAATTCAAAAGTTAGTTGTGAATAAATGCCATTGATATTGCACACACTATTGCAGATAGCAAGGTCCAGCAATGCAATATTAGTGTCAGCTGATAGTGATCCTACTTTACACAGAGGCAGACATGACAGTGAAGACACACATGCAATATTGCCAGCAATGCCTACCTCTGCGATATGTTGCATGCAATGTTGCAGAAGTAGAATCACACTTCAATATAACAACAATATTATTATTGCAGGGGTGGACATGCACTGCAATCATATTGCATACAATGTTGCATCATGCGTCTACACCTGTATCTACACTGCAATATGCCATTGAATACAATATAATGCATAATGTTGCACCAGCAATAGTGCTTTGTTGTACTATACCTTAGCATTTTCATGACATATTTGAGGGTCGTATGTGACTTTCTTGAGATGTTTCTCTCCACATAAGGCTTCATGACTATGGCACATGTGATTATACTGTAACAAGAAGATTATTGACAACTTGATCAAGTGTATTCACTGCTGAGAAGTCAACTCATCTCTTGATGCTCAAATGTTAACTACCAGTATGTATGTTTTTGTAAAGATGTACATTTGAATTCCCTCACAGGGGCGGAACCAGGAATTTTTGAGGGGGGGGGGGGGGGGGGGGGGGGGGGGGGGGGTCCAATCGTAAAATTACTTCAAACCTGTGGCAAAACTAGATTCTAGGATAAAACAATCAATTGAACCTCAGGTATGACAGGGGGTCAAGACCCCCCCCCCCCCCCCTGGATCCACCACTGCCTCAGGACTCCGCTGCATTTCCTGCATGACCCACATCCATGTACCTCATTATTCCAGAAAAGTGAAATATCTCAGCACAAAGATAAGCAAGGTAACTCATGATCAGCACAAATATTGGCTCAATCACTAGAAGAAAAGAAAAATCATCATTGGTATCAGCATCATTATTCCAATAAATATTAATAAAATAAATAATGTGGGGGCTAATCATCCTTCATTGCAGCTGATGGCTGAATTGCAAAGGTTGTAGCTCAACGTGGCCGAGTTGAAGGCATATAAAGGCGCACTATGCAATCACCATACGACCCATGTTTGACTATGGAGCACAGCTCAGATCGAGGGAGGAAGGTGGAAATGATAATATTGTAGCAAGAATGGTAAGTGACTTGTGATCCAAATCTAAATTCCCCTTTGAAATACAAAACGTCTAGGGGAGATTTTAGATTTTGATCTTGCACGGACCCCTTCAGTTTCTATACTCTTGCATATTTGCAAAGTAATCAAGAGCAGCTTAATTCATAGAACATTATCATGTACCATTATGTACCTCGGACATGGTCAGTGTACTTGGTAACCAGCCCTGTAGCCAATCCCCACAGAAACCCCATTAAAGTACCACCAACGCTGACGATAAGGAAGTTAGCAATACCTAAAAATATCTGACAGAACAAACATGGATATTATTACATGCGTAGGGTTGGTGTTATTTGCTTTCAATGCTACAGCATAAGTGTACCTCTTTATAAGTTACTTCATCCATCTGGGCCATCTTCTCAAACATGTGATACAGGACCACAGTGACGGCATCTAGAAAGACCACATGAACTGATCAGAATCTAGTTATCTGTTTAGTAATGTAATGCATATGCAGTGGAACCTCCTGTACATTGACACCCTTAGGAACAAGTGTAGGTGTCCACTTACAGGAGGTGTTCACTTGTAGGAGGTGTCCACTTATGGGAGGTGTTCACCTATGGGAGGTGTCCACTTATGGGAGGTGTCCACTTATGGGAGGTGTCCACCTATGGAAGGTGTCCACTTATGGGAGGTGTCCACTTATGGGAGGTGTCCACTTATGGGAGGTGTCCACCTATGGGAGGTGTTCACTTATGGGAGGTGTCCACTTACAGGAGGTGTTCACTTGTAGGAGGTGTCCACTTATGGGAGGTGTTCACTTATGGGAGGTGTCCACTTACAGGAGGTGTCCACTTACAGGAGGTGTCCACTTATGGGAGGTGTTCACCTATGGGAGGTGTTCACTTATGGGAGGTGTTCACCTATGGGAGGTGTCCACATATGGGAGGTGTCCACTTATGGGAGGTGTCCACTTATGGGAGGTGTCCACTTATGGGAGGTGTCCACCTATGGGAGGTGTTCACTTATGGGAGGTGTTCACTTATGGGAGGTGTCCACTTATGGGAGGTGTCCACTTATGGGAGGTGTCCACTTATGGGAGGTGTCCACTTATGGGAGGTGTCCACTTACAGGAGGTGTTCACTTATGGGAGGTGTCCACTTACATGTATATGTATGGCAGGTGTTCACTTATGGGAGGACATACAGGAGGTGTACACTTATGGGAGGTGTCCACTTACATGTACATGTATGGCAGGTGTTCACTTATGGGAGGATATACAGGAGGTGTACACTTATGGGAGGTGTCCACTTATGGGAGGTGTCCACTCATGGGAGGTGTCCACCTACGGGAGATGTCCACTTACGGGAGGTGTCCACTTATGGGAGGTGTCCACTTATGGGAGGTGTTCACTTATGGGAGGTGTCTACTTTATTTTATTTATTTTATTTATAAAATCTTTTGACAGACGGCCTACGTCAGCAGAGCTGATTTTCAGAAGGGCTCTGTATGGGAGGTGCCCACTTATGGAAGGTGTCTGCTTATGGGAGGAGTCCACTTATGGGAGGAGTCTGCTTGTGGGAGGTGTCCACTTATGGTCCAAGGAGTCTGCTTGTGGGAGGTGTCCACTTATGGGAGGAGTCTGCTTATAGGAGGTGTCCACTTATGGGAGGAGTCTGCTTGTAGGAGGTGTCCACTTATGGGAGGAGTCTACTTATGGGAGGTGTCCACTTATGGAAGGAGTCTGCTTATGGGAGGTGTCATTTAGCAGAGGTTCAACTGTATAACATATAGTGTAAATACATGTACATAATAAGAAGTGTAGCCGATTTAACCCACCATTTAAAAGAGATTCTCCAAACACTAAGATATAGAGCATCACATTGACTTTAACTTCTTCAAAAACAGCTAAAACCTACAAGGTACAAGTTATACATGTACAATAATTATTAAGGACGAAAGTGTGTAAGTTGTATAAGGTCTACTTACGGCAACAGGATCAACAGCAGCAATAAGAGTACCAAACACCAGACATTGCAACAGTGGTAAGCCAAGAAGGTGGGTGGATATACCATAAAGGGAAAGGCCTGAAGAACATCATCATTTTTGAAATGCGTTTTTTAAGAAATACAGTATTATTATTATTATTATAATTAATATTATTATTATTATTGTTATCATACATGTATGTTAATTAATAGCATACTGATAAGTCTATAGTATTATACTAATGATTGTATTTAACAATTAGACTATGAGTTCAAGGTTTCTATGAGGCAATAGTCAACGAGGTGCGTAGCGTCGAGTTGACTATCCTCATAGAAAACGAGAATGAGTAGTCGAATTGTTTTAGCATAAACCATCCAGTAGGTCAGTAAAAATGACAGAAACAAGCAACAGACAATAATTCGTCGACAAACTCCTCCGAAACATTAGCAAAATGTGATGACGAAGCCGCCATTTTGTGTGTTTACATCTACTCGGGGTCTATGAGCTGATAGACCACTAGTAGCTAACCAATCAGATTGCAGGATTTGTGATAGACCACTGGATGGTTTCTGCTAAATTATATTAGTCAACTCATTAATAATTCATGAGGAAAACACAAACAAAATCATAACTGTGACGTGTGTTAATTATTGTAAATCTGATACAAAATCATGCTTATTTGCATAAACTTTAACAGCGATTTTCTCTGCAAAGATCACTCGTACCTTCAGAGAGAACAAAATGCATGGCATAATGGCATGTATTTGTTTAACATTTCATGACTTACCAACAGTGAAGGCGTTAAACAGAGTTCCCTGTTAAAACAGACATTTGATGTTTAACATTGTGTTTTTAGACATGTTTCAGCAGCATCTACAATGTATACTGTCTTCGTCAGTAAGTGATTATTATTATTATTATTATTAAATATCATTATTATTATTATTACTATTACTATTATTACTATTATTATTATTATTATTATTATTATTATTATTACTATTACTATTATTATTATTATTATTATTATTATTATTATTATTACTATTACTATTATTACTATTATTATTATTATTATTATTATTATTATTATTATTATTATTATTATTATTATTATTATTATTATTATTATTATTATTATTATTATTACTATTATTATTATTATTATTATTATTATTATTATTATTATTATTATTATTATTATTATTATTATTAAATATTATTATTCCAAGTACATGGAAACTAGCGAGTACATTATGTATAATTACAGTTTTTTTCTGACAAAATAAATGTAGATTATGGGCTGCGTCGGTGTATAATAATAATTATTATAATGATAAATAATTCACATGTTAAAGGAAATCTATAACAACGTAAAAAAGAAAGTACTTAACTTTACTGACGTTTGGAGCCTTAGCCCTTAGCCATCCGATGAAGGGCTAGTATGTAATATTTATTTATTTTAAATTATTATTTGAGGGCCATGAGTTCATCAGTGAAAACTGTTAAATGTACCCTCGTGAAATATAGTTTATTATTATTATCATTATTATTAACTGGCTCGAAACATCAGTAAAGTTAAGTTAACTCTCTTTTTTACAGTGTTATAGATTCCCTTTAACCTGTGATTCCAAGTACAGATCAACTATAAAGTTATATTTAAATATATTTTAGACTTTGAAAGTGTTGTTAGTCAGTAGAGCAATACCAATACTCACCACTACAGCGTAAAGCAGTATTGTCCCAATATTATCAAAAAATGCTTTGTCTTGAAGGAAGTAACCAGCTTCTAAGACTATGCTGCACATGAGAAAAGTTAAGCATTCAAAATAAAGCTTTTACAGTGAGATACACTAACGGGGACCACTTGAGCAAAACTGACCAATCAGATTACACCTGAAAACAATCACATTCCAACAAAAGTCGTCTGGGGCAATGAGTGTCATGACTATAGCGCTGATTGGCCCAGACGACTTTTGTTGGAATGTGATTGTCTTCAGGTGTAATCTGATTGGTCAGTTTTGTTCAAGTGGTCCCGGTTAGTGTGTCCTCACTGTAATCAATATTGTAATTTATTGTAAATTAGTTTTAATTAATTAATTTGATTGTATTACTTACGGCGGGAGCATAAATAAAAAGAATGTTCTGGAAGTTAACAGCTGTACAGTATAGCCTGAAAACCTGTGAATTAATCAAATATAATATTTAAAAAAAAACTGTGATAAAGAAATTGTATGTCCAAGTCAAAAATGTACATGACAGAAAGGGGCAAAATGAAAACCTATGTGACATGTTCTAATAATAACCAAATAATAGCAGTGGTTTTACAAATTCAGAGTTTACAAATTGTACTAAATGAAGTACAGATGTATTGTATACTGTATGCTCTGATTGGTTGTGCAGCATTCTCCATAACTCATATACATGTAGCAATGGAACACTGCCAAATAACTGATTTAAGCCATCTACATCAGTACTTTCAATAAGATTTGAAATCAGTGTATAAGTAGTAGGCAGCTGACGTTACTGATTTTGTTAGATACAAAACAATTTTCTAAGGAAATTAGCAAACAGTTATTAATATGTCGTTCAATATTACTTCAGCAAAATTACAGCTCATATTAAATTTTGACCAATTTTCGTCCAAGTAGCACTTTAAAAATAAAATACTTACTTCATTATTATTCCAATGATAATCCCTAAACAAATAACCAAGCTGAAAGAAAAGAAAATCTCCAATAAATATTTCTAACATATTTTATATTCCAGATGATATTCTCTAAAGAGCCCCTTGGGGACATGTTAAAATACTTGTAGTATATTTTATAGTATATTATAATAATATTATTATTATTAATATTATTATTATTATATTATTAAGTAATATTATTATTGTTGAAGATCAAAAACACCAGATGACAGTATATAAATATTTATTGTAAGGCAGCCTTATGCTAATGTATAACCCCCTATAAGTGTACATGCATATATCTACATGTACATAAAAAATAACTGTCAGTATTGCAAATACGTTTTGAAGGAATTGATATGCAACAGTAAACGTAGACATGAATACCAATTCTTGTACATTGGGTGGATCTTCCACAAGTTTTATCATTTTATTAACTCCTGCATATTAATATAATAAACATGTTTTACAAGCAAACTATTTTATGATTTACACCTCAATGTACAAAAAACTAAATCCCTTAAGCGATCTGTGCAAGAACAGTGTAAGTGACCAACCTCCAAATTCTCCTTTGAAATAAAATTCAAAGAACGCAAAGGACAATGAAGGATTTGATCAGTGATCATTGCTCTTGCACGTACCCATTCATTTGTAAGCTAGTATACCCTTAATTATTTGCATAAATTAAACAAATGGTTATTTGTAGATCCCTTCTCAACTACAGATTTATATGTACAATACACACTAAAGTATATATTTTATGTTATTCACAGTCACAATATAATTTATCATACAAGTGTAAAATGCTGTTATTTTTAACCCAAATTAAATTTAAATGGCCAAAGTACATGATCATTCAGATCTAGAATAGATCAGGTGAAAATGTAACTTAAACTTCACAAAGATAAAGCTATAGTACCATTCTACAATTTAATAAATTCAAGGTTCTAACACCTACAACTATATAGTTTTGCATGATCATTATAATAAAATGCACAGTATACTGTTTATACATGTTAACGCCTCAAAATGGCTATTATATTACTAGTAATATATATGTCGAATATCACTGTACTAACCTTGATTCAGGGAATATGGAAGATAATCTAGCAGACAGGTGGAATCCTGAAAAATAATGTCGCAGAGGATGATGTAAATAGACAGCTTGTTTCACCAGTGGTTCATGGCGGAACCCAGAGTGATTTTATTCTTGAATGATCTAGACAATAGTCTAGAGGCATAAAACCATCTATAAAATAACAACCTAGCTTAGTTATCTATGAAGGTCAATAAGTGAGATAATGAAGTATTTAGTGAAGCGAAGAGACAGAAATAATCATCAATTTGTACAAAGTTATATTTAGATTCAACTTGTTCATTCACAGTGACAGTGCACTCTTAGTCTTAGTAGTCTTACCGAGTTTAGCAAAGCTTGCTACAAGAATCCACACCATAATCATGAATGGCCAAGCAACATGTTGAAAATCAAAAGTAGCTACTTCGAATGTAACTTTCTCATGTCCTGACGGAGTTGTGTTTGTAGCATTAAACATTGTTGGAGGTAGTAGAATGAAGAGTGCGAGCAGACACTGAAGCCCAAACAAGTAGGCTTGCAAATACCAATCCATAGAACGTTAAAGCATTCATTTTCTCTATCTAGACAGGAAGGACGACTTTGTGGCTACAAACTGGAGGAGATCGGATACTTTTTGAAGGAAAAACAAAGCTCCAGATCAGTGTGAACAGCAGACATTATTACCATATGTCATGAACTTCGACGCCTTTGAAATTATTACTAACCGGTCTTCCTGTGGTAACACTGTAGAGAGAAAACTGGGAACTACCCGCCAAAATTCCGCCAAAATAAAAATATATAAATTGATTTGCTAAAAAAATAGAGATACGATTTATCGAAACGGGATCCCTGTAAAGAGGGAAATGGGACGATTCTCTACATAGACATTCAAAGAAGCTGAGACATCGAATCGACTTACGTAAAGGGTGAAGATTTCGGCCCGCCCGCGCTATCCCTATATAAAACGCTGTGTCTAGATGTCCGGCAGCCGGTCAGTGTTTTGAAAATACTACATGTCCGGCATCCTAGCTTTTTTTCGAAATATATAGATTTGCTAGCCTTTGACGTTGTGCGTAAACAACGTGTTAATAATTTAACCACAACGTTGCAAAGGAGGCTAAAAATCACTCTAGCTTTGTTTAGGCTTCGAAATACCTTGTGACAAGCGCCATGGATTTGCATGAATTTCGAAAATCACTCTGATATCTCGGTATATTTTAGTCGGTAGTCGTGGAACGATGAGTTAGCAAGGATATTCTATTAACGATGACAAACATGGCAGCAGTTTTTCTAGTGCTTTTCGATATACGCTTTTGAGATCGGAAAACTATTTGACACCGCTTCTCTCTTGAGCATAGAATTACTTCATTACGGCACTTCTAGTCTTCGATATTCGGAAATATCATTAGCCCCCAGACAGACATTCCTGACCGATACGATCACATACTTCGCATTCTGTGGCCTACGAAGAAAAATAAAAAGAAAGCCCATTTCATAACTCGGGCTTCCTCCGGAAGTATACTTTGAGTATACTTCTGCAAACTTCTTCTGGCTCATTTTGGTCAGCAGTTACGTTATATAAGGTTACATGACTACCGGTAAAAGAGCCGGCGGGGAGAAGTTGAGGCAGTCGCTTATTGTTCTTCAAAGAAGACATAAAAAACACGTTTTATTCATCTTGCTGGTAAGTAAAACATTCTGTTTTTGTTATAAAGTATAAAGCTGTAACATGTTCTAAAATCTTAATATCTCTTTTTTCTGCAGGAAATTTGCAGAAGACAGCTCTTTTTCACGGTGAAAATGATCACAAACTTTGACAGCATGCACATGGAAGCTAGAAGCTGACTGAAGACTTTCCTTAGACATTATTCTCAGCGGTCTCACTAGTGCCCTCATATATGAGAACACCCTATATTAGCATAATTCACTTCATCGCAAACCTCCGTCGTTGCAGGTTCTCGCTCTCTTCCGCTCCTCGCCAAGAACAGATTCTCAATCCTTTTATACGTCTATTTGTCGACGTCCTTGGTATTTTAACGGTCGTAGTTTGGACATTTTACTAACTCTACTGTTTTATTTTCTACTAGTTCTGCAGCGGCTTCATGTGCATGCATGTCACTCTCTCGGCGTCGACTCCACGTGCCCCATCAATATTGCTGAGAAACTTTGGGTTTGTCGTGTTTCTTGACGTTTAAATTTGCTGAGTGGAAAGGTTCAATTTGCCTCACAACCTTAATTTGGGTTTGTCGCGTCGAGTTGCTTTAATATCAAGTTTATTTGCCCTGTTTGAAACGTTAGCCGTTTGGCTTTGCGGGCTTTCGTATGTTTATGCACACGCATGGTGTGATATCAAGTTTTATTTGCATATCGTTTTATGAGTGTTGCCCTGCTATTGAATGTAGGGAGTAGCTAACTGCGTGGGTACCAAGTCGTGGGAACCAAGTCGTGGGTCGTGGGTACCATGTGTCGTGGGTCGTGGGTACCATGTCGTGGGTGGGTCGTGGGTACCATGTCGTGGGTCGTGGGTACCAAGTCGTGGGTCGTGCATGGGTACGTACCGATTATTATTATTTTGATCAATAGCAAAGGACCATGCACGAAATATGCTCCTGGTATACATTTGATCTGTAAAAGATCTAGTCAGTCAAACTGACCTGATTATGCTTCTTTATTAAAATAACTGGGGGAAAAATAATAATAACTGAGAAAAGAACAGATCATTCGAAATCGGACTATTGCGCTATATAAAAGACTACATTTATTTTTACATAATAATAATAATATACAATATACAAATTTCGCGGAATTTATATTTTTCTAGCGTTACGAGTCACGTCTCCGTCACATTATGCTCGGGAACGTAAAAATTATATATTCAGTTCTCACAATGCCGTGTACTTTTGCATCTCAAACTGAAAATTGAATACATAATGAATCACGTGACTTTATTGTAGTCTTTTCGTCTGGACAACATTTTTGAGAATGACTGTATATTTACAGGGGTTCCACAGTTTGTCCGTCCATGATATGCAGAAGAAACTCTGGCTCAAGTGAGTTCCAATTCCGATGTTTTCCGATTTGTGTTGCATCTTCACTCTTTTGGGATGTATCATGTCATCGTTTACAAGTTTTCTACGCAGTATCGGCCTTTTATCATCATATTTTCGTTGTATATTATACGGCATGATTATACTTTGACTGACTAGATCTTTTACAGATCAAGTGTATACTAGGAGCATATTTCGTGCATGGTCCTTTGCTGTTTATCAAAATAATAATAATCGGTACCCACGACCCACGACAGTTAGTTACTCCCTTGAACGTGCTGCCTTCGTGGCTTTGCGGGCGTTGTTTGCACAAATTAGTTGTTTATGAATTGTTGCGCTGCTATTGAACGTGCTGCCTTCGTGGCTTTGCGGGCGTTGTTTGCACAAATTAGTTGGTTATGAATTGTTGCGCTGCTATTGAACGTGCTGCCTTCGTGGCTTTGCGGGCGTTGTTAGCTGACTAGTTCTCCAATGTTTTCTCGATTTTAGTCGTTTATACAAATTCTGAGCTGGCCGGTATTATGTTGTCGAGTGCCGGGCGATTCCAAATTCTGTATGTTCTACCGAGTCACCCAACAAGTAACCAAACACTGATTTGACTGATCACTATAATCGTTATTTCGTGAATACAGCTATGACTAAGCACAATCTGCAATCGATCGAGTGTGACTGTGAACGAGACCACCAAAAGCTGATCTATGAGGTTTTATCAACAGTTGACCTCTTTCTTCACAAACCTTGTTGGAATATTCCCGGCCTATCTAATCAACGAGCTAATTCTGAATGACTGGAGTTTCCTTGTCAGGATTGTCCTTTTTCCAAAAATACCTTTATAAAGTGGCTCAAAGAAAATTGTCTGGGGTGAGAATGAAAACGTGTCTCTCGGTCAGTTCAGTTCGTTCCGGATCTCTTCGTTCTTCACAGCTCAGTCTCTCACCGAATGGAAGGTGGAGGCTCATATAAAGTATACTTAATTCTTTCATGCTACAATGCATCCCAGCAGGGGCGTAGCGTGCATATACGCACGCATAAAAATATTTAAAAAAAATGAAATCTTAACAGCTGACTCAGTGTAAACTTGCTGGAAACTACTCTCAGAAGGCAGGAAATGCTATTTCAGAGACCCTATATATCAAAAATTTTCGGGGAGCATGCCCCCGCACCCTCTATCAGCTCTCGCATTCGCCGCTCGTCAAAGTTATCTGCAGTGACGTAGTCCGCGTCTCTCGACCATGTGAAAATCCCGGAGAAAACATGTAGCAGCCCCAGTGAACAGTCTCTCAAACAAAATAAATACCAAAAAACCCGGCTTCGCCTATCTGGTTGTTATACCGCTAATCGGACCTCGGTAACAGTATATAAGCTTTATATAAATCCTTTACATAAATCCCCAAAAACCTGCATGAGTGATAAATGCATTTTACTATGTATTTATGTATTATTATAAATTTCCAGGGGGGCATGCCCCCTCACCCCCCTAGAAACTCACGCCTTCGGCGCTCGTTGCTCTGTGCGTACATTACAAAAAAAGCACGCTACGCCCCTGCCCAGTGCTCAATCGCACCAGTGAACGCTTATTAAAGCGTCTAGTTATGATTGACTAGGAGATACAGCCATGCTATCGCGCACTGACTGCCAGTGATCGAGTTCACTGACATATTGTGACAGCTACGGGAACAAATCAGTCACGCAAACAAACCAAATCAGGAACCACACATTGAATTCAATAGTCGATACATCGCAGCATTTCACTTTCTATTAGAAACGACTAGTATTATTGCTGCGAGCCGCCGGAGTTCCTGTGTCATGTGTGGTCGTGTGGGATCTGGGCACTTATGTGGATACAACGAGTCTCCATTCTCGTACCCAGAGCCCGCTCGTCATTTGGTTTGTCGCTGGCTCTGGGAATCCCTGAAATTTTTGCGAATTTCATTGGCTGATGAAATCAACAATGACTGATCGTATTTGATTGGTTCATGAGATCAACAAAGATTCAAACTTGCAAGGCGAACGAAAGGAATGACAGCGACGGTTGTATTTTCATACAATGGTATTCCGTTATTGAATTATAAAGCTATGGAAATGAGAGTGACTGTGTAGACATAAATTGATCTGAATTCGTAAAGGGAGATCTAACAATACATAAATCATAAAAAAAAAGTAACGCTACATAATCAAAGTAATATTTTTATAATTCAAGAGAAACAATAACAAAGCGGAAGACAGGAAGGTTCACATGCAAGATTATATTAGAACATGTATTTATCGTCCAGCCTTTACCGCAACAGAGCCAGAGAAGAACCGGTGATGAACGTCGAAGGGATTTTAAACGGCTACACGAAGATAAATGCACAAACTTGTGTACTTGTTACATTGTTTGAATATTCAAACCAACGTGAACACTACGTCGCCAGTAGACTCTTCCACAGTACCCGCTCTCAGCGGTCTTTAGTATGAGCATGCGCTCTGACGACTTGGTCGTCAAAATTTGACGACCGAGCAACAGGGTTTCCCAGAGCCAGCGACAAACCAAATGACGAGCGGGCTCTGGCTCTGCGCCCCACCTTCCCAAGCGCCTTTGCGCGCTTTCCGGTTTCTTTCCGCTCCGGTTTTCCGTTCCGTTTCTTTTTACTTCTCTTTCCACGGTAAGTAACGACTGGGAACGAGTCTGGGGATTCCCAGAGCCAGCGACAAACCAAATGACGAGCGGGCTCTGGGTACGAGAATGGGTTTCCCAGAGCCAGCGACAAACCAAATGACGAGCGGGCTCTGGGTACGAGAATGAACGAGTCTCGACCTAGCCTCCTCCGCAGGCAACTCTAAAATACTAAAACTCTATCAGATGGGTTTCCTGTGGCGCTGCATCGAAGAGGGCAGAGGGAGACTGTATTCAAATTTCAATTTGAGATGCAAAAGTACACGGCATTGTGAGAACTGAATGTAATAGCGCTGGTATCAACTCGCAGTTCCGCGCGCAGAAATTGAAAACATAATGAATCACGTGACTTTATTGTAGTATTGTAGTCTTTTACCTGGACAACCTTCTTGAGAATAACTGTATATATTAAGTATATATTAACAGGGAAAAAAAAGTATTTTATTTATTTATTACTGTGATATATAATTATGGAAAGAATATTGACTACTAACTATTAGAGTTATGGAAAGGAGAAAGTAAACAGTGTAGCTTAAATTTGGTGACAGAAAAGGAAGTGCTTATATCCCTAATCATATTCAATAGGGGACGTTATCTTCGCGGCTCCCCGAGGCACTCAGTTTTAGCCCCTATAATTCTTCGCGGCTCCCTCTTAATCTTAGTTCCTAATTATCATATTTAACTATACAGGACCAGTATCGTTACCACCTGATACCTGAATTCCATCTTCTGTCTTATCTAAAGACCCCTTTTCAATATTCACAGCAGGGACGTCTTCTTCGCGGCTCCCTGAGGCACTCTCAGTTTCTGCCCCTTTCTTAGAGTCCTCTTTTCTACTATCTTTACTAGCACCTTCAGAAGGATGTTCCTTGTTTACAGTCTCTAATTTAGTTTCGCGTTCAAGCTCGTCACCAGTGCTCGAGTCTTCATCTTCGCTTGATCTCGAACTGCTCGACTCGTCTTTCGTTTCTCGCTCTGTTTCTTCTTGTGAAAGTTGGCGGCCGATCTTCCACCTTACTCCACCTGCAATGAACGATATCCCCTCGTTCTTTTCTCCGTCTTTCGTTTTTTCGCTTGTCGCTTTTTCCGCCAATTTCTTTTCTCTTTCTTCGACTTTGTCCTCAAAACTTGGTTCAAATATCGTGGAGAGTTTTTTAGGAGGACATCCTTCTAGTTCTTGACCCTCGCCACGACGTCTTTTACGATGGTGTTGATGGTGGTGTTTGCGATGCTTGGGTTTTGTGGGTTCGGGTAATGTTGGAGGTACTCTGTACCGCAGACGTTGTGAATGGCTGAAAGAAAAATTAAAGGTACTGTCTTAGTATACAGATGCTTCAATGCGCATGTCTCGAGTTGATTCATGCAGACACCGCTGTACACCTCGATAGAAGGCGCATTTATTCATTGTTAGCCTCGAATCAAAGAGTAACCCGTGGAATTATAAAATGTTTCTATTGTTGCTTGTGAATAATTCACACTGACTCGAGGCTAACACTGAGCACATGCGTCCCTTATCAAGGAGTACAGCGGTGTCTGCAACTCGAAACTTGAATATTACATAACGTTGCCGAAGGAAAGTTGTGTTTTTAAATGTAAATTTTATTCTTGTATATTTTTGTCCAAAAGCAATAAAGGCGCACGTACAAGTGATACAGAGATTAGACTCAGTCGATATGGCTGTCACGCCACAGGCATTGTCACGCCACATACACTTGTCACGCCACAGGTATTGTCACGCCACATGTACTTGTCACGCCACAGTACTTGTCACACCACAGGTATTGTCACGCTACAAGCACTTATCACGCAAACTCGAGTAGTAACCCAAGACTTTATGAAACCATTGAATACGTCTCGGCACATTAGCAACATGAGTCTTTCAATCACAGAATATACTTTCATAATATTTAATAGACATTAATATTTAATAGACATTAATATTGAAATAAATAAATAAATACATGTTACTTTCCGTTAAAAATTAGTGTTCCCGAAGTATTCCTTTACAGTGTGGACACTCGAACCGTGAACACTTCGAGTTTTTTTCGAACTTTTTTTCTCGAACTTTCTATTGCCTCATTGCCTTTCAAATGAAGCATTGAGTTTAATTAAATGCACTTAGTGATCAAAATAAATCATTTTTCTGATCAATTTGCTCGATCGATAATTTATATATATGTGTTAGAAAAAAACGAAGTGTTCACGGTTCGAGTGTCCACACTGTAAATATGAGATCAGAATTATGATCAACGAATTCCTACAAGTTGATACGTATTTTATACAACCGTGAAGAAATAGACGACTGTGACACCTGCTGCGTTAATGTTGAGGTCCACTTCAACCACGTGCTTGCCATTTTTTCCCCAAAAAACATAATTGATATGTCGACATGACTGAAATAAAGATTTACTGGAAAATTGACTTTTAAATATTGAAAACTAAGGTTTTTCTGGTCGAGAAAGTGAAGGAAAAACGTTTTTTAAAAGACGAAAGGAGCATTGCGCATGCGTAGTGAATTATGTAGTTTTTTTTATAAGAATACTTTGTAATATTTATTATTAATAAATCCATTTATTACTTGAAATCAACTAAAAATGCCTTCAAATACACCTGAGTTATTGCTTTAAAAGAAAAACTCTTAACATTTATTTCCTGATGACAACGGCTCCCACACGTGTGAGAAGCTGGTATATTTGATGTATAAAGGCTAAATGAAAGCTATTTGTCTTGCGCGGATGAGCCTCACTGGTGTGGGGTGCGGGCTTCAAACCCGTAGCTGATTAGCGTCGGAGTGGTTCAATTCCACCTTCTGCGCGTTTTTGTTAAACGTTACTGTATTTGGTTTCTCATTTACATGATACTACCAGCACTGCCTGTCAATTAGCTGTCATAGGTTTGGATCACATCCAATCATATGCGGCTTTCTTATCACGGTTATGAAAGAAACTGAGGATATGCAAATTACAGTGAGAACGGCTCTCTCTGATTGGTCCGAAACAGCACTAATGTCTTTACGATCAAATCCAGTTCCGCGCCGAACGGTGAACACTTTCACAAACGTATTCCAATATGATATATTTTCACAAGTTTCACTTCAGTTTCAAAAGGACAGGGAAACGAAGCATGCAAGAGAAATTGCCTCTAAAAATTTAACACAAGAGAAAAATCCTAAACCGCTGACCAATGTAACTATATCACGTGATTAGTGGGGGCAATTTTCCCATCCCCCATCCCCCCAAAATGCCCGGGCAAAAATGTCTGCATATTAAAATAGATAACGGGCCGAAACATCATTGCTTTTGAAGCAATATAGGCTTGTTGATTTCCCCTCTATTTCTTTCTGTCTTGTTCATCACGACATAGTTAACTATGATCACGACAAAAACATTTGACCTTTTAGGAAATATCTTGTAGCTTTTTATTTTTTAAATTCTTCTGTTATTTTTCATTTCATAAGAGACATTTTTTTTAAATAATAATATTAATAATAATAACAATATTAATAATAATAATAATAGATTCTTAAAAACGCATAAAACTTACGTCTCCATGCTTTTTACATACCTAATGATAATAATAATAACAACAACAACAACAATAATAAAAATAAAAACATCAACATCCTGAAATGTTTTTAGAAACGACATAAAATGAATAAAAGGAGAAAAGAATTGTGAGAAGAGAATGGAGAAGAAGATGAGAAGGGAAGAGACACTTACTAGGGTGTACGGTGGCTTGAAAACTTGTCGTCATAGTCATCCTCTATGACATTGTTACGCTGGAATTTCCGATGAGACTTGAAAAAAGAGACAAGAAAAGTGATTTCAATACGATTTCATCTAGACAAACAAATGTGTAAAACTTACATAAGTTTTCCTTGACCTGGCCAAGAGGGTACTCAAGTTGTGCTGTGTGCCTATTACTACCATGCTACTTTCACAAGGCTCTGAAATACAAATTACGATTGATTATTTCTCTTTTACTCCGATGAACGTCTGAAACGTTCGTAAAGGTAATATCGCGTTTCTAGTGTCCATTTTCTTTTTCCATCCTCAAGGAAACCGCGCCGTATTGAAAGAGTTTGATTGGATGAGATGCATCTGCACGTTTTTTGATTGGTTCAGAAAGGAAGCCATTTGAGTGTCACGGTACCGTAGGTTTCCCACTCGTACGAAAACTACTTTAAAAGACAACGACATGTATACTATTTAATGAAGTGTTTCAGGTGAGCTATAAATGCAAACAGCGGCAACACTCTTTGCGACGCACAAATAAGCGCAAGTACAAGAGGTCTTATTTCACGGTGAAAACGAGTATAAGCACAAGGATCAATTTGTTCCCATTTCTTGTGCTTGTGCTTCTGCTTGCGTCGTCCCTTTTTCACACGACACAAGTTCTCATGCTTGGGCTGTGTCTTCGCTCCTTCTTGTGTCGCTAGTAAAAGCCAGGATAGAAATCCTTGTTAAGTTTTAACAAATGTAAAAAAAGTCATCTCTACCTGTCGATGCTCTGGAGTCTCTGACAACTGAGTCTGGAACACGAAGGAACCCACCACCTCTGAAGAATGCAAAGAAATATCGCGTTAATTACTCTGCTAGTAGTAATTTCTGGGAAAGCCGTGTTGGTGGGAATACATATATACTTTATTAACTCGTCCCCAAGGGGCTTTTCAGAGTCAGTGCTTACACATACTAAATAATGTGAAAAAGAAGTGGTGGAACTATGGTATTACCTTAACAGAAGTGATTCGTTGTCATCCATTCCTTCAGAACTAAAAAAAATATCAAATTCTACTTTAATTTCAAAAGTACCTTACAAGTACTATAACAGGAGGATGTAAAATATGCAATGGGACGATGTGAAACAAGCGTTGGCATGCATAGTCGTTCATGGCTTTCTTTCTTTCAATCCACTCTCCATTCTTCCTTCCTTCCTCTCTCCCTCCCTCTCTTCCTTCCTTTTTCAGTTCCCTTCTTTTTGAAGAGATGGGTTACATCAGCATACATCAATCAATAAAACATACTCACTTTGGAACTTTTGCAAGCGTCCGCAACTGATGACTGTATGAACGAAGTACAAGAGGCGTTATGTCACTGTGAAAACAGGCTCGATGCAAGGATAAGCGCCGCTTGTGCTTGCGTCGGTCCGTTTTGACATGACACAAGTTCTTATGGGGTTCGTATGTATACACTTGTGCTTATGTAATAATAATAATAATTAATAAATAATAAATGTCGTCAATGAAACCTAGGCACTATACATCATACAAATTACTATTGAGAGGTTAACTGATAATAATAGTTTACCCAGAAGGACTTGAGAACAGTAGCGATCCGTTGCCTTCCCTTTCCAAGTATTTCAATGCATCCCTAAAAGACAGAACAATAAACAATAAGACGCTCAGTCCTCTCACGTCTTTTCGTCTAATTTCGTCTCCTCTCGTGGCCCGAGCAACGACTCGTGAACTCGTGAAACTCTTGTCATAGCCTGGGTTCCCCCAGCTCTAGTCAATTAATAATTGAAGAGATGTTTAATTCAGCAATATAAACTGTATACAGTAAAAACCCGCATATAAGAACCTAGAGATTAAGAACCTGTTAGGCTAAGATTTTCCATTTAGAAAATAATAATAATAATAATAATAATAATAATAATAATAATAATAATAATAATAATAATAATAATAATAATAATAATAATAATAATAATAATAATAATAATAATAATAATAATAATAATAAAATAATAATAATAATAATAATAATAATAATAATAATCAATAATAATAATTAATAATAATAATAATAATAATAATAATAATAATAATAATAATAATAATAATTAAGAAGAACCTGTTTTAGCCTAAAATTTGAAAAGGTTCTTATTTTATCTAATTCAGTTTAAACACTTAGAGTGATGGCACTTATCCCGTGAAACAGATATTAACCAAGTAGATATTGCTAGACATTAATTCCATTGTTTTCTTTTGTTTTGATTTGACTATTAGTCACTAACTATTAGATTTTGTTTCACGGGTTAAGTGCCATCACTCTAGTCTAGTTTCAAAAAGCCAAATAAAAATAGGGTTTGTATTATTTTGCTTAATTGCAGTCATTTAGACATAATTATATTATTATAATAATAACGTTTTAGGTGCACTCTACAAAGTCTCAGTGCTCTTACAAATTCTAAGCAATATTTTTAAAAAACACTATAATTTAAAATTTCAATATCTAAGTACTAGCAAATAATATTACAATAGATATGACATAATTTAAAGAATTTAGAATATATAATAAATAAAAAGAAACTTCACTGCTTAAAAAAATATGTCTTAAGTCTGTTTTTAATGCATATTTTATATAAACAATAGACTGCACCAATATTCTACCTGCAACAACTGTAAGTCAAAGTTTGGTTCTTACTTTGCGGGTTTTTAAGCCGTATCTGCACGAACAAGTTTTCCTTGACAAGTTTTCCTTGACAAGGAAAAATTGGCGATGTTTTTGTCGTCTACACGAGCAAGACGTCTTCCTTGTCAAGGAAAACTTGTTAAGGAAGATTTGCTCGTGTCGATTTGGTTTTACTGTAAGTCAAAGTTCTTACTTGTATTCAAGTTTACGGTAAGCAAGCAATATATTTTCATCGTGGACCAAGCTCTCGTTCTCACGCACTAGCCATCGTCGCAGGTAGTGATTATGGAAATATCCACAAAGTTGCTGTTGGCAAAACAAATGGTATTGAAATGTAAAGAAATACAAGGGATTAAGTTGAATAGAAAGACGAACAGACAGATAGACAGACATACAAACATACAGACAGATAGATATACAGACAGACAGACAGACATACAGTCAGATGAAGAGATGGATGGAGGAGCTAAAAGACAAACAGACAGGCATTACAGCTGTATGCAGATGATCCAAAAGATACACATACCCTGGGAGATACTCCCATGTGAAAAGGGGCGGGGATGATCGTCGGAAAATCTGAATTAAACCCCTAAAGGAGACCATTCTGGGCGTAGCTCAAGCGTTATTTGAACCCCTAAAAGATACCATCCCTAAAAGATGCCACCAGAAATATTACAGATTTTCTTAGATTGTTTCTATTTCTTCGCACTCCTGTTCGCGATTAACCCTAAATGATACCTTGATGACTAAAAATATTGGTGTTCCATCGTGAACACCACCATAATTTACACCCCTAAAAGAGCATGGGAGTCCATCCACCCCTTTCCCCACCACTTCCCCCTGCCCCTTCCCCCCCCCCCCCGGGACACCCTTCCCCCCCCCCCCCCCCCCCCCCGGGACACCCTTCCCCCCTCCCCCCGGGACACATAAATGTACGAACGTGAATGGTCGACATACCCAATAATAGCTGTGGCCATGTTGCCCAGCTATTTCCTGCATTCCTGCTACTAGATGATCTACTAACTAGTAAGGAGAACAAAGTTACTTCACCACAAAGACCTGTGGAACTTTAATACAATCAATGCAACATTTCGTGCAAAATTCCCTGCAGCATGTATTGTTGTACCGTTTGTCAACCTCTGCAACATGTTGCACGCGACATTGTGCGCAATGTTGCAGAAGTAGAATCGAGTCCTACCACAGGCAGCCCAACCATTGCTTTTGAGGCTACTAAATCATCAAATAAAATGATATTAGCGTCTTTTTTGATGGGTTTCCTGTGGTAGAGTGCACGCGCGCGATACGTATTATATTGGGTTCCCTGTGCATAGAAATGTATAATGTTGGGATCCCTGTGTATGTCCTGCGGGACGCGCCCGCAGCAATGTGTATTGTCCTGCGGGACGCGCCCGCAGCAATGTGTATATGGCGGGCGCGTTCCGCAGGACGTACACAGGGATCCCAACATTATACATTTCTATGCACAGGGAACCCAATATAATACGTATCGCGTGCGCGCTCTACCACAGGAAACCCATCAAAAAAAGACGCGCACATGCAAATATTTTTCTTAAATAATTATTAGCCTCAGAAACAATGGTTGGGCTGCCTGTGGTCCGACTTCTGCAACATTGAGAGCAACAAATTACATCGTATTAGCGCGCTAGTCAATTGCGAGCAATCAGTTTCATGGCTGGACACACGCTGCGACACAATTGCCAGTAATATTGCGTGCAATGTTGCACCGTGTGTCCGCACCTTTACAGACTCAGTTTATTGATGTGTCATCCAGTATACCTTGTCATTCAGCTGTGAATACATGCTTGCTTGCTCAGTTTTCAGTAGCTGGACTTGAAGTACTTTAACTAGAGGCTTGATGGTCGTTCCCTTCAAGTAAAACAAACAAGAAATTTAATTATCCATGTACAAACCATCCTCACTCAATATATACTTATTATTGTAGTTTTTTAGTTTTTTAAGACACCCATTTAAAGACAATTTTGTGTCTACTCGAGTACAAGTAAGGCGTTGCATATGAGAAAGTTGTTGTTATTAGATATGATGGGCAAAAAACGTGTTTTGAAAACACGTTTTTTGTAAAGTTATTTTTTTGTATTAATTAAGTTGAAGTACATTTGAGTGCAAACACTAAATCCATGCAACTTTGCACTTATAAGTACTATGGCTTGTCATAAGTGACGTCAAACATGTGTCTTCAGTCTTTCTCAGCCAAAAAAGTTAACTTAAATCGGAAACATTTCGGAAATTGCTGATTTTTCCAACTTTGAACTCTAAAATCTCGAAAACTAAACTGAATTCTTCAGTGAAACCTTAGAAATCGACACTACAAGTTAGGACAAAATTATTGTATTTGTAACTACTTACTTGAACGAAGACAGTGAACATGACAACAACCAATGTAGTAGTGACTATCATGTCCTTGAGTGGGAAGTGGTCCTTGGAGAGGAGAATGGCTAGCGAGAAAGACACAGCACCACGGATACCACCATAGCACTAAACAAGGAACAAAGTATCAGGCCTGTACACGTATGTATCTGCAGGGCCAGCGGAGGGGGAAGGGGAGGGGCTGGTAGGGCTATAGCCTCATCACTTTTTTGTCCACAGGTAGTAAAATTTTTAAGGAAATTTTAAAAATGGTATCGTCATTGCCACCCTTATACGGAAGAAAACGTTTAGCCCCACCACTTTTAAGCTTGCTCCACGGGCCCTGATCTGGATTGCTTGAAAGGGGATTTATTATGGTCTTCAGGAGAGTCTGAAGGGGGTTCATTTTTAGAGCAGATTATGTACAACTGAAAAAAACAACACGCCCATGGCACGCCCATGGCACAGATTGATTCGAAATCCTAAAACATCACAGATGCAGCACGGACGATCAATCAATCTATCTATATCTTATCTTTATTTCAACACGTGTCGAAATAAACTATTGTATTGTATTGTATCTGCTCTAATACGAATACTTACCATAACAAACTGGTCCACACATGACAACTTGTTTAGACGCCCATAACGATTAGCAAAATATGTCAAGGACATGACACCTAATAACAAGATGAACAGGCCACAGTAAGTATATGTACCCACATCTCCTGTGTGTAGGCTGCAAAGCCTGGTTCATACCTGGTACATGACCAGTGTGAACTAATAATCAGAATCGGAAGGGCGATGGAATCGGAAAGATCAGAAGGTTTTCTTGCATTGTTTTGAAGCTTCTTGCGATTACAATTGCAATTCTGATTCCGACGCTTACGACGCTACTGTGAGAACTTGACAAAATGTTGACATTGGACAGCAGAAACCTCTTTTAATTACACAGGTTATTCTCTGGATTGAGGCTAAGCCTGAGTAGATGTGTCTTTTGTCAAGGAGTAAACCGTTGTCTCAACAACTCAACAACTCAACAACTCAAAACTCATAAATTAATAATAATTTATTATTATTATTATTTGACAATTATTTTAATAATTGTCAAATAATAATAATAATAAATTATTATTAATTTATTATTAATAAAATTATTATTATTAATTTATTATTAATAAAAGTCACAACTTGTGTTACAGTAAGTAATGCAAACAATGGTCACTTGTTGCTGGTATCTTCTCCTTACCTATCGCCCTAAATATAGTGACAAAAAGGAGTGTCGACACAACAAAAATCGTGTTCCAGTGATGATTGTATGTCACCAGTGTGGTTCCAAGAAACATGAAGATGAGGGTTTCACTGCAAGAGCTGAAAGTAAAGTTGGTTACAAGTGACTAAATGCCATTGACAAAACATGCAATTATATTGCACACACTATTGCAGGTGATAGCAAGGTCCAGCAATGCAATATCAGTGTCAAAGTTGGTTGTGATCCTACTTTACACAGAGACAGACATGAATGTGAAGACACACATTTCCATTGTGTGCAATATTGTCAGCAATACTAGACTATCTACATGTACATGTGTCCACCTCTGCTATATGTTGCATGCAATGCTGCAGAAGTAGAATTACAATGTACATGCATGTACTTCAATAAGCTTGGTCACAACAATTGCAGGGGTGGACATGCACTGCAATCATATTGCATGCAATGTTGCACCATGCGTCTACACCTTGACAATCATACTGCAATATGCCATTGAATACAATATTATGCACACTGTTGCACCTGCAATAGTGCTTTGTTGTACTATACCTTAACATTTTCATGACATATTTGAGGGTCGTATGCGACTTCCTTGAGATGTTTCTCTCCACGTAAGGCTTCATGGTTATGGCACATGTGATTATACTGTAACAAGAAGATTATTGACAACTTGATCAAGTGTATTCACTGCTGAGAAGTCAACTCATCTCTTGATCGATGCTCAAATGTTAACTCTGGCCCTGTTTACATAAGAGAGAGATATATGTGTAACCCTAGCAGTAGGGACAATTCTATTGTTTTGATCACCCCGAGGCAATATGCTAACAATAGAGTTGGGAAAAAAAAGTTGACCCTAGTGCTCTCTCTCTCTCTCTCTCTCTCTCTCTCTCTCTCTCTCTCTCTCTCTCTCTCTCTCTCTCTCTCTCTCTCTCTCTCTCTCTCTCTCTCATGTAAACAGGGCCTATGTATGTTTTTGTAAAGTTGTACATTTGAAATCCCTCACAGGGGACGGATCCAGGAATATTTGAGAGGAGGGCCCAAATGTATACTAAGCAAAAACCCTGTGGCAAAACTAGATTCTAGGATAAAACAATCAATTGAACCTCAGGTATGACAGGGGGTCAAGACCCCCCCCCCCCCCCCCCCCCCCCCCCCCCCCCCCCCCCCCCCCCCTGGATCCGCCACTGCCTCAGGACTCCACTGCATTTCCTGCATGACCCACATCCATGTACCTCATTATTCCAGATAAGTGAAATATCTCAGCAGAAAGATAAGCAAGGTAACTCATGATCAGCACAAATATTGGCTCAATCACTAGAAGAATAGAAAAATCATCATAATAATAATAATAATATAATAATAATAATAATGGAAACTTTATTTCATGTATTTTTACACAAACAATAATAATAATAATAATAATAAAAATAATAATAATAATAACAATTTGGGGGCTAATCCTTCACTGCAGCTGGTGGCTGAATTGCAAAGGATGTAGCTCAACATGACCGAGTCGAAGGCATATAAAGGCGCACTATGCAGCCACCACACGACCCATGTCTGACCACAGAGCACAGCTCAGATTGAAAAATAATGTTCGTTTTTACTGAGGGAGGAAGGTGGAAATGATAATAATGAAGCAAGAATGGTAAGTGTAAGTGACTTGTGATCAAAATCCAAATTCTCCTTTGAAATTCAAATAGTCTAGAGGAGATTTTAGATTTTGATCTTGCACGGACCCCTTCAGTTTCTATACTCTTGCATATTTGCAAAGTAATCAAGAGCAGCTTAATTCATAGAGCATTATCATGTACCATTATGTACCTCGAACATGGTCAGTGTACTTGGTAACCAGTCCTGTAGCCAAACCCCACAGAAACCCCATTAAAGTACCACCAACGCTGACGATAAGGAAGTTAGCAATACCTAAAAATATCTGACAGAACAAACATGGATATTATTACATGCGTAGGGTTGGTGTTATTTGCTTTCAATGCTACAGCATAAGTGTACCTCTTTATAAGTTACTTCATCCATCTCGGCCATCTTCTCAAACATGTGATACAGGACCACAGTGACGGCATCTAGAAAGGGCACATCTAGTTATCTGTTTAGTAATGTATTATACAGGAGGTGTTCACCTATGGGAGGTGTTCACTTATGGGAGGTGTTCACTTATGGGAGGTGTTCACTTATGGGAGGTGTTCACTTATGGGAGGTGTTCACTTATGGGAGGTGTTCACTTATGGGAGGTCTTCACTTATGGGAGGTGTCCGCTTATGGGAGGTGTCCACTTATGGGAGGTGTCCACTTATGGGAGGTGTCTACTTATGGGAGGTGTTCACTTATGGGAGGTGTTCACTTACAGGAGGTGTTCACTTATGGGAGGTGTTCACTTATGGGAGGTGTCCACTTATGGGAGGTGTCCACTTATGGGAGGTGTTCACTTATGGGAGGTGTCCACTTATGGGAGGTGTCCACTTATGGGAGGTGTCTACTTATGGGAGGTGTTCACTTATGGGAGGTGTTCACTTATGGGAGGTGTTCACTTATGGGAGGTGTTCACTATGGGAGGTGTCACTTATGGGAGGTGTCCACTTATGGGAGGTGTCCACTTATGGGAGGTGTTCACTTACAGGAGGTGTCCACTTACAGGAGGTGTTCACTTATGGGAGGTGTTCATTTATGGAAGGTGTCCACTTATGGGAGGTGTCCACTTACAGGAGGTGTTCACTTATGGGAGGTGTCCACTTACAGGAGGTGTCTACTTACAGGAGGTGTCGACTTATGGGAGCTGTGTTCACTTATATGGGAGGTGTTCACTTATGGGAGGTGTCCACTTACAGGAGGTGTCTACTTACAGGAGGTGTCGACTTATGGGAGCTGTGTTCACTTATATGGGAGGTGTTCACTTATGGGAGGTGTCCACTTATGGGAGGTGTCACTTACAGGAGGTGTCCACTTATGGGAGGTGTTCACTTATGGGAGGTGTTCACTTTATGGGATGGGGTGTTCACTGATGGGAGGTGTTCACTTATGGGAGGTGTTCACTTATGGGAGGTGTTCACTTATGGGAGGTGTTCACTTATGGGAGGTGTTCACTTATGGGAGGTGTTCACTTATGGGAGGTGTTCACTTATGGGAGGTGTTCACTTATGGGAGGTGTTCACTTATGGGAGGTGTTCACTTATGGGAGGTGTTCACTTATGGGAGGTGTTCACTTATGGGAGGTGTTCACTTATGGGAGGTGTTCACTTACAGGAGGTGTTCACTTATGGGGGAGGTGTTCACTTATGGGAGGTGTTCACTTATGGGAGGTGTCCACTTATGGGAGGTGTCCACTTATGGGAGGTGTCTACTTATGGGAGGTGTTCACTTATGGGAGGTGTCCACTTATGGGAGGTGTTCACTTATGGGAGGTGTCCACTTATGGGAGGGAGGAGGTATTCACTTATGGGAGGTGTTCACTTATGGGAGGTGTTCACTTATGGGAGGTGTCCACTTACAGGAGGTGTCCACTTACAGGTGTCCACTTACAGGAGGTGTTCACTTATGAAGGTGTTCACTTATGGGAGGAGTCTACTTATGGGAGGTGTCCACTTATGGAAGGAGTCTGCTTATGGGAGGTGTCATTTAGCAGAGGTTCAACTGTATAACATATAGTGTAAATACATGTACATAATAAGAAGTGTAGCCGATTTAACTCACCATTTAAAAGAGATTCTCCAAACACTAAGATATAGAGCATCACATTGACTTTAACTTCTTCAAAAACAGCTAAAACCTACAAGGTACAAGTTATACATGTACAATAATTATTTTAAAAGGACGAAAGTGTGTAAGTTGTATAAGGTCTACTTACGGCAACAGGATCAACAGCAGAAATAAGAGCACCAAACACCAGACATTGTATCAGTGGTAAGTCAAGAAGGTGGAAGGATATACCATAAAGGGAAAGGCCTGAAGAACATCATCATATATGTATATGTTAATTAAGAGTATACGTCTGATAAGTCAATATTATACTAATAATAATTTATTATAATTGTATTTAACAATTAGACTACGAGTTCAAGGTTTCTATGAGGCAATAGTCAATGAGGCACATAGCATCGAGTTGACTATCCTGCTCATAGAAAACGAGAATGAGTAGTCGAATTGTAATTTATTAGCATAAACCATCCAGTAGGTCAGTAAAAATGACAGAAACAAGCAACTCCTCCGAAACATTAGCAAAACGCGACAACGAAGCCACCATTTTGTTTGTTTACCTCTACTCGGGGTCTATGAGCTGGTAGACCAGTAGCGAACCAATCAGATTGCAGGATTTGTGATAGATTATTATTATTATTATTATTATTATTATTATTATTATTATTATTATTATTATTATTATTATTATTATTATTATTATTATTATTATTATTATTATTATTATTATTATTATTATTATTATTATTATTATTATTATTATTATTATTATTATAATTATTATTATTATTATTAATAATTCATGAGGAAAACACAACAAAATGTGACGAGTGTTGTAAATCTGATACAAAAACATCCTCATTTGCATGTATTTGTTTAACATTTCATGACTTACCAATGGTAAAGGCATTAAACAGAGTTCCCTGTTAAAACAGACATTGATGTTTTTAAAAGATGTCTTAAAAGACGTTTCGAGCCTATAAGCCCTTAGCCTTAGCCATCCAATAAAGGGCTAAGGCTCAAAACGTCAGTAAAGTTAAATTAACTCTTTTTTTTTACAGTGATCAATATAGATTTCCTTTACCTACATGTACAATGTAGCTGCGATTCCAAGTACAGACCACTAAGTTATATAGTCGGATCAGATTTCACATAAATTTATCTTTCTGTGGAACCGGAGTCAGGTCAGATTTGACATATTATGTACTATAACCATTCAATACCATATATTGTCATATCATTATTTATAGGCAACACAGTTTTGTACATTTTATTTCTCTAAAGTCTGCTCAAAGAACATGTTTTTTAAATATGCTCAATTATCTTTGTTGTGGTTGTAATGTTATTTCCTTAATGAAATGATCATGCAGTAGTCATTTTGTGCATTTTTATTGGATGGCATAAAAAATATTGAAAACAAGAGTGCAGCTTATCTCATATGTGTACATTTTTACATTGAGCAGCCCCAATTGTCTTTAGGATGAAATAATAATCTACGTTTTTGTTTTTTGAAGTTCAGGTTTTTATACATTGGATATTTTCAAACAATATCTACGCTGAGTATGATCATAATTAACCTACGACTGACAATTGGACATTATTGACATGACAAGATTTAATCATCTTTGATAAAGGGCATCTGTGGTAATACTCCAGTTTCAAGTTGTTTAGACACCGCTGTACTCCTTGACAAAAAATGCATTTGCTCAGCCTTAGCCTCAATCCAGAGAATAACCCGTGGAATTAAAAAATGATTATATTGTCACTACTGGATAAAAACCTGTGAAAAACCTGTGAAAAACCTGTGAATCTTCCTGTAAGTCCAAAATGACCTGTGAAAAAACCTGTGATTTTTTTGGAGCAAAGTTCTACGAAGATCCTGAACCTGTGAAAAAACCTGTGAAAATTGAAATCCTGTGAAAAAACCTGTGAATGCTTTTCACCATATTATACGAAATTCCTGAACCTATGAAAATACCTGAACCTATGAAAATACCTGTGAAAATTGGAAACCTGTGAAAAACCCTGTGAATTTTTTGGAGCAAAGTTTTATGAAAATTGAGAACCTGTGAAAAAACCTGTGAAATTTGAAATCCTGTGAAAAAACCTGTGAATTTTTTGGTGCAGAGTTTTACGAAAATGTGAACCTGTGAAAAAACCTGTGAAATTTGAAATCCTGTGAAAAAACCTGTGAATTTTTTGGTGCAGAGTTTTACGAAAATTGTGAACCTGTGAAAAAACCTGTGAAATTTGAAATCCTGTGAAACAACCTGTGAATTTTTTGGAGCAAAGTTTTACGAAAATGTGAACCTGTGAAAAAACCTGTGAAATTTGAAATCCTGTGAAAAAACCTGTGAATTTTTGGTGCAGAGTTTTACGAAAAATGTGAACCTGTGAAAAAACCTGTGAAAT
Organism: Actinostola sp. cb2023; assembly: GCA_033675265.1. Classification (NCBI taxonomy): domain Eukaryota; kingdom Metazoa; phylum Cnidaria; class Anthozoa; order Actiniaria; family Actinostolidae; genus Actinostola; species Actinostola sp. cb2023. The sequence continues at coordinate 530,979 of JAUJYZ010001008.1, forward strand.
TTGAAATCCTGTGAAAAAACCTGTGAATTTTTTGGTGCAGAGTTTTACGAAAATTGTGAACCTGTGAAAAAACCTGTGAAATTTGAAATCCTGTGAAACAACCTTTGAATTTTTTGGAGCAAAGTTTTACGAAAATGTGAACCTGTGAAAAAACCTGTGAAAAAAAAACCTGTGAAATTTGAAATCCTGTGAATTTTTGGTGCAGAGTTTTACGAAAAATGTGAACCTGTGAAAAAACCTGTGAAATTTGAAATCCTGTGAAAAAACCTGTGAATTTTTTGGTGCAGAGTTTTACGAAAATGTGAACCTGTGAAAAAACCTGTGAAATTTGAAATCCTGTGAAAAAACCTGTGAATTTTTTGGTGCAGAGTTTTACGAAAATTGTGAACCTGTGAAAAAACCTGTGAAATTTGAAATCCTGTGAAACAACCTGTGAATTTTTTGGAGCAAAGTTTTACGAAAATGTGAACCTGTGAAAAAACCTGTGAAAATTTGAAATCCTGTGAATTTTTGGTGCAGAGTTTTACGAAAAATGTGAACCTGTGAAAAAACCTGTGAAATTTGAAATCCTGTGAAAAAACCTGTGAATTTTTTGGTGCAGAGTTTTACGAAAATTGTGAACCTGTGAAAAAACCTGTGAAATTTGAAATCCTGTGAAACAACCTGTGAATTTTTTGGAGCAAAGTTTTACGAAAATGTGAACCTGTGAAAAAACCTGTGAAATTTGAAATCCTGTGAAAAAACCTGTGAATTTTGGTGCAGAGTTTTACGAAAAATGTGAACCTGTGAAAAAACCTGTGAAATTTGAAATCCTGTGAAAAAACCTGTGAATTTTTTGGAGCAAAGTTTTAAGAAATTTATGAACCTGTGAAAAAACCTGTGAAAATTGAAATCCTGTGAAAAAAACTGTGAATTTTTTGGAGCAAAGTTTTGCGAAAATTGTGAACCTGTGAAAAAACCTGTGAAATTTTAAATCCTGTGAAAAAAACTGTGAATTTTTTGGTGCAGAGTTTTACGAAAATGTGAACCTGTGAAAAAACCTGTGAAATTTGAAATCCTGTGAAAAAACCTGTGAATTTTTTGGTGCAGAGTTTTACGAAAATTGTGAACCTGTGAAAAAACCTGTGAAATTTGAAATCCTGTGAAACAACCTGTGAATTTTTTGGAGCAAAGTTTTACGAAAATGTGAACCTGTGAAAAAACCTGTGAAATTTGAAATCCTGTGAATTTTTGGTGCAGAGTTTTACGAAAAATGTGAACCTGTGAAAAAACCTGTGAAATTTGAAATCCTGTGAAAAAACCTGTGAATTTTTTGGTGCAGAGTTTTACGAAAATTGTGAACCTGTGAAAAAACCTGTGAAATTTGAAATCCTGTGAAACAACCTGTGAATTTTTTGGAGCAAAGTTTTACGAAAATGTGAACCTGTGAAAAAACCTGTGAAATTTGAAATCCTGTGAATTTTTGGTGCAGAGTTTTACGAAAAATGTGAACCTGTGAAAAAACCTGTGAAATTTGAAATCCTGTGAAAAAACCTGTGAATTTTTTGGTGCAGAGTTTTACGAAAATTGTGAACCTGTGAAAAAACCTGTGAAATTTGAAATCCTGTGAAACAACCTGTGAATTTTTTGGAGCAAAGTTTTACGAAAATGTGAACCTGTGAAAAAACCTGTGAAATTTGAAATCCTGTGAAAAAACCTGTGAATTTTGGTGCAGAGTTTTACGAAAAATGTGAACCTGTGAAAAAACCTGTGAAATTTGAAATCCTGTGAAAAAACCTGTGAATTTTTTGGAGCAAAGTTTTAAGAAATTTATGAACCTGTGAAAAAACCTGTGAAAATTGAAATCCTGTGAAAAAAACTGTGAATTTTTTGGAGCAAAGTTTTGCGAAAATTGTGAACCTGTGAAAAAACCTGTGAAATTTTAAATCCTGTGAAAAAAACTGTGAATTTTTTTGGAGCAAAGTTTTAAGAAATTTATGAACCTGTGAAAAAACCTGTGAAATTTGATGAAAATGTGTGTGAAAAACTGTTAAGCAAAGTTTTGTTAAAATGAAAACCTTATAAAATATTATATGAAACACTCACATGAAAATCTTGGAAAAAACATTTGCACAAGAACTTGATAAAAATACAAGTCAATCCCCAGAAGAACATGAGTAAAATCAATTTATCGCAAAATAAATCTGGTCAGTAGAGCACAGACCCTAAAACCATGCAATGTTTTACACTAAAAAGTACTTAAAAAGGTGTTTGAGAAAACTATGCACTTAACTTGATCATGAACAACAACAAACTAAGGTTTGATAATTAATTTATTATTAGATTATAATTAAACAACCAGCTGTCTACTCACTTTATAGTGATAAACTCATCACACATCAGTTCATAGTAGTTCATGATCGATATCATTTCACATTTGCCTGAATTTTTCCAAGATTTTCTCCAATTGAAGCAACTTGAACTTTGGACTTCTTATTGTTGAGAAGACAGAAGTTATTTACATAGATTTTCTCTTGGTACTTGTTGATAATTCAGACAAAAGCTTTGATAACAGTTTACCATTTTACCACACAAACTCACTGCAGCTTGTCAGCCATCTTGTCAGCCACACAAATGATGGTCAGCAGTCGATCACTCGATCACATGACTAAAATACGGCTGCTGATTGGTCCGTGACGCGTGTGCACATTTGAGCGGGAAAAACCACGCAGAGACTTGGTGTGTTTGCAGTGTTTGAACAAGATCTCAAGAAACTCTGGCTTTTTATTCGTTTTATTACCGGTAAGCAAAACTATTTAGCTATTTTTGAAGTAAGTAATACAAGTAAAACAGCTTAGCAAGCTTCTACATGTCTTTCAGGCACATTGGAAGAGAAAAACTTGGATAAAATGTCGAAAAATGACTAGCTTGCTGGCTTTGCTCAACTACGGCACATTTCTCTACGTACGACTCTAGCAGATCTGTAAGTACCACAACTAAACAGCTTGTCCTTATTATATAAAGTAGAACTACTAGCTAGAAAGATAAAAGTTCACATAAATGCAGTTTACTGACTTGTATTAAATGATTGGTCTAGTTTGAGCCATTTTTCACTTTAAGATAGTGTAAATAAGCTTACAGCTGATTACTAAGTTTTCTTTGGGCTGTTTTAAGCTTACATGTATGTCTTGTTCACATCAAACTCTTTTAGACTATAAGATATAGTTACATGGCCTATTTGAATGACTGTCTTTATTATTTCTATTTAGTTTCAGGTATTCGTTGTTCTTCAACAAGCTAATAAACATATACTTAAAGCCAATGAAAGATTGAAAGATTTGTTTACAAGTACAACTAACTTACTACATATGGAACTACAAGCATAGACACAAAAGCTAAGTTCAACACTTTGACTATCCAACAATTGCATAATGGAAACACTATCAGATATGCATCATCATAGCGTGAAGCATAATATTGTACAAATATTACAACAAGAATGTTTGTACAAAGAAAAGCTGTTGAATTTTCAATATAATAACAAATTCTTCGAAAAAAGACCAGCAACAGACCACATATATATCAATACTACTCGTTTTTAAAAAAATATTTTATCAATCGCTTAGTTTTTATTATTATTTGATGACTTTTTCAGCACGTTTCGGAATTTGTGAAAGTGAAAGTGCCTTTTCTCTCTGCTACTGAATAAACAATAATGTATGTGTTATGTGAATTTCACAGTTTTTGTTGTTGTTTAATTTATTTATTTTAATAATTAACCTCTGAAAGGGTCCTTTTTCACATGTGGATTTTCACAACTCTGTTTTAGTTTTTGTACCTGTGAAAAAAACTGTGAAAGTGCTCCTTTTCACAGGTTTTTTCACAGCTTTATTTTCACAGGTTTTTCACAGGTTCGATTCATTTTCACAGGGTTTTTTTACAGCTTTTTGCACAGGTTTTTTCACATGTTTTGGGGGTGTTTTTCAGATTTTGTACCTGTGAAAAAACCTGTGAAAGTGCTCCTTTTCACAGGTTTTTTCACAGGTTTATTTTCACAGGTTTTCACAGGTTCATTTTCACAGGTTTTTTCACATGTTTTGGGGGGTGTTTCAAAATTTTGTACCTGTGAAAAAACCTGTGAAAGTGCTCCTTTTCACAGGTTTTTTCACAGGTTTATTTTCACAGGGTTTTTCACAGGGTTTTCACAGGTTCATTTTCATAGGTTTTTTCATAGGTTTTTTCACAGGGTTTTTCACAGGGTTTTTCACAGTTTTTCACATGTTTTCGGGTGGTGTTTTCAGTTTTTGTACCTGTGAAAAAACCTGTGAAAGTGCTCCTTTTCACAGGTTTTTTCACAGGTCAACATTCACAGGTTTTTTCACAGGTTTTTTTCAATTTTGTGAACCTGTGAAAAAACCTGTGAAATTATTCACAGGTTATTTCACAGGTTATTTCACAGGTTTAAAATCCTGTGAAAGTGCTCCTTTTCACAGGTTTTTTCACAAGTATTTCCAGACCTGTGAAAAACCTGTGAATTTTCATAGGTTTTTTCACAGGAATCTTCACAGGTTTATTCACAGGTTTTTATCCAGTAGTGTGTCCTATGTCAACATTTTTCACATTCTCGTTGGTATTTGTGAATAATTTACACTGAATTGAGGCTATAAGGCTGAGCAAATGCGTCTTTTGTCAAGGTGCGTAAACAACTCGAAACTGGAGTATTACACGGTGGGCATAAATGGCTCGAAAATCGCTCATATGATTTTTTTGGAAAATCGCAAAATTGATGTTACTTCGTTGTTCTCGTGATAACTAGCCTAAAATCGAAAACCGTTTAGAAATTGGACGAAGGCAACCAGAGTTATGAATATTTTTAACATGATATTTTTCCCCGGGAAAATTTGGCGGGAAATAATTCATACAAAACCATCGGTAAAATACATCGCTTGGCAAAACTTTTTTGCTTGACAACATTTTAGCCCCATACTTAGCGTATTGGAAGAACTATGACATGCGGACATTTTGTTGGTTTTAGAATTTTGATTTTTTTGAGCGTAAGTAGTTCAAATAATATTTTAAAAACAATTAAAAAAGTTAACACGTCATTATGACGTCACATATATTTTAAAATATCTCTTAGAGAGTTAATGAACATAAAAATCCGCCACTGTGTAGAATTAAAATACTTCTATAACAATAATAAATGTAAATAAAGTCATTTAACGGATTTCTCTCCCTTCAAACTGTTTTTTTATTTTACCGATGACGTCATAAATAATGACGTCATCAAAACACTAAATCCCTTATAACTCAGGTTCTAATAATCGGAACATTATGAAAAGTTCACCGAAGTGCACAAGTTGTTATTCTCTTTCAAAATATGCACTTTATTTTATCATTGTGTTTAAACTAAATTTTCACAGCAATTGTAACTTTTTATTATGACATCATCATTGCGTCAGATTTTACCAACGAATAGTTTGAAATGCCACACTACCTTTAATAAAGAAACTCTGAAATTTTTATTTCATTTCATGGAAGACTTTTGAAAATATTAATGATTTTGTAAAAAGAGGACGTTTTGAGTGAGCGATTTTAGGGTCATTTATGCCCACCGTGTTATGTGTCAATTTCGAATAAATTGACCAAAATCATGAAAATGTTGGGGAATCCACAAATCCAAATATAAAGTTTATATTCATTTGTTACTTTGAAAGTGTTGTTTGTGAGTAGTCAGCAATACCAATACTCACCACTACAGCGTAAAGCAGTATTGTCCCAATATTATCAAAAAATGCTCTGTCTTGAAGGAAGTAACCAGCTTCTAAGACAATGCTGCACATGAGAAAAGTTAAGCATTCAAAATAAAGCTTTTAATCAATTGTTATTTATTGTAAATTAATCTTAATTAATTACAGTGAATTAAATTGAAGATGGTTTTGAGTTGTCTGTACTCTTATTGACACACACTTGGCTCCGTGCGTGAACGATTCGTCATACAGTGTGTCTGTATTCTTATTGACAACGGTTGAGAGCCAACCAGATTGCAAGATTTCACTCTGTTATTGTAAAATTTGTGATGCTGAATAACAGAATGATGTCGAATTCTACAATTTAAACTGTTTCTTGTTCACTCTTGATCATAGACATATATTATATATAATATATTATTATACAGCCCTTTGCAAAAATTCTGTAAATCAAGTATATCCATATATCAGGTGCATTATGGGTAATTGAAAAAGTCCCCTAAATGCTGTTTCACGCAGGCAACATTGGTGAAACTCTAGAATGTGATGTAATTTAGTCTCTAGTTTATTGTTTGTAAGTCTCTGCTGCATATTTTGTGGAAAAACTCTAAAATAGTATTACCCATAATATACCCGTAGTCTCCCTCGCAGCCGTTTTTAGTCTCGCTCCACTCCCTTCGGGTATACTGATATACTTGATTTACAGAATTTTTGCAAATCGCTGTATACATAAATATTACAATGAAAATTTGGGATATTAACGAACGACGTTTCGTTGTCATCTTGACAACATCTTCAGGTTCAAATGAAGATTGAAAATGTGCATAATTAAAGAATAAGTTTGGTTGAAAACAATAACCATTGTTCTACGCATAGTTATTAATTATTAATTATGCACATTTTCAATCTTCATTTGAACCTGAAGATGTTGTCAAGATGACAACGAAATGTCGTTCGTTAATATCCCTAATTTTCATTGTAAAATGTTATTCCCAATCATACATATTATATATATTATTATATACATACACATATAAAGTAAAATATATGCTTTTAAAGTGAAAATTTGTGCAGATTCTATTGTTTAAACACTCAATTGTGATTGGATAATTTGTATGAAAATTTGTTTGGGTGGTCTAAAATAAATGGTTGGTGTAGTCGCACTGTAATAATTATTTGATTGTATTACTTACGGCGGGAGCATAAATAAAAAGAATGTTCTGGAAGTTAACAGCTGTACAGTATAGCCTGAAAACCTGTGAATTAATCAAATATAATATTATTTGCACGCCCGAAAAAAAAACTGTGACAAAAATGTATGTTAGGCCTGTTTTTTCACATTGGTACCAGACGAATTTTTTCACCATTCCAAAAGTTGTATGTTTAGGAGTTCCGTTCACATAGAACTAGCCCTGTGCTATCCAGATAAAAATTATAGACAACATTTTATACATTTGGAGAGACGGCCGGTTCCATGTACAATGTAAATGGTGTCATACTGGTCGTGGTGAACAAATTTCTGGTAAAAATGAAAGTTGAAAAGTAAGTACGAAAATGTAAATGCCTGCGGAGGACAAAATGAAAACCTATGTGACATGACATCATCTACTCATCCATCCATTCTCAAGAGTGTGGAAAGTGCCTACTTAGATCGAACATCGGATACGAATTTAATTAAGCAGAAACTTCACTAAAAAAATCTCAAAGAGCTCATACCATTAGGTCCAGAAAATCGCTAAAAAAACACAAAATAGCTCAGGAGCGAATGGTGGTTAATGTGTTTTCTCAAAATTCCTATGGGAAGTATTACATTTTTACGAATCTTTAGAAGTGTCAGTGAGGTCATCTACTCAACCCTAACAATCAATTAACACAGCTTCGCTCCATACATTTCTTTGTGTTTAGTTTCTTGAATTATTTTATCTCTATGAAGCTAAAAGTTTGGGTGAAGGAGTTTTCTTACATTATCTGTGCTTAGGATTGATTGTCTGTCCAGTTGTCTTCAATGCAGAGCTGTTATCTGAACAAAACATTGAGATATTTTGACTCACAAAATACAAAGAAATGTATGGAGCTGAATGTTGGGTTGAGTAGATGACGTCACTGACACCTCTAATGATTCATAGAAATATAGTACTTCCCTCTGGAATATCGAAAAAAGATTTAAACTAGTGATTATTAGACCCTTGTAGAATTATTCAATGAAGTTTCAGCTAAATTAAATTTCGATCGATTTTCGTCTAAGTAGCACTTTAAATCGTAAAACAAACAGACAGTACAGTACTTCTCATGTAAAATGGAAGCAACATTTTAACTTACACAAATGTTCAGTGAACAATTAACGTAGGTCCTTCAATATTACTTCAGCAAAATTACAGCTCATTTTAAATTTTCACCAATTTTCGTCCATTAGTAGCACTTTAAAAATAAAATACTTACTTCATTAATATTCCAATGATAATCCCTAAACATATAACCAAACTGAAAGAAAACAAAATAATAATAATAAATAATAATAATGGTTGTTCTTATACAGCGCATTTCACATTGTTTCAATGCGCTTTACAACCGATGGAGGACTTTTTCGGGCTGCATATGAAGGCGCCTACGGCAGCCGAGCAGCTTACAATCATGAGGAGTTAGTACGTTAGTCTGTTATGCCTCCAATTTGAAGTAGGCTGTTGAACTGGGTAACAATCCCCTACTCTTACGAAGAGTTCAACAGGTTCTTTTAATGTCCCCCGTGAACAGGTTAGATTAGGGTTGGGAGACAGGACCTACGGTTTAACGTCCTTATCCGAGAAGACGTGGAAGGTCTAACCATTTGCAGATGTAATCACAAAGGCAGCACCTTCTCCTCAATTATTTTAAGACCGTGAGTAATGGTCCGGCCGGGACTTGAACCACGAACCTCCCGCACAATAGACCAGTACTCAACCAACTCAGCCAACCGGGCTCAATATTTCTAACATATTTTATATTCCAGATGATATTCTCTGAAGAGCCCCTTGGGGACGTGTTAAAAAGTATATATATACATTGTATGTATGCATTCTGCAGGTAATTATTGTTGAAGATCAAAAACACCAGATGACAGTATATAAATATTTATTGTAAGGCAGCCTTTTTTTTTTTTTTTTTTTTTTTTTTAAATGCATCATAAATTGTATTTACAATGAGTATGGGAATGAGTTGTATAGTTACAATATTGCACATTTAACATTTAAACATTTAAACATATGTTCACATGGTCTCAAATTTTTCGTTTTTCATTTGTTATATTCAATTTCAAACTCGTTAAATAAACTTTAAGAAAATATGTTTCTTCTTTTGCTGCTGCGCATGCGTCATATCTTTGCTAGTAATAAGCAATAATTAATTCGTAGATATGAATTCTCTGCCGGTTTGTAGCCATATAAAATATCATTGGTTGTAAGATTGAGTTTTGGTGTATTTTTCTCATTCCACCAAAACTTAAACTCTTCCCAAAAGGCTATTGTATATTTACATTCAACAAAAAGATGGTTTAAAGTTTGTATGTCAGCGCACAGGTGACACTGATTGTTGTCAATTAACTTATCTTGGAAAAGAGTGCTCTTAGTATACAGAATATAATGATTAATCTTAAACTGAAAAATTGTGAGTCTTATATCTTTAGTTGCCCGAAAAGGTAAGGCAGCCTTAATGCTAATGGTTACTTAACCCCCTATAAGTGCACATGCATATACATGTATATCTACATTGTATATATATAACTGTCAGTATTGCAAATACGTTTTGAAGGAATTGATACAATGTATGCAACAGTAAACGTAGACATGAATACCAATTCTTGTACATTGGGTGGATCTTCCACAAGTTTTATTTAACATTTTAGTAACTCCTGCACATAAAAAACATGTTTTACAAGCAAAATATTTTATGTTTTACACCTCAATGCACTAAAAAGTAAATCCCTGAAACTTCACTGAAATAATCTTGAAGGGTCTTATAATCACTAGTTAAAATATTTTCTCAATATTGGAGAGGGAAGTACGTACTATATTTTTATGAATTTTATTAGAGGTGTCAGTGACGTCACTTGGTACTCAACCCAAACTCAGCTCCATACATTTCTTTGTATTTTGTGATCAAAATATCTGAACGGTTTGTTCAGATAACAGCTCTGCACTGAAAAAAACTAGTCAAATAATCAATCCTAAGCACATGCATATAAGGTAAGAAAACTCCTTCACACAAACGTTTAGCTTCATAGAAATAAAATAATTCAAGACATTAAACATGAAGAAATGTATGGAGTGAAGCCGTGATGATTGTTACGTTTGGGTTGAGTAATTAGTGACGTCACTGACACCTCTAAAGATTCATAAAAATGTATTACTTCCCATTGGAATTTTTGAGAAAAAAATTAACCAGTGATTGTATGGGTGTTTTAGATTATTTCAGTGAAGTTTCAGCTAATAAATCAAACTTTGAACGATTTACATACTAGTCCCCCTTTAACGCCCCAAAATGGCTATAATTGGAGTGTTATGGTAGGCTGATCTCATATACTGTCATTCTCAATAAGGTTGTTTTCAGATGAAAAGACTACAATACTACAATAAAGTCACGTGATTCATTATGTTTTCAATTTCTGTGCGTGGAACTGCAAGTTGATACCAGTGCCATTACATTCAGTTCTCACAATGCTGTGTACTTTTGAATCTCAAATTGAAATTCCATGTGAGGAAATTGAATACATGATGAATCATGTGACTTTATTGTAGTATTGTAGTCTTTTCATTTGAACAACCTTTTTGAGAATGACTGTATTTGCTGCGAGCGTAGCGAGCAGCGAAACTAATCGTGACGGAGTTCCTGTGTCATGTGTGGTCGTGTGGGATCTGGACACTTATGTGGATGCAACGAGAGTCTCGACAAGATTTCACGGAGTTTGTGTGTGGAGATAATTTTTGTGAGCCCACGGTACTTTTGATCAGCGCACACCTACCCAATGTTCAATCGATATACTGGTTGGAGCATCGTTTATTTTTCGCTGATTCAAGCCAGGAAAGTGTTTGTTTTCTACAAATCTATTATGTCAAATGCAACTTTATTCATTGCTGGAAGCATTCATCAGGGTCACGAACAATTTAGTGACATTTCAAGGTGAAGACAATGTTGTTTTATGAGTTTTTCAGCACTGTTGTGTGCTCAGTCACGTCCAATTCCACAAATAGTATAGTATGGGTACTTCGTTTACACAAAGCAATATTAAAGACGACATTTACAATTTTATAGGTTACCTTTTGTGGTTAATTGCAACATGGGCTACCTGTGGTATTCAGAATTCAAAATGGCCGCGTAAACGATCCGCGATACAATGTCAAATCTAACAGCTACTATATACGTACTTCACCAGCACCAAAAAGTATGATAACAATATAGCAGTATTTTAGGGGGTTAAGTCCATTTTTTTGGTAGTCCATTTGGGTAGTCCATATCGGTAGTCCATGGACTAGGGGTCAGCTTTATGTCCACTCCCCTCGCTGACAAGGGACAAAGCCACGTGTATGCATTACATGTACAGCAGTTTACAACTCGCAGCACCTCACTTTCTATCAGAAACAACTAGTACTAGTAATATATGTCAAATACTAACGAACTAACCTTGCTTCAGGGAAAATGGAAGATAACCTAGTGGACAGGTGGAATCCTGAAAAATAATGATTGACACAGAGGATGATGTAAATTAGCCATTACCAAAACGAGCAGGGGACTGGGACCAAGTCCGTAAAACTAATTCAATAAGAAACTAGCAAAAAGTGGGCATCATTTTCTGAGAGAGCAGATCAAGCTTAGCTAGTCTGCAAAGTTTGGTGAACTTTGGCTTAATATTGATGATGTTTAAGAGGGCATCAAATAAATACATACATGTCTATTTTCCCATACAAACTCTGTAAATTTTTGACGTTGTCCAGTCAAACTATACATTCACTGTAAAATTTTGGCTGGACAACACAATTTCAAAAGTTTATAATTCCGACAGAATTCGCTCAAATCACATCACACAGTACTTTGCACAGATACTAATTTCAACATGCTGTTTCATGTCATGAACTTAATTTCGTAATGAGGGTTTATCATGTAATTTCAAAACTCATAGGACAAAACAAATATTATCATGGAAATTTATGCTGGTAGGCAACTCTTGCCTACCAACAAAGGTTTTCATACAAAATTTCGATTTTTGAAAATTCATATCTTCGCAATTTGTTAAGCGATCTTTTCCAAACTTCACATTTTTACTAATTTCAACGAGCTCTTTCCAGCTATGATAATCATTTTTTTGTCCTATGTCTCCTATAAGTTTTGAAATTACGTGATAAACCCTCATTTTTAATAAACTCGTTCCCAGTCCCCTGCTCGTTTAGGTATTAAATGGCTAATATCACGGAACCAGAGGCAGCGTGATTTTTATTCTTGACTCGGCTAGACAAGAGTCTAGAGGCATAAAACCATCTATAAAGATAGCAACCTAGTTATCTATGACGGTCAATAAGTGAAATAATAAAGTTTATAATAATAATAAAATAACAATAAAGAAGCTAAGAGACGGAAATAATCATCAATTTTTACAAAGTTATATTTAGATTCAACTTGTTCACACTTACCGAGTTTAGCAAAGCTTGCTACAAGAATCCACACCATAATCATGAATGGCCAAGCAACATGTTGAAAATCAAAAGTAGCTACTTCGATTGTAACTTTCTCATGTCCTGACGGAGTTGTTGTAGCGTTGCTGGAGGCAGTGGAATGAAGAGGGCGAGCAGACACTGAAGCCCAAACAAGTAGGCTTACAAATACCAATCCATAGAACGTTAAAGCATTCATTTTCTCTATCTAGACAGGTAGGACGACTTTGTGGCTACAAGTTGGAGGAGATCGGATACTTTTTGATGGAATTAAAAGCAAAGCTCCAGTCCGTGTAAACAGCAGACATGTATCATGTCATGAACTTTCGATGCCTTCAATTATTAATTACTCGGGCACTTCCGAGTTATAAATGCATGGATGTTTTCCGAATGCTTTCCGAACGTCTTCCGAATGCTTTCCGAACGTCTAACGAAGTAAATCCGAAAGTATGATTCGCAGTGATTCGCTGAAACGGGTCAAATAGTTTCCAAGGGTGAATCAAACTGAATCCGAAGTATTGTTCGCTCGAGGTTCTGCGTAGCAAGCGTTTTTTAGGCCACGCGGCAACCTCGTCCCCAGGGCCCTCTCTTAAAATAGCGAGAAGAGAGGGCCCTGGGAACGAGGTTGGCCACGCGGAAGAGTTTTCGTTTTTTGGCCGCGCGAAAATTCAGGCAAACCCTGTGATTTTGAAAAACGCCGTTCGTGAGCGAACGGGGTTTCTGATTGGCGCGGCGTGGTACTGTTGATTGACAACCCATCAGATGATTACATTTCATCGAGTGTTCATGAAGAAATAAATAGAGCGTCAGGAGCCCATAAGTAGGAGCGTCCATACGGTATTGGATAGTGTCACAGCGTTTTCACAAGTGTGGTTATTTTTAGAACAGTTTTCCCGCGAATTTTGACCAATCAGAGAACGTTTCTGGTATGACGTATTTTTTGAATTTTGATGAGATGACAGGTAAAATAAAGATGGCCTCCGATAGCGACAAAGAGTGTTCTTCAAGTGAAATAAACTACGAATCGTCTAGTGATAGTGAGAGCAGTATTGAGTCATTCGGTACAACAGAATCACTTGAAAGTGATAGTGGTGACGATTGTGCTTCTAAAGGCATCCAAAGCAAGTGCCGGTTCGAAGAACTCGAACACGAAGGGACCGACTGAGAAGCTGTTGTAGCGTGTGGATGCAAATAATTAGCCGAAGACTTTCAAATACATATTTTCGTCTAAACTATTTCGTCAGAAAGTGAATTCAATTTATTCTTGGATGTGGTTTAGTGGTATCTTGTAATTATCGTTGTGGAGTTTGAAGATTGACGACAAGGCTATTAGCTGCTATTCAAAAACAAATTCGCTGAAACTGCATGATGAGCGACAAGACGAGTGAATCAAATTACAAATAAGACTGGTGAAAGTAAGCGTATTTGTTGTGTCTTTTCTGTTACCTAAAATGTCTTAAAAATGGATTGTGAATATTTTTTGTGAGTCTGCCGATTTGAAATATATTTTAATAAAAACACCTTCATTCAAGTTTTGATGTTTAATTTAATGGATTCACTGAGCTTATTATTTACACACGCTTCACTGTCAATATAAAGACTAAAGTTGAGCGAAACTGACTCAAAGTTGCTTTGTTTTTAAATTCAGTGACCTTCATTTACTGCGCCGGTACTCAGTATTATGCGAACTCAGACATTCAATCGGCTGCGGAACTTGTCACTGAATTAATCAAATTCAAAACTCAAACGAATTGAAAACTAAACTGATACATTCTTCGACCAAATGATCCATAATGCACTAGCTCAAAATCATATTTGGTTTCCATTTGGTGGGTCTTCTGACTTTTATTTTTAAGTTTTCTGATTTTTCATGTTGATTGACGGCAGCGAAAAACCAAATTACAAGCCAACTGCCTAAATAGACTATCGCTTTCAATGCACCTTACTTGACTTGACTTTGACTTTCTAACGTTTCAGAGGCACAACGCTTCATAATACGTTTGTATTTCTCCGTGAGGTAAACACGCGTTCACATTATCTATCCTCGAAACTCTGCCACGAAACCGCCTGGCCATCACTTCAATTCAAATCCTGTAAGTTCACTTCGTTCGGGAAAAGCAGTCTAGAATTTTAGGTCAAGGTTCAAAACAGCGGCCTATGGAATCCCGGGAAGTTGTTGGTATGATAAAATTGTGAGTCAGACACAAAGAAAACTGGATAATCCTTACTTTTATTTGTACATTCATCTCTTCGAGTCTTTCGAAATTCCGCCATTTTATTTTTGACGTGTAACCGGAAATGAAACCGCCATACCGGAAACGTTCTCTGATTGGTCAAATGACCTTCTTTCGCGGGAAAACTGTTCTAAAAATAACCACACTTGTGAAAACGCTGTGACACAGACCCAATATAGAGCATGGACGCTCCTACTTATGGGCTCCTGGAGCGTTGAATTCTCTTTCGGAGCTAGGATTTTTAAACCGCATTTTGCGTCCTGAACAGATGTCCTCGATTACACAACTAATGCGTGGAGGAGATTTGCTTGCCGTTCTTCCGACTGCGGCTTCGGAAAAAGTTAAATTTTTCAGACTCTGGCGATGGCGAAGGAACCGTGCATGTGTTAGCCTCCCCCGGTGAGACTCTTTTTAGGTGTTCTTTCACGAGGGAAAGAACACCTAAAAAGAGTCTGCGGGGAGGCTATGCATGTGTAAACACTTGGTAATTTGCCCGCTCAAAAGTATAATAAAAGATCATATCAGATATACTAGAGGCGTCCTGAATGCGATCTATATGACATCGTAAGCGGGAAATTTCAGTTGCTGTTCGCCTCGGCGGAAGATGCCCTTCAAAAATAAATCATTTCTTGTTTGAAGAAGTATGAGAGGCAGCTTGCCAATTCTTGTTTTTCGATGATATTTTTATGATTTGTGACAGATCCAAAATGAAATTTCACTTCCGCCGTATAATAGCTTCATTGGGATTGGCTACTTCACTGATAAGCTGTCACGATATGAATTCATTCAACCGTCAAATGTCAAAATCACAGGGTTTGCCTGCAAGCGTTTCCTTCTCGCCCTTCCCCTCCCTCTCCTTCCCCTTTTTGCTCTCGCCCCAATTTTCGCGCGGCCAAAAACGAAAACTCTTCCGCGTGGCCTAAAAAACGCTTGGGGGGAAAAAATGGGGGAAAAAATGGGAAATAAAATCTATCTATCTATCTATCTTGCTACGCAGGCTACTCGAGGTTCGATATAGCCTGAGAAAACAGCCGCCTCTCATTGGAGTCGGCTCTCTCGGGGGAGTAAAAGCCGACCCCGATGAGAGGCGGCTGTTTTCTCAGGCTAGGTTCGATAGAAGTGCTAACTAGACCTAACTAACTCATCGTTCCACGACTATAACGTTACTCAGAGACTAATTAGCATAAAATCACAATTTTTGAATTATTGAGTCAGGCATTTCACCTACCAAGCTGAAACTCGGCTAGTAATAGTAGCTGTAGTTCGTTGAATCAGGGACATGCCGTATCATGTACGAAAGACTCAACAAAAAATGGGGTGTACAGAGACTTTTCTTAGAATAATAGATTGTGTATTAAATAAGGACAATTCAATAGGTCTTTCCAAAATAGCCTTTGCTCGTTGTCCATCATTGTTAGTTATGGAGATAATTGACAAAATAGGTCACGTGACCAAGCTGGAAATTATATATTCTCATTTTTCTCTTTTCCGTTTAGCTGCATGGGGACAACCATCAAAGGCTAACATGGAACTAAGAAAAGTCTCTGTACTCCCCATTTTCAATTTTCTCTTTTTCTCATTTTAAGGTCACGTGACCCTTAGAAATTAACATAATTGCACTTAAAATATTACAAAACCTAAAAGCCTAAGGACCAAACACTATAATCATTCGTTATAAATGGATAGAAATATTGTAAAAAATGTGAATTTACATGTTGCTCTAAAAAGCCAAGCCTTAAACCACCTGAGTAGAAGTGCTAGTCATCGTTCCGACTAGAAGTGCAGTGTAGAAGTAGAAGCTCGTACTGGATCGAGAAAGAAGCAGTTTTCTTATGCAGAAGAGAAATTATGTTGTATCTAGGGAGCGGTCATTAATTACTGGGGGGGAGGGCCGGTAAATTTAGGGGGAGGGCTAAGATTTTTTGGGCTTCGATTTGGGGAGGGCCAAATTTTTTTGGGCCCACGCTTTAGTAGTCTCCCTCGTATCCGTCATGCGTTGCGTGACGGAACTAATGACGGATGCGAGGGAGACTAACGCTTTAGGGGAGGGTCACAAATTTTTGGGCGCCTGTTTTGACAATGAAACTTTTACAATATTTTTAGGCTACTTCAATCGACCATTCAGCTAGTCCACCTTGGAAATGTCCCTTAACCAGCAATCAGCGCGTGCTGGATGCTGCTAATGAGCAACGTTCGAGACCTCAAACATTCTGCTTGATAACGAGGTTTTCAGGAGAAAAACAAAAGAAATGCTTTCCTCTTTTGAAAAAAGACGTCATTTTTTGTTTTTGTTTTTTGTTTTTCGTCAGATACCCCTGCATGGAAGCCTCGGTATCAAGCTTTTTTAGATCTCGAACGTGACTCATTGTGGACATTTCCGAAGTGCACCACATGCTTCATAATATAGCTGGAATTTTTGACTTTCAACGCGCAGTTTGGACTTGGACTCAGAACAATTTTTTCAACATCCATCGTATTTATTATGAAACAACAAATAGCAACTTGTGACTCGTTGCATTTCCTTGCTATACCATGCTCGTAAAATGCTTGTAAAACGCTCATCTCATTTTTAGCAGCAAATGCTATATGGTTAATTAAAAGCCGGAAATGGTCCGTCTTATATGCCGGGTCTCAAACAAAGTCTATTCTTTCAAATACTCTGTGGAGATTAGACAGTCTAACAGTGACAACGATAAATGTAACCAAGAGACAACTGAATAGTTGATGACATCAGTCGGATTCGCATATTGGTTCCTCGTAAGGTGCACATCCAGATGTTTCCCAGTACGGGCCAATATCCTCTGAACTACTGCTGTCGCCTGCATGCGACTTCTCAGTGTTGTAATCCCCACGCAACTGCCATCGACACTTGTAACTGCTACGCCACACTTTCATAGCCATCACCTTCATCACTATCACTTTCACCGCCATCACTTTCATTGCCATCACCTTCATCACTATTACTTTCGCCGCCATCACTTTCATTGCCATCACCTTCATCACTATCACTTTCGCCGCCATCACTTTCATTGCCATCACCTTCATTGCCATCACCTTCATCACTATCACTTTCACCGCCATCACTTTCATTGTCATCACCTTCATCATACATACATACATACATAGTTTATTGTACCTCCCAATATGGGTTTTTCAGTTACAAGAATCACTACACTTTCACCGCCATCACTTTCATTGCCATCACCTTCATCACTATCACCTTCACTGCCATCACTTTCATTGCCATCACCTTCATCACTACACTTTCACCGCCATCACTTTCATTGCCATCACCTTCATCACTATCACTTTCACCGCCATCACTTTCATTGCCATCACCTTCATCACTATCACTTTCACCGCCATCACTTTCATTTCACCGCCATCACTTTCATTGCCATCACCTTCATCACTACACTTTCGCCGCCATCACTTTCATTGTCATCACCTTCAGCACTATCACTTTCGCCGCCATCACTTTCATTGCCATCACCTTCATCATCATCATCAACAAATTGACCGATTGGAAGGAAGCTATCTCAAGGGAGGGTCATAATGTTTTGGGCTGATGTTTTGGGGAGGGCCAATATTTTTTGGGCTGATGTTTTGGGGAGGGCCAACATTTTTGACCGCTCCCCTATTAAAGGCAAGCCATCCTGGCCGGTCAGTTCTCACATACAAACGCATACACCGATTGGTGTGGGCCAAGAGACCATGCAGACTATGCAGGATTTATCTATTGTGGAAATAGTTTCCAAATTTGGTTATGATATATTAACAGTTTTTGATACTTATATTTGTTAGTGTAAATGATTAATATTTGTGTAATTAGTATATGTATGTATCTTATGTACCAAAGATGGTATTTGTTGGATTAAAGATTATTAGTTATCTTTTGGAGTGGGCCCACACAAGAGACCATAAGGGACATCTGTCCCTCTTGGTCTCTTGGTGTGGGCCCACTCCAAAAGATAACTAATAATCTTTAATCCAACAAATACCATCTTTGGTACATAAGATACATACATATACTAATTACACAAATATTAATCATTTACACTAACAAATACAAGTATCAAAAACTGTTAATATATCATAACCAAATTTGGAAACTATTTTCACAATAGATAAATCCTGCATAGAAAGAATATAAATAAAAAGATCTTGCATAAACGAAATGAACAATTAATGTTATAAAGATTTTCAATAAAAATACCTCTAATATTAACGAAATTCCTATTGCTGCATGACATTAGATAGTGTTGTTCATTTCCAATCTCAAAGAGTTCACTCGTGCCCTGGTGCGATTGAGCACTGGGATGCACTGCGCGCAGCACGAAAGACGCATACTTATGGGTCTCCACCTTCCATTCGTGAGAGACTTGAGCTGTGAAGAACGAAGAGACAGCATAATACCGGCCAGTTCAGAATTTGTATAAACGGCTGGTTAAGACGGTTGAGAGTGCTAGCAAAATCGAAAAAACATATTTATAAATATGATTAATATGATTAATATAGATTTCGGGGAACTACTTTACGTGAGTTTTAATTTGACAACTAGGAACTTGCCCCTTGACCTCCGGTGCTTCCTGATTGGTTTGTGATTTGTAATCTCTCTCTTGGTCAGACTCGATGTCTCCTTCTCCACATTCTCGACATGGACCAACAACAACAACAAAATACCAGTTGTGTTCTCCACCTCGTGCCCGGCCTTATCCTTAGGCCTTAGGCCTTAGGCCTGGGCACGAGTAATTACACAACTGACTTACATAATCTATCTTCATATTGAATTGTAACGACCAGTTTCAACAGGTACCCAAAAGATGTCGAGCGTTTTCGAACGGGCCGGAACTCGTCTATCTTTAATATTGTTTTCATGCTGTTAAAAATAGTATTTTTGTATATGAAAGAGATAGTTAGTCAATAAAAATTGATTATCAATTGTCAATTGATCAAATTGATGATAATTGATAACAATTTTACTAATTGATTATCAATTGATATCAGCAATTGATAGAAATTGATATCTCACTCAGATTTTTTCAATTAATCAATTAGCCATTATCAAATCGAGCAGGGGACTGGGAACGAGTTTATTAGAATTAATGTAATTATGAAATTAAGTTCATGACATGAAAGAGCATGTTGAAATTAGCATCTGTGCAAAGTTTGATGTGAATTGAGCAAATTCTATCGGAATTATAAACTTTTGAAATTGTGTTGTCCAGCCAAAATTTTACAGTGAATGTATGGTTTGGATGGACAACGTCAAAAATTTACAGAGTTTGTATGGGGAAATAGACATCTTTGATGCCCTCTAGCATCGTCAATATTCTCAGGTGGTTTAAGGCTTGGTTTTATAGAGCAACATGTAAAATCACATTTTTACAATATTTTTATCCATTTATAACGAATGAATATGGTGTTTGGTCCTTAGGAGGCATTTAGGTTTTGTAATATTTTAAGTGCATTTATGTTAATTTCTAAGGGTCACGTGACCTTAAAATGAGAAAAAGAGAAAATTGAAAATGGGGAGTACAGAGACTTTTCTTAGGATAATAAAATAGGTGTCATTTGATGATGTTTGAAGAGGTGTTCCTAAGTTAGCCTTTGATGGTTGTCCCCAGCTAAACGGTAAAGAGAAAAATGAAAAAATATAATTTTCAGCTTGGTCACGTGACCTATTTTGTCAATTATCTCCATAACTAACAATGATGGACAACGAGCAAAGGCTATTTTGGAAAGACCTATTGAATTGTCCTTATTTAATACATATTCTATTATTCTAAGAAAAGTCTCTGTACACCCCATTTTTTGTTGAGTCTTTCGTACATTTGTGACCACGTGGTTTGTCACGTGATACGGCATGTCCAGTAGTTACCATATAATATTATCTGATTCAACGAACTACAGCTACTAGCCGAGTTTCAGCTTGGTAGGTGAAATGCCTGACTCAATAATTCAAAAATTGTGATTTTATGCTAATTATTCTCTCAACCAAGCCTTAAACCACCTGAGTTAAGCCGAAGTTCACCAAACTTTGCAGACAAGCTAAGTTTGGTCTGCTCTCTCGGAAAATGATGCCCATTTTTGCTAGTTTCTTATTGAATTAGTTTTACGGACTTGGTCCCAGTCCTCTGCTCGATTTGGTAATGGCTAAATTTATATTTGGTTCGATTCGGCGAAATATCAGGGCGAGTAATTAGGTCGAGCAATGGTTCGTATTTTGGCGAGATACGTCGAGCCAAAATACCCATCAGGCAAGACCTAATTAACGAGTCCTGATATTTCGCGGAATCGAACCAAAATTGACCGATTATTTATTTATCATCCCACTCTTTTCGCCGACTGAATGAAAGAATTTCACTAAAAACATCGAGGACGATCTTTTCAAAATACAAACTTATCAGCATATTGTCGGCACGCGTCCGTGAGTTTGAGAAGTGGCGGGAAAAGTTCAATCGTTCGCAGTTTTGTTCAAAACGTTTATTTATCTTTTGAATGAAACATATTTTCCCTTAACCAGAAGTAATATAAAAATACAATGGTTTCTTATTTAGAACCACATTTTAACCAACTGTCCGTGATATATGATATCAGGACACTAGAGTGTCCTGATACCGTAGAATATCAAGACAGTAGAGTGTCTTGATACGGGAGAATTCTCGATTGTGATTGGTTGAAACAAATATTGGGGATGATAATATATAATTATCATCCCCAATATTTGTTTCAACCAATCAGAATCAAGAATTCTCCCGTATCAAGACACTCTACTGTCTTGATATCCAAGGGGGGTCAGTACGTATATAACAGCAAAAAATAAATAAAAAAGCAGTACTTTTTGGTATCTTTTTCGCCCTGCTAGGGGGGCAACTGCCCCCCCCCCCCCCCCCCCCTGCCCCTGTGCTGTGTACGGCCCTGAGTTTACATACATACATACACACATACATAAAGTTTATTTAGAAACACGGTAAAATCATCAGTATAAATACAATACAATGGTTATCTAAAATATAAAAAATAAGCTACATCATATGTTACTGTTTTACATGATTGCCGTGTGGGAATTCAATGATCATAAAATTCCGTTAATTTCTCTCTTGAAATGACCAAGCGAACTAATTGACCTGATACTTTGTGGTTTCAGGCAAGTTGATGTTGCCTAGAAAGTTGTACACGGTTCTTTCTTACTGTGTTACTTCCTGTGGCAACACTGTAGAGAGGAAACTGGGAACTATACCCGCCAAAATTCTGCCAAACTGAAATCTAAAAATCTAAAAATTGATTTGCTCAAAAAATATTTCCAAAAGAAAGGCTAAAATCAGAGGCTTTTCAAAATGGCTTATGTCAGCAGAATAAATAATATGGACATTGAAATGAACGGACAAAGCCCAGTGAGGGAGGTGGTAGCCGGCCCCTAAGCCATACCTTCAGTGACCATCTATTAGACCATTGCTCTATCGAGCTCTATCTAGATAAACCATAGTTTTGACTATTAAAATAGAGGATATTAACTAGGATAAACATAGAATATAAATGTCTAATTGGGATAGTCTATTCCATTCGGCTAATATTAGTTATAATATTCAGAACCATTCATCCACATAAATTGGGATTCCTGTGTAAAAGTCATTCAGACTCGTCATCAGGGCTCGTCATGCTGAGCTGCTTTTCTGCACGTTGTATTTCTGCTGCCAGAAAGTCTTGGAAGTTAGAACAGACGATCTTAGCTTCCTGTATTCGTAATACACTCCGTACTGCACCGGTCTGTTACTATAAAATTGGACTTGCTTGTGTACAGGTATGCATATCGTGCAATCTTCGTAGTTTAGTTCTGTGGCGTGCAATATTTCTTATGTGTAATGTACGTTGTTCAAGCGTGGATTCTTGGAAAAAAACTAAATTAAAAACTTCTAAAAGAAAACTCAAACATGGTTTTGGTTATAAAAATACAGCCTTGTTTGTTGCTTTCTTGCTCTGTAGTCTTGTAGTCTATATATATAAACGCACAGTACTTTCAGTTCTATGCATATATAGCCATACAGTGTATACTATAGGCATGCATGCATAGCCAGTAGGCAGTAATTAGTATGTATTATTGATCTGCCCGACTGCATCCGTTGGACCCCCTTTATATGGCTATGCTGAGTTGTTCTATAATCTTTGTATATGAGCTTTGTCATCAATGTGCATTATTTATTAGTTGGACTAAAAGTAAAATGTGGCAGTCAGTATTTTTTGTCACATTTTAGGGAAATAGAAAACAATTTTTATTCTCAATAATAATATAATAATAATAGTAAAATACATTTAAATGTATATTGTGCAAGCTCCATGTGAATATTATGTTCATTGTTTGTGCATGCGCATTAATTACAATAATGCTCATGTACTTCAATGCAAATTCTGTTCATTGTTGTCATTGACCACAGACAATGCAGGTGCCAAGTCAAGGTTGGCATTCAATGCAGCATTGTTATTAGGTCATTGTTCACAGAACTGTAAAATCCTCTATTATAACCATCATGATATGGCAAATATTGACTTGGCGAATTGTGATTGGTCAATTAGTGGCCCATAACTTCCCAGCCTTGTTATGTGTTAATCTGTAATTATAGTGCAGAAGCCATCAATAAACATCTTATTACCTCATTTGCTCAGTGACAGTCGACTGTACCGTAAGTTATGGATCCTTGCCATAATGCTTGATGGTATTATTACTTGTATCTGGCATATACATATAGTCTGTCGCATGATAAATTTTATTCGTTGAATTTCATTTCTTCAATACATAGATTAGAGACATGGCTTCAAGCTCAAATACTCCTGCACCAGCTAACAGGATTGCAAAACTTCCTATTAACTTCTGGTAAATAAAATATACAATACAAGCAAGTAAATAGTCATCTCTTTACATTGTATTTTCTACCTATTTTTTAAATAATTCTCTGGAAATCGAGCACGAAGCATATCATATTCTCAGTACATCTTGCATAACTGTTGACCAGAGTAAATGCAGATATATGCGGATTAAGTCCTACAGGACAAAACCGTAATACTGTACTGAGAATAGAAGATAAAGAGATGGCTTGCAATTGTAAAATGCAAAATAAAGTAGTATTATTATTATTGTAGGAAGTGAATATTCTAAAAGGGGTATTGAATGGTCAAGGCGAGACTTTGCAAGACTCCAAGACAAGGCATTTTTTGTGAGCCTGAGACGCTTTTTCACAGATTTCCTTTGTTTTCAAAATGCAAGACTCTGAGACAGCTTCCTGCAAAAAACAAGAATTCGAGACCCATGAAATTTGACCAGAATCTTGCAAGACTGACTTTTGCGGGGACCATTCGACACCCCTTCTATAATGTTACTACCGGTACATCAACTAATGGTTACATTCAATGATTTATAGGACTGGAATAGTTAATCTTACCGTACAATATGCCAAGGTTAATCTAGGCCAGGTATGGTAATTATAGAATGGTGAAACATTTAGTGAAAAACAAAGTGATTTTAGTAATTTATCCAGGTACAGTATGTAATCGGGCATTTATTAATGGAATTATTTAGTGATGGAAAGTTATTTTTTGACCGTCACATAGGGAATGCCTGATTATGATCCTCCATCATATGTTAGAGAAGCTCTGGCTCACGTTGCTCAGAATGCAGACTGCTCATTACACCAGTATGCAAGAGGCCAGGTAAATAGTTGCTATCAAATGTTACAAGACCTTAGACTTAGTATTTTATATAGTTGTTTTTTTGTATTTTTACACGTTCGTATTCATCGGAACGAGCTTTTGCTCTTTGGCGTTAACGTGTCTAAATAAACGATTGTATTGTATTATTTTATGACCTAACATACCCCCCTAATATTCATTTTATAGGGACATCCACGGCTTGTACAAGCTTTGGCTACAATGTTTGGCAAGCTTCATGGCCGTAAGATTGATCCCATGAATGAGGTAATAATACATGTGGATTGGGTGGCCCCACCCCAAGAATGGATGATCGTCGTCTCTTTTAGGGGTGTAAATTACATGTTTTGGTTTCCCTTAGGGTGTTCATGATGGAATGCCAATATTTTTAGCCATCGAGGTATCATTTTAATAGGGTTGCACACAAAAAAAAACACTGTGATCATACTGTGTTGGTGTCTGGTAATAATGAATGAATGAATGAATGAATGAATAGACTTTATTTATTGAGGGTAGCACGTGACAGTTTGTATAAACTGATGACCCTGTGGCCCTCCAAAAATTTGGTATGTTTAAGATTAGTATGGTATCTTTGATGGGTCAAATAAAGCTTTATATGCCACAACCAGATTGGTCTCCACTTTAATTCAAATTTTCCAACAATCCACCCCTTTCACATGGGAGTACATGTATGCCCCTGCCCGGGTTTTCCACAGTAACTGAATATTCCTAACAGCAATTGTTTTGCCTTGACATACATTTATATCTCATTCCTTTTAGATTGTTGTAACAGTTGGTGCTTATGAAGCATTGTACTCTGCTTTTATGGCATTTATTAACCCTGGAGATGAAGTAAGTACTCAAGACATTCACACATACTGGTATATATTCTTACTCTCACCTTACTTTCTGTGTTGGAGGCCAGGCATTCAAACCCAACTACTGTACATACATGTACTGTACATGTATTGAACATGTGTCAACTTCAGTGGCTGCATGTGCAGCAGAAAAAGAACCCACACCACACTGTTCGACTAAGAATAGGACACAAAGTTCCAGGCGTGTGTGGCCCTGATCATGACCGTACCTTATATAACTCCCAGGAATGAGGTCGGCTCGGCGATGATGTCTGTAAAAAGGTTACTAGTGAATGACACCTCGTACTAACTATACAGCTAGTATGGACCATACAGATACAGATACAGTCAATGTGCAGCAGAAAATCACCAAGCAGTTAATAATAATAATAATAATAATAACACTTTATTTAACGAGGAATTACAGATAAAGCTCTGCTTTTTTCCAATCTGTTCCTCCTAATAATAAATATAAATATATGCACAAACTTCAAATACGATTAATTCTAAATACTAAATACAAAATACTAAATCCTAATATACGTTATTAAGTAGATAGTACATGAATATCAATTCTGTCTTTTGTTTCAACAAACAGGTAATATTATTTGATCCTTGTTATGATTGCTATAAAACACAAATCAAACTTGCTGGAGGAAAATCAGTTTTTGTTCCCTTTAATGTTGTAAGTATCATTATTTCTATTTTGACTTTAATTTCTACTCTAGCTTTGTTTTTCACCAAATGACAAGTTGGAATTGATGTCAAATTGTAAATTATGAAATTATTATTTTGTATTTTGAAACTAGAAAAAAGGAGCAACATCAGCAAAGGAATGGACTCTAGACAAAGATGCCATAGAAGCTAAAATTACCAATAAAACTAGAGCAATTGTAGTAAACACACCACACAACCCTCTTGGAAAGGTGAGAATGTAACTATTCTTCTTGTTGAAGTAATAGATCAAACATGAGAAAGCGTTCTTCCTCCATTTTCAAAACACCTAGAAGTGTGTTTATATTCATGGAAGTGATTTAAATTCCTTTGTTGTTGTTTTTTGTGTTTTTTTGTCGTTGTTGTTTTTGTGTTTTTTTTTATACAAAATTAAAATAAAAAATTCCTTTGTTTTGCCCTCATGAATTATTAATGAGTTTGGGAAGTACCTTTACAATCATGTACCAACATGAGCTGTAAATTTATTGGAAGATCCATTATTGATATCAATATAGAGTCATTTTCGTATGAGTGGGAACTAGTTATGGTACAGTTCGTACTGTGCAGTGACTGCTGTATCCAAGCATTCTGATTGGTTGAGCAATGATTTTGCACGCTGTGATTGGTTGAATAGATGTTTTTGATTCCGCTCCATACCGTATATACGTAGGTTTCTCACTCATACGAAAACGGCTCTATAATTTCTTGACATATACATTATACAGTCATTCTCAAAAAGGTTGTCCAGGTGAAAAGACTACAATACTACAATAAAGTCACGTGATTCATTCAATTTCCTCGCATGGAATTTCACATTTGAGATGCAAAAGTACACGGCATTGTGAGAACTGAATGTAATGCCGCTGGTATCAACTCGCAGTTCCGTGCACAGAAATTAAAAACATAATGAATCATGTGACTTTATTGTAGTATTGTAGTCTTTTCATCTGGACAACCTCTTTGAGAATGCATATAAGTTTCATAAACAAAATAATATTTTTGTAGGTTTTCAGTCTGCAAGAACTTGAGATGATAGCAGATTTGTGTAAGAAACACAACTTGCTTTGTATCAGTGATGAAGTGTACGAATGGCTTGTCTTTGATGGAGTGAAACACACAAGGATAGGTATGTATAGTGGATATATATAGGGCACGAAGTTCCCGGTGTGTTTGGCCTGATCTACCATATAAAGAGAGGATATCAATTGGGACGAAAGTTCTGTTTCCTATCCCTGACACACATTAATTCGATTGTGTGTGCGAATTAGATTAGATCACACGTATCGTTCTTTTTGTGATAACATTGTTACATTAGGGATTACATTATGTTCATGCCTTTGCAGCCACACTCCCTGGAATGTGGGAGAGAACACTCACAATAAGTAGTGGAGGCAAGACTTTCGGAGTTACTGGATGGAAGGTAAGATGTACAAGTTTACACGTACATAAATGTATGTAAACAAATACTAATTCCATAATCCTGCTGTCAAATAAACTATTAATTAAGGTATACAGACAAAAAGAGATGCTAAAATATCATGTGTGTGTTTTATTTGAAGGTTGGTTGGTGTATTGCAGCACCAGAGTTAATCAAATGTGTCCAGGCAGTTCATACTGATTGTACTTTCCACGTACCTACACCATTACAGGTCAGTCATGAATGGACTTGCATGTCTATCTATGTGCCTGTTGCTTTGCTTGATGGCTTATTTGTTAGTTTGCCTGCTTGCTCACTTGCTTGTAAATGCTTGCATTTTTGCTTGCTTGCTTGCTCGCTCGCTCGCTGGCTTGCTTGCTGGCTGGCTGGCTGGCTGGCTGGCTGGCTGGCTGGCTGGCTGGCTGGCTGGCTGGCTGGCTGGCTGGCTGGCTGGCTGGCTGGCTGGCTGGCTGGGCTGGCTGGCTGGCTGGCTGGCTGGCTGGCTGGCTGGCTGGCTGGCTGGCTGGCTGGCTGGCTGGCTGGCTGGCTGGCTGGCTGGCTGGCTGGCTGGCTGGCTGGCTGGCTGGCTGGCTGGCTGGCTGGCTGGCTGGCTGGCTGGCTGGCTGGCTGGCTGGCTGGCTGGCTGGGCTGGCTGGCTGGCTGGCTGGCTGGCTGGCTGGCTGGCTGGCTGGCTGGCTGGCTGGCTGGCTGGCTGGCTGGCTGGCTGGCTGGCTGGCTGGCTGGCTGGCTGGCTGGCTGGCTGGCTGGCTGGCTGGCTGGCTGGCTGGCTGGCTGGCTGGCTGGCTGGCTGGCTGGCTGGCTGGCTGGCTGGCTGGCTGGCTGGCTGGCTGGCTGGCTGGCTGGCTGGCTGGCTGGCTGGCTGGCTGGCTGGCTGGCTGGCTGGCTGGCTGGCTGGCTGGCTGGCTGGCTGGCTGGCTGGCTGGCTGGCTGGCTGGCTGGCTGGCTGGCTGGCTGGCTGGCTGGCTGGCTGGGCTGGCTGGCTGGCTGGCTGGCTGGCTGGCTGGCTGGCTGGCTGGCTGGCTGGCTGGCTGGCTGGCTGGCTGGCTGGCTGGCTGGCTGGCTGGCTGGCTGGCTGGCTGGCTGGCTGGCTGGCTGGCTGGCTGGCTGGCTGGCTGGCTGGCTGGCTGGCTGGCTGGCTGGCTGGCTGGCTGGCTGGCTGGCTGGCTGGCTGGCTGGCTGGCTGGCTGGCTGGCTGGCTGGCTGGCTGGCTGGCTGGCTGGCTGGCTGGCTGGCTGGCTGGCTGGCTGGCTGGCTGGCTGGCTGGCTGGCTGGCTGGCTGGCTGGCTGGCTGGCTGGCTGGCTGGCTGGCTGGCTGGCTGGCTGGCTGGCTGGCTGGCTGGCTGGCTGGCTGGCTGGCTGGCTGGCTGGCTGGCTGGCTGGCTGGCTGGCTGGCTGGCTGGCTGGCTGGCTGGCTGGCTGGCTGGCTGGCTGGCTGGCTGGCTGGCTGGCTGGCTGGCTGGCTGGCTGGCTGGCTGGCTGGCTGGCTGGCTGGCTGGCTGGCTGGCTGGCTGGCTGGCTGGCTGGCTGGCTGGCTGGCTGGCTGGCTGGCTGGCTGGCTGGCTGGCTGGCTGGCTGGGCTGGCTGGCTGGCTGGCTGGCTGGCTGGCTGGCTGGCTGGCTGGCTGGCTGGCTGGCTGGCTGGCTGGCTGGCTGGCTGGCTGGCTGGCTGGCTGGCTGGCTGGCTGGCTGGCTGGCTGGGCTGGCTGGCTGGCTGGCTGGCTGGCTGGCTGGCTGGCTGGCTGGCTGGCTGGCTGGCTGGCTGGCTGGCTGGCTGGCTGGCTGGCTGGCTGGCTGGCTGGCTGGCTGGCTGGCTGGCTGGCTGGCTGGCTGGCTGGCTGGCTGGCTGGCTGGCTGGCTGGCTGGCTGGCTGGCTGGCTGGCTGGCTGGCTGGCTGGCTGGCTGGCTGGCTGGCTGGCTGGCTGGCTGGCTGGCTGGCTGGCTGGCTGGCTGGCTGGACAGATGAATTCATAGGTGCTTGTTCTTCCTCTTTATTGCATCTAAAATACATGCACTTACCACCTTGCTTGCTTGTTTTAAAACTACCACAAAACTACCTTTCCATGATTTCAGGAGGCTGTTGCCATATGCATTGAGAAAGAGATTCCATTGGTTGGTACAAAAGACTGTTACTTCACACAAACTGCTCAATTAACTGCTCAAAAGATGAAAAGACTCGCAAAGTTCATGTCTGAGTGTGGCTTTGTGCCTGTTATCCCAGAGGGAGGCTACTTTATGATGGTTGACTTTGCTAATGTTGATACAGGTAAATACACAAAATAGATAGAGTTTTAGGAAAAATGAAAATGGTAACGTTATATTTTTTGTAGGTGTTGATTTAAATGAATATGACAAAAGTGATGACGTCTTGGACTTTAAATTTATTCGTTGGCTTGTTAAAGAAAAGGTGAGTTTCTTTCTTGCTAAAGTTGCTTTCTTCTTCACTTCGTTTCACCACCACCCATTGTAACTTCCTTCCCTTTCTCCCTTCCCTTTCTCCCTTCCCTTTCTCCCTTCCCTTTCTCCCTTCCCTTTCTCCCTTCCCTTTCTCCCTTCCCTTTCTCCCTTCCCTTTCTCCCTTCCCTTTCTCCCTTCCCTTTCTCCCTTCCCTTTCCCTTCCCTTTCTCCCTTCCCTTTCTCCCTTCCCTTTCTCCCTTCCCTTTCTCCCTTCCCTTTCTCCCTTCCCTTTCTCCCTTCCCTTTCTCCCTTCCCTTTCTCCCTTCCCTTTCTCCCTTCCCTTTCTCCCTTCCCTTTCTCCCTTCCCTTTCTCCCTTCCCTTCCCTTTCCCTTCCCTTTCTCCCTTCCCTTTCTCCCTTCCCTTTCTCCCTTCCCTTTCTCCCTTCCCTTTCTCCCTTCCCTTTCTCCCTTCCCTTTCTCCCTTCCCTTTCTCCCTTCCTTCCATTGTTCTTCATATTTTTTTCCTTTGTTTATATTACAATATGTTTCTCCCATTACAAGGCTATTGCTGTGGTTCCACCAAGTGCATTCTACAGTGACAAGTCTCTTGCTGGTACTCATATCCGTGTCTGCATGATGAAGGTGAGTCTACCATTCTATGCTCATCAGTTTACATGCAGTTAGAGTCGTTTTGGTATGAGTGGGAACCCTGCGGTACTGTGACATTCAAATGGCTTCATTTCTGAACCAACCAAAAATTGTGCAGACATCCAATCAAACTCTTTCAATACAGCAAGGTGTGGTGTGGTGATGGTGTGGTGATGGTGCGGTGATGGTACGGTGATGGTACGGTGATGGTGTGGTGATGGTGAGGTGATGGTGCGGTGATGGTACGGTGATGGTGTGGTGATGGTACGGTGATGGTACGGTGATGGTACGGTGATGGTACGGTGATGGTGTGGTGATGGTAAGGTGATGGTGCGGTGATGGTGCGGTGATGGTGTGGTGATGGTGTGGTGATGGTGTGGTGATGGTGCGGTGATGGTGCGGTGATGGTACGGTGATGGTGAGGTGATGGTGTGGTGATGGTGCGGTGATGGTGCGGTGATGGTGTGGTGATGGTGTGGTGATGGTGCGGTGATGGTGCGGTGATGGTGCGGTGATGGTGTGGTGTGGTGATGGTGCGGTGATGGTGCGGTGATGGTGTGGTGATGGTATGGTGTGGTGATGGTGTGGTGATGGTGTGGTGATGGTGCGGTGATGGTGCGGTGATGGTGCGGTGATGGTGTGGTGATGGTGTGGTGTGGTGATGGTGCGTTGATGGTGCGGTAACTTTCCCACTCATACAAAGATGACCCTATCAGCTTGTACAACTATTTTCCCCCTCATTCACTTTCTCCCATTCAAACTTATGACTGGAAACTTCACGGTGTAGTCATTATTAGGGACTCTTTCACAATCTAAACATTTTGTAGTTTTGCTGACACATATACACCTGTTTCCCCAGGATGATGCAACTATAACAACAGCAGAGAACATCATCAAAGATTGGAGAAACAGCATGAAACGCTAATTTGGTTCCTGTGAATTGCTGAAGCTATTTAAAAATAATGTCAGTACTAATTTTATGATGGTAATTTAAGCTGCATTGTGTGGATAAATATTTTTAATAATAATAATAATAATAATAATTTAATTGACTGTACACAATGCACACGTAGTAGGAGATAATTTCAAAGGTAAAAACAGTTCAAAACAAGTGGCATAATGACTAAGACTTCACTTCTCATCATTTGGTCTCCCTGTGCTAAGGGAGAGAAAGACTGGCGCCCAACAAAAGTTTAACCTTCAGTCCTCTCTGCTACAGAAAGCCCAAGGGGAAAATAATTACAGTTGCCTTCAGATAATGCTTTGTGTAGATAAATTATATCCTGTTGTACATCTAGGGTATCTGTTGTACATCTAGGGTATCTGTTGTACATCTAGGGTATCTGTTGTACATCTAGGGTATCTGCTAACTACGATTTAGCAGTATAACTTCTGGCAGGGATCATATAGTGTGAGAAGATGGATGCCATTTCATTCCCAAAGTGGGGGAGTGAATAATGACATCTGTCTGTTGAAACTACTAGGGTTCAAATATTTCCTGCTAGAGTACACTCTGTATCTGTATGGTCTAGCACTCGGCAAACTCTGATTGGGTTATTTACTAGCTGTATGTATAGTAAGGTCTCATTCACAAATAGCAATGCTAAGATGGCCTACATACATGTATGATACTCAAGTATGGCCATAAGCCCCACTTCTTCCCTGAACCCCCAACTTGGCTCACCCTCTGCATAAGAGCTTTCAGTTCAAACATATAGCATGTGATCTTTATTGTATGGTTCAATTCAATTTGTAGCAAATTAATTAAGTGACTTCCTAAGAAACTTAAAAACACGTTTTAATAGTATTTTGTAAGTAGTCGATAACTCGGTTATAAATTGTTGCTTCTGAATGTATTTATTGGATAGTGGTGTATTTAAACCATCAGGTCAAGTGTTCCTAAAATTACGATAATAAATTTTGTAATTTGTTAAAACTTTTAAAGCAATCATATTATGTACAAATTTTGTAATATTGAGAAGGATTGAAGAATTTGTAAGAAAGCGGAAGAGATAAGGGAAGAACCGATGGAGAAAGGGAGAAGAGATGGAAGGATGGATAGATGGATGGAAGAAAGGATGGATGGAAGAAAGGATGGATGGAAGAAAGGAACGATAGATGGAAGAAAGGAAAGATGGAAAGATGGAAGGATGGACGGAAAGTAGGATGGATGGAAGGAAGTGTATTAATATATATCCATCTTGTGATAAATTTACATCTGATTCTCGAGCCATGCAAGACCTTGTATATGGTATATATATATGTGTTATATCATGAGATTCCATATGACCGTTCTGTAGGGCATAACATACTATAATAATAATAATAATAATAATAATAATACTCTCGGTCCAAAGTAATTCATTAACGCCTTGATCAAATAAAAAATAATTATGAGGGTGAATTCTATATGTTCAAACTGCTGGTGATGTTGTTAGATCAAAACTGCTTTTGAGGCTACGTCTAATGCTAAGCAGCGGCGACCTGGGTAGTCTATTTAGATGCTGATGCCGACATTTCGGCTTCTCTAAATGCATCTCGCAGTGTCTTATGATATATCGTAGAGTATCAATAGGCTGTCTTCCTTGAACCACAAGACCTCTGGTGCTAATTGTAAGCAGCATTTCCACAAACGCATGAAAGTCTAAAGACGGTCGTCCATTCTCGCAAGCAGAATACCGTCTGCTTATGTTAATGAAGAGAATATCCATGGCTGCCAGCGTACAGTTGAACTCAGTAAGCTTGCATCTCCTGGAAGAAAAGATCAACAATTCCGTGTTATTTTAGAGGCGACAAGCTACTATGTAATGAAGGTTTGTTCAGATGTAAGCAAGGAAGTCTCGTCGCGTCCTTCAGTGCTTCTCTTGCGATAATTATACATGCAACCCCAGAGAGGAACAAGACCCAAATACCTACTAGTATAACTTTTCGACCTTCAAAGAGTTTTTTGACGCATTACTTTACGGTCAACGTTTGTTGTGCCGTATAAAGGCTGAGTTCATACCGAGTAATGTGACATGTTTATACTCGACAAAGCCCTACAGTACGGACCGACGACTGTGCGAAAGCTGCCAATGGCTCAGCCCGAAATTTGCTGTTGCAGTTGCGTGCGCAAAATGGTATGACCTTGGTGTAAGAACCTTACATACTCTTGCTAGTTTTCAACTCAATGTCATTAAGGTTGTCCACCTCGGAAAAGCACATTTGCACATTTACACATTCGCGCACTTCTAGAGAAGGAAGTATTGCACTTGTCCGGCTGCCATGTCACAGGCAGCCCAACCATTGTTTCTGAGGCTACTAATAATAAATAAAAATATATTTGTATGCGCGCGTCTTTTTTTGATGGGTTTCCCTCGATATACACATTGCTGCGGGCGCGTCCCGCAGGGCGTACACATGGATCCCAACATTATACATTTCTATGCACAGGGAACCCAATATAATACCGGCGTATCGCGCGCGCTCTACCACAGGAAACCCATCAAAAAAGACGCAAATATTTTGTATTAGCCTCAAAAGCAATGGTTGGGCTGCCTGTGGCGATGTCGGTAATCGTATTGACTCTGGGTTCCACGTGCGCAAAACGAATATATAATGAGACACGTGATTTTGTGAATGTGTAAAAGTACAAATGTGTAAATGTACAAATGTGTAAATGTACCAATGTGTAAATGTGCAAATGTGTAAATGTACCAATGTGTAAATGTACAAATGTGTAAATGTACCAATGTGTAAATGTACCAATGTGTAAATGTACCAATGTGTAAATGTACCAATGTGTAAATGTACCAATGTGTAAATGTGCGAATGTGCAAATGTGTAAATGTACCAATGTGTAAATGTGCAAATGTGTAAATGTACCAATGTGTAAATGTACCAATGTGTAAATGTACCAATGTGTAAATGTACCAATGTGGTAAATGTACCAATGACCAATGTGTAAATGTGCAAATGTGTAAATGTACAATGTGTAAATGTACCAATGTGTAAAAGTACAAATGTGTAAATGTACCAATGTGTAAATGTGCTTTTCCGAGGTGGACAACCTTAATGACATTGACTGTATGTAGAACTTAGAACAAAGTGATTGATATACATGACGGATGTTATGTCAGTTGTGAGGTAATCCTTAGTGAATAGCCATGATCCATATAAAGGTATCAACTACAGCATTTAATACCTTGCCATCATTCTAAATGACGTCGGTCCCATCTTACTCGATACTCGCACCCCAACGAATCGTCTAAACAGAGACAGACAACGCTCAAGGATTCTCAGATAGTTAAACTGAGATGCTCGTTTTGGGTAAAGTTGCTCTAAGCATCCATACTCTTCTGGGCTTTTGACCGAACCTCCTTCCGATAGCGATCTGAAATAGAAAAGATTACGAAAACTGAACTGGGTTGGGAGAAAAACAAATACTGCAAGAGCATGCGCATTACGGATCGCTCATTTTTGTCAACATGGCGGACCGGTATGAATTTATAGGTTCAAGGTCTAACGCCAAAAATGCGTTATAATATATAGTCTATATCAAAAGCGTTCTGCAAATACATAGAAGAAGGGGAGAATCTAGAAACAAAAGGGCAGTTTTAAAGAGTTTTTAAACGAAAGACAGTTGTGTTTCGACTTATCACAAAACGAACAAGCTGGCACTCGAGAGGTAAGCTTAAACTGGTAAGTTTAATAAGTTAAATATGCCTTTCTAAACTAAACAAACTTCGATGTTTATATAAGCTTTTCAATCTCATTTGTAACGGTACTGTACCTTGGTTTGAAGTGGTAAGCTAGTTTCATTGTATCGATAACCACTGGCAGTTTGATCTCAACATCGGTGGCACTAACAAAGTACTCCACTTTGCCTGTACTTGTCTCTTCTTCATGATCGATTCTTAGACTGGGACTCGAGTTAACTTCCAGCAAAATAGGCCTTAAATCACTGTCTATTAGAATATCAAAACCAAGGATCTGAAAGCACTTCAATTTGACTTTTAAATCTCTGTCAGCGACTGCAACTTCTTCTTCTATTTTGAGATTCGGGATGAAAGCGATGATTGTTCTGCATATGATGTCGTCGATGTCCGACCACAGCTTTGCAGTGTCTTCTCCATTCCTTTCAAGCTGGTTGAAAACACAACTCAGCTTTCTTTTGCTCCCTTTGTCGTGTTCATCACTTTGCACATACGTGGTACTCTGTTTGTTCACGGAGTAGTTGGTTAAATGCATGTAACATTTATGGATGTTCTTTGTTGATGGAGGGTTGTAAGATTCTGTACAAAACCGAGCCATTCCTTCGCGACAGACATAAATCTCCAAGGGATCAATGCTCTTCAAGATCACATAAATTCTCAAGTCAAACTTCAGCTTTTCCAACAATAAAGGATTTTGGATGTATCTCTGTACGATACATGGCTTGGCTAATAATGGACTAAAATGCACATCATCAGGGTTATTCATTAGAAATATCCCATCTCCTTGGGAACCAAGGTCTGGTTTGACTATAAATACATTATTGGAGCGCTTGGACACAGCTCCAATGAGTTCTGTATATTCGCTTGGTAGCATCCACGTTTTGGGATAGAATGAATATTCCTCTGGGAATAGTTTCTTCATTCGATTGAGCTGTTTTGTTAGCTCAACTTTGTGAGCCACTTCAGACATTCCTGAAAGTGGAAAAACAAAATGTATAATTTGCTGTTATGCAAAAGATTGAGAGATAGGAAAGGAAGAGAGGAAGAGAGGAAGGGAGAAAGGAAGAAAATCAAAAAGGGAAGAAAGGGAAAAAAGAGGGGAGGGAGGAAGAAAGGAAGGAAGGAAGGAAGGAAGGAAGGAAGGAAGGAAGGAAGGAAGGAAGGAAGGAAGGAAGGAAGGAAGGAAGGAAGAAAGGAAGGAAGAAAGGAAGGGAGGAAGGGAAGAATGAAAGAAGGAAGTGAATTTACCTGGGAATTTATTCAGCATTCCTTTATCTGGTAGTGGGTCAGGAATATCAAAGGCTCCTCCAAACCAGTAAAAGTCACAACCACTTTGTCTTCCCATTTGGAACTACAAAATATTGTTTGTTCTTGTACAGTGACTAGCATGTTATTGTAACAACTAACAGAAACAAATACTGAGATCTGAGCATATTTCTTATGACTGTGAAAAGGTTATGGCATGGATGTGCTTTGCCATGCCTGTGCCATGCCCATGCCAATGTTTTAGGCTGTCATCTGTCACTGTGCCGTGCTGTGACAGTGGTTTTTCACAGTCAAACAAAGTCTGCTCGACCATAGTTCAGTAAATGATGCCAAGCTAAATCAAGTTATGGGAAATTGAAATTTAAAAGCTCAGACATGAAGTTATAAAACTTAGGTCAAAACTAGTTGATGAGCCTAGCCTTGCAATAGAAAGGAGAAGAAATACAGCAAAAAGAAATGGGCTCCTGACAATATGGACTTATTTTTGGATCAACAATTTTGTGTTATTCAGTTGAGAAAATAATGAATTATTTTTGATATACAATATGGAATTATTTTTGATATTCAATATGGAATTATTTTTGATATACAATATGGAATTATTTTTTTTGATATACAATATGGAATTATTTTTGATATATATGGAATATGGAATGGAATTATTTTTGATATACAATATGGAATTATTTTTGATATACAATATGGAATTATTTTTTGATATACAATATGGAATTATTTTTGATATACAATATGGAATTATTTTTGATATGGAATATTTGATATGGAATTTTTTGATATACAATATGGATTATTTTTGATATACAATATGGAATTATTTTTGATATACAATATGGAATTATTTTTGATATACAATATATATTTTTGATATACAATATGGAATTTTTTGATATACAATATGGAATTATTTTTGATATACAATATGGAATTATTTTTGATATACAATATGGAATTATTTTTGATATACAATATGGAATTATTTTTGATATGGAATTATTTTTGATATATACATTTGGAATTATTTTTGATATGGAATTATTTTTGATATGGAATTATTTTTGATATACAATATGGAATTATTTTTGATATACAATATGGAATTATTTTTGATATACAATATGGAATTATTTTTGATATGCAATATGGAATTATTTTTGATATACAATATGGAATTATTTTTGATATGCAATATGGAATTATTTTTGATATACAATATGGAATTATTTTTGATATACAATATGGAATTATTTTTGATATACAATATGGAATTATTTTTGATATACAATATGGAATTATTTTTGATATACAATATGGAATTATTTTTGATATACAATATGGAATTATTTTTGGGGTGTACAAAAAAGAGTTTCCAAAATAACGTTATAATATAATCATTTATGCAAAACAGTTATCTCGTCTGGCCTTGTATATATACCTAATCTATTAATCATCATCAATTGTTGTTAATGTAAAACATTTACACGTTCCACAGACAAATCTTTTGTAATGGGTACAATATCTTTAGCAATATTTTCAAGCAAGCGGGTGAATATTCGCTGATTTATGCGTTTTCCATTGTATATGGTTACACGACCAGCTGTTTGTATTGACATGTTAATTGTGAAGTTTACGATCGCTGCTCTTCAAAATCAATATTTGTGATCAGATTGTATAAACTCCATCAAAGAATTCGCATTAAAAGGGCCATTCCTCTTATATTCTTATTTATCCTTTTGAGATTGAAGTAATAAACTACTATACCTCTCTCCAGCGAAGTTTTCGAATCGCCATGTTAATAACATCTCCGGCTGATTTAGCACGGCTCGTATCGATACTTGGTAGATATACGTACGATGTAGGCTTGCCTTTTCGCACTTTCTTCTTCTTAGGAATAGCACCTATCTTCTCTCTCTTTATCAAACTTGACACGAGGATTTTGTCCCTTGTTTTAGAATGGTCCTTTCGCTTTTCCGTCATTGAGACATGTCCGTCCGATCGTAACACGTCCTTAGCAACCTTCTCGTCGCTTTCTCCATCGTCCATCTTGTAGATTTCTTTTACTTCGAATTCACCTTGAAGGTAATTAAAGAGGACATTATCGCTGTTCTGTTGTCAAGTAATCTTTGTTTTGGTGAGATTTATCTTGCTAATAATAAACACGAATAAGTCTTTTGTTGTTGGACACCAACTTGTATCATGGGACGATTCGCGGGCGCAATGGCACAGGTAGCCCGCACATATGGGCCTTATAAACTCGAAGAAATAAAAATCTAAATTCGTCTCTGATAAAAAATGAAGTAAAACATGAAGTAAAAATTAAAAAATGGGACGATTCTTCCCTTATTATATTAGACATTCTAAGAAGCTGAGACATCGAATCGACGTACGTAGAGAGTGAAGATTTCGGCCCCGCCTGCGCTATCCCGGTGCTACACTGACTGGCTAGGTCCTAATCAAAAGGCCAGTGAGGGAGGTGGTAGGTGGTAGCCGGCCCCTAAGCTATACCTTCAGCTACCATCTATTGGACCATTTTGCTCTATCTAGAGAGAAATAGAATATCAATGTCTAATTTTTGTAGTCTATTCGGCGATGTGCCATTGCAATCAGTAATACATTGGTTCAAATCCTCGGGGAGGCACAGAACAAATCAGATCAATCTACACGAAAAATGGTTAAGTTGTTGTAAAACCAAAAGCTTAACCGATGAACTCATTAAGATCAGCTCACAATACACTCAGTTTCATGCCAATAGTCACGACATGCACGACATAGCCGTGTTTTATACAAACTCTTCGCCGGCAAACAAGATGGAAACTGGAAAAGGATTGGCTGAGTTTAGAGTAAAAAAATAGCACAATCCTCTAAACGAAGCCACAATTTAATACAGTAGAAAAACATTTCAATAAAAATATCAAGTTTGTTCCTACACGGCTTTTTCTTTCTACGAGGACCAAAAGGCGAGAACCTTTCTTCACCGGAGTCATTATCATGTACACATATTTGCGATTTTACAGGTCCTTCAGAATACATCTATAATGATCTCCCCAGACGTCTCACTCGGGGAAATTCAGTTTGACCCACTCGTGCAGTAAGGATGATTAAAGTGCCTATAACCCCCAGTTTGATGTCAATTTTAATAAAAAGTACTTGATTTTATAAGATGTTCTGCGAAAATGATTTTCGATTCTGAGCAATCCTTGATTTGTTATGAATTTTTGAAAGTAGTTAAAAACGGACAAGTTTTCCTTGACAAGTATTCCTTGACTGGCAAGGAGAAATTGGCGATGTTTTTGTAGTCTACACGAGCAAGTCTTCCTTGTCAAGGAAAACTTGTCAAGGAAAATTTGCTCGTGTACTGGATGCGGCTTTAGAGCCGTCTAATCCTATTTCCTACAGCTCAATCAAATATTTGGTGAATTAGTGCACACTGGTGATAATCCAGAAGACGCAGACGTTTGTGATTTGACTGCCCCCTGCTTTTATCCGGATATTCTGACACAATCCATCACTTCCTGTGTTGCTTGTTGTTGTCAGAGTCACGCTCCGTTATCGATACATCAAGGGTGCTCTTTTGACAATTGTTGAACTCAGAAAATGTCAATGGAAACTATAGTATGGGCTGCGTCACTGAATTTTCTTCCCGCTAAATGATGGTGCACCATACAAACTGTTCCCATTATTTCATTTCCCATGTGTTTATAATCTTCTATTCAGTTGTTTTGTCCAACCTTTTCGCGCATATTTGCTGCTCACTTTTCCCATTCATTTGCCTTCCCATTTTTCCCTTTCAGTTCTGTTGTAATTTTCGACTTTTTCCTCTCGGACCGTTGTTCCCTCTTGTTCCAAAAGTTCAGTTGTGTACTTCTTTCTAGTCGAGACATGAGACGAGTTGATAGCATTCCGTGCTCAGTCCACAGTCGTTTATCCTGTTGAGCTTCGAAAGCTGACTAAATAGAATCAATATGCACACGTGACGTCAGTGCGTGCATAACAAATGCTTGACAACTTTTCTGACCTCGATAGTCGCGGCTATTCTTAGCTTTCTCCAATTTGCGAGCGAGAGGTAACGCCAGGAAGGGATTGGGTCAAAGCCTTGGGCGGATGGAATCATAGCAAACAATAAAATCACATTGGACGATCGATCATGGATTTCATGATTCAAGCAAATACCTCATCGTGGTTGTTCTAGATACGCTATAGTTCTGGAATATTTTCATCGTGTAATTCGCGTGTTTATCTTCTCATCATTTGCCGTATGCGGGTTGCCTGGTTCAATGAGTTAGTGAACGTTCTGAGCAGGTATCGTCTTACCGTGAACCCCCAGGCTATACTATACTGCATCTCTCACCGTCTGTGTGGTTTGTTTTAGTCCTCAGTTCCTGAACGCGCTCACCGAGCAGACACTGAGCTGTGTTTGGCCAAATTCTGCTTCTAGATTCTCAATGAAAACTTGCGCGGAAAAGTAACGGTACGGTTAGTGGACATCAACAGTTCAACTGGAATCCTCAAGGAAACCCCTGGCAAGGAATTTGTTTCTTTTGTTGGAGGATTTCCAGCTTGATCAACAGGCAGAGAGCCGATTGTTGTGTTTAGAGGATTGTCACTATTACTTCCAAGTGTGACGGCTGTTACTGAACCATCTAAAGATCTAAAGAGTCTTATCTCTAATCAGACATTGTTATTAGCTTGTACTCCTCACGTCTCTATTATGGCGAACTACAAAACACTATTTCTTTGTGTACTTTGTTTATTCTTCATCGAAGCTCGAGCGCAGAGCGGGATTCCCGAAGGAGCAGCAACATTAGCGTTTGTGTTTGATACAACTGGTAGTATGTACGATGACTTGGTCCAGGTACGTGCCGGCGCGTCCAAGATCCTATCAGAGAGTCTAAAACAAAGAGTAAAGCCATTGTACAACTATGCAATTGTTCCTTTCCATGACCCGGGTGAGTACAGCTTCGATCTTCCATCAATAACACGCTGTTAATCTAAAAAATGCGCTTATGTGCTCATTAAGTGATCGATAATAAGTGTTACACTTCTCTTCACGATCTAAAGAGTAGAGGGAATTCCACGTTCTTTAATACCCCCTAGTTTCTCGCACTGTGATTTTGTATGTTTATTTTAAGAGTTCAATACTTCAGCCATCTTTCACCGTGGTCTTGGCCTGTGTTTATTCAGCTAAAAGGCCTTCTCGCGGCTAGTTTATTCTTGTCATGCAATATTTCGATGTAAACATTATAATTAATATTAATAACTAACTATAAAGTGTTCTACGCAATCGTGCGTGCTGTGTCTGTTTCGTTGTTAATATTAAAAGCGCAAGCCATTGACAGTTGATACCAAGAACAAAATATCGTAATTAGAACATGGGTATAGCATTTTAATGGTAATATAGGCCGGCTTGATTGCATTTCCTTGCATGTGTTGAAGTAATTTCAGAGGTAATTCCCTAATTACCTAAGACCATCCACACCAACCATATGTCAATCCTGGATATATTAACCTCTTTCATGCTGACACATGTTTGTAATATGGTAATATTACACATCTAAGATATCTGTAAGCTTGAAGAGAAACATCTTCAAAGTGTTAGTTTGTGGTTTGGAGGTCGAGTCGTGGGGTTATCGAGCATGCTTGCAAAAACATGCGCTTGGAAATTCCTTCCCAGTTGCCTTCTTGAGTAAGGATTGAGGAAAACATTGTATATTAGAATTTAAATATACGATAGTAACGATCAACGTATGTCATTATCAAGATCAGAAATAATGAATAAGCAATAAGCAAGAACTTAAAAATAGTTGTCTTTATCCCGTTTATATCTGCCATTTCTTCAGTGTATTAAAGCTGGTTTGTTATTTAACCAATTTGTCTATCAGACGCCAATAATACGACAGCGTATTATACAGTAGCTCGCGCGCGCACGAAAAACATAGCAAAAATGGCTCAAGAACTTCATGAAACAAAGAAACAAAATCAATTGTGGAATAATAATCCACTTATTTGATGGTTTGACAGATAATACATCAAATGTCTTTACTGATCAATACGAGTGAACTCGAACACTACTATGCTTCGTAATTCCTTCCCAGTTGTCTTCATCCCGGTTGTGTCTGCCGTTTCTTCTGAGTTGCAGGTCGTTACGTCTGATGTCGATGAGTTTGTGTGTAAAGTGAATGCATGGTATCGATTACTTATGTCTCGTTAGCACATCTGAATCTCAGGATGTATACGTTTGGTGACCACGGGCTTTGTCATGTGTAAAACAACCTGTCACGAGCTTGTCTGTCTGTCTGGCTACTTTGTTTGCCTCTTTACATGACTGTGGGCTTGGTCTGTCTGCCACGTAGCCCGCATGCAGCCGTCCTACTGCCCCCCTCCCTGTCCGCCTCCCCTCCCACCTATCCCCAAGAACC
The DNA here is from genome assembly GCA_033675265.1 of Actinostola sp. cb2023. Taxonomy (NCBI): domain Eukaryota; kingdom Metazoa; phylum Cnidaria; class Anthozoa; order Actiniaria; family Actinostolidae; genus Actinostola; species Actinostola sp. cb2023. The sequence continues at coordinate 573,765 of JAUJYZ010001008.1, forward strand.
CCTCCCATTTCCTCACGCCTATCTCTTGGGCTAGTCCACAGAAAGGTGTCATAATCTGGTTGTAAGGCTCAAATGAATTAACACTTTGAATTGAATGAATGGGACACTAAGTGTTGGATTCATTAGCACGACTTGAATCCGCCTTTTTGGGTCGTTGACCGCGGACAGGGACAGAAAAGGCGGGTAAAAGATTATCGTTCAGGAAAGAGGACTGGATTAAGTGATTCAATGTCAATCAATGGAGCCCTTTTGGCAAATACTCTCATTGATAGATTAAGTAAATACTGTAATTATCGACGAGATGATTGAGTGAATTGTTTGTAAGGATTTTCAGTGACCAAGGTGAAAAGCTAATACGCTGAGATCCAGAAACATTTCCGTCGCCTTTATCACTGATTTATTGTCATTATTGCTGCTGATGTTGTCGTTGTTTGTGTTGTTGTTGGTGCTGCTGCTGTTGTTTGTGCTGTTGTTGCTGCGAGATGTTGTTGCTGTTGTGGTTGCTGTTATTGTTGTTGGTGGTAGTGGTGGTGTTGTTGTTGTTGGTGCTGTTTATTGTGGTTGCTGTTGTTGCTGTTATTGTTGTTGTTGGTGCTGCTACTGCTGTTGTTGTTGGTGTTGCTGCTGCTGTTGCTGCTACTGCTGTTGTTGCTGTTGCTGCTGCTGCTGTTGGTGTTGCTGCTGCTGTTGTTGTTGCTGCTGTTGTCTGTGTTGTTGGTGCTGCTGCTGTTGTTGTTGTTGCTGCTGCTGTTGTTGCTGCTGGTGTTGTTGCTGCTGCTGCTGCTGTTGGTGTTGCTGCTGCTGTTGTTGTTGCTGCTGTTGTCTGTGTTGTTGGTGGTGCTACTGTTGTTGCTGCTGTTGTTGTTGTTGGTGCTGCTGCTGTTGTTGCTGCTGCTGTTGTTGTTGGTGTTGTTGCTGTTGTTGTTGTTGCTGCTGTTGTCTGTGTTGTTGGTGGTGCTACTGTTGTTGCTGTTGTTGTTGGTGGTGCTGCTGCTGCTGTTGTTGTTGCTGCTGCTGTTGTTGTTGCTGCTGCTGTTGTTGTTGCTGCTGTTGTCTGTGTTGTTGGTGGTGCTACTGTTGTTGTTGTTGTTGTCGAAGATGTAGTTGTATTTGATACAGCGTGCGATATTTGTGTTCAAAGATGCACGAGTGAAGTAGCATTTTTCACGAGCGAAAGGATGTCAAGTTGGCCTGTTTTATATCTCTCAAATAACTTCCAATAGAAAAGATATCATGTACGATCTCTTAATGGATCTACAAGTGTCGCTAGAGCACTGATAAACGAGATTCAGTTATTGGCTCACTACTATAGATCTTATCAGTTAACAGATATTCAATCCTCTGGTGAAGTTGTTGATAAAAAGTATAGATTATTATCTGTCTTCACCAACTTGCTTAATTAAAAGTCAAGTTTTTGCTACTGGTTTACGTAGTTGACACCAAAATCCTGACGCACGTACCGCAACACACACAAAGACGAAACCTCTGAAATCTAATCTATGATTAAAACCTTGAACGTTACTGAAGTGGCAAGGTGGCTGTTTCATGGGGAGGGATTCTGTGTAATGGTTCAGTTTCTCGGTTCGTTGGCCTATTCATCCCTCATCATTCATTAATCCATTCGTTCGTTCGTTCATTCATTCATCCATCCATTCATCCATTCATTCATCCATTCATTCATCATTCATTCATCCATTCATCCATTCATTCATCCATTCATCCATTCATTCATTCATCCATTCATCCATCCATCCATCCATCATCCATTCATTCATTCATTCATCCATCCATCCATCATCCATCCATTCATTCCATCCATCCATTCATTCATTCATCCATCCATTCATCCATTCATCCATCCATTCATTCATCCATCCATTCATTCATCCATTCATCCATTCATTCATCCATCCATTCATTCATCCATTCATTCATCCATTCATCATCCATTCATCCATTCATTCATTCATCCATTCATTCATTCATCCACCCATCCATTCATCCATTCATTCATTCATTCATCCATCCATTCATTCAACCATCCAATCCATTCATCCATTCATCCATTCATCATTCATCCATTCATCATCCATCCATCCATCCATCCATCATCCATCATCCATTCATTCATTCATCCATCCATTCATTCATTCATTCATTCATTCATTCATTCATCCATTCATTCATCCATTCATCCATCATTCATCCATCCATTCATCCATCCATCCATCCATCCATCATTCATCCATCCATCCATCCATCCATCCATCCATCCATCCATCCATCCATCCATTCATCCCATCATCCATTCATCCATTCATCCATTCATTCATTCATCCATTCATTCATCCATCATCCATTCATTCATCATCCATCATCCATTCATCCATCCATCCATCCATTCATTCATTCATTCATTCATCCATTCATTCACTCATTCATCCATTCATCCATTCATTCACCATCCATCCATTCATTCATCCATTCATCCATCCATCCATTCATCATTCATCCATCCATTCATCCATTCATTCATTCATTCATCCATCCATCCATTCATTCATTCATCCATCCATCCATCCATCATCATTCATTCATTCATCCATTCATTCATTCATCCATCCATTCATCCATTCATCCATTCATCCATTCATCCATTCATCCATTCATTCATTCATTCATCCATCCATTCATTCATCCATTCATCCATCCATTCATCCATTCATTCATTCATCATGCATCACTGATTCATCCATTCATCCATCCATTCATTCATTCATTCATTCATTCATTCATCCATCCATCATCCATTCATTCATCCATCCATTCATTCATCCATCCATTCATCCATCATTCATCATTCATCCATCCATCCATCCATTCATTCATCCATTCATCATTCATCCATTCATCCATCCATCCATTCCATTCATCATCCATCCATCCATTCATTCCATCATTCATCCATTCATCCATTCATCATCCATCATCCATCCATCATCCATCCATCATCCATCCATTCATTCATCCATTCATTCATTCATCATTCATCCATTCATTCATCATCCATCCATCCATTCATTCATCCATTCATTCATTCATCCATTCATTCAACCATCCATCCATTCATTCCATTCATCCATTCATCCATCCATTCATCCATCCATTCATCCATCCATTCATCCATCCATCATCATCCATTCATTCATCCATCCATTCATCCATCATCCATTCATTCATTCATCATCCATCCATTCATTCATTCATTCATTCATTCATTCATCCATCCATTCATCCATTCATCCATTCATCCATTCATCCATCCATCCATCCATCCATCCATTCATTCAATGAAGCAATACATGAATAAATAAATGAATCAGCTTTGTAAATACTGATAGAGCTACCCTGTGTAAATAAAGGCATCTATCTATCTATCTATCTAATCAAAGAATTGTCCTTGACAGATGTTGGTCCTGCTACCATCACAACAGACGCCAAGCTCTTTCAGCGTCACCTGGATGATCTCTACGTACAGGGAGGTGGAGACTGTCCCGAGATGTCTATAAGTGCCATCATGCTAGCTCTAGAGATTAGTTTACCTGGGTCGTTTATCTACGTATTTACTGATGCACAGGCCAAGGATATGCACCTTACTGAGAAGGTCCTTCGACTAGTACAGCTAAAACAGAGCCAGGTAAGGTCGACTTGACTACTTTTACACCCGTGAAAACAGTCGCCTAATAGAGGGAGTGCCAGGGGGCGGTCCCGTTTAGTGAGCGGCTTTTCACAGGCTAAAGGTTTAGTATGCAAAAGGAGCCATTATATACATTCCTATTCCCGGAATGCCAGGAATGCCAGGAATGCCAGGAATGCCAGGAAGAGGGCGTTAGTATTGCACGATACAGGTTATCATGACTTTGATTGGTGTTTTTTAGGTCAACTTCGTATTAACTGGAGATTGTCATAACAAAACAATTGACCCAGAATTCTCCACTTACAAACTAATATCAGCCGCTAGTACTGGCCAAGTATTCAACTTAAAGAAGAAAGACGTCAACCAAGTATTAAGGTTTGCAGAAGAGTCTGTCAGAGCAAACACAAAGTGAATATTCTCTCAATCGACATCCAAGAAGGCGGCACGAAGAGTTTTATCATCCCCATAGACGTCGCTATCGACAGGGTTACCGTCTCATTGAGCGGCAAAGGCGCCAAACTCATCATCAGGGACCCGGATGGAAAAATCGTTACTACGGCAACGGGGCTTCAGAAACTGCTGTCTTTGAAGTCAGCGGTTAGTGTCGCTGTCAGCAAGCCTAAACCTGGTCTGTGGAATGTTGCTGTTAGTTGTAATGGCAGCTTTGCGTTAAGGATTACTGGGTTAAGCTCGGTGCATTTTATCTATGGATTCTCGCTGTTAGCGGTTGATGATATGGATGATCTACTGCAGAGACCTGCTGCAGGTAAGGTCATCTCTATTATGGGTTCCCTGTGCTCTTGTTTGCCACAGGTAACCCGTGAGAGCCAGAATGTTGCTTATGGATTGGGTTCGATGTCCATTTGCCTCTTGGCGAAATAAGCAGAATAAAATGAATATAATCAATTGAATTATCCTGATCATGAATTGTGATGTGGAGTACTTTGACGGAAGAATATACAACATTGTAATGGAAATTGTGGGTGATAAAAGTCGGGGAAGATAGGGGAGGGGAGGGTTGGGAATTAATATGAGATTTAGTTGTCAGTTTTGATTACTCCCCTCCCCTCTCCCGCCAGAATCTCTAATATTGCTCATTAATGCACTATGTTATTGTTCAGGATTCAGTAACTTCACTGTGATCAGAGTCCACACCCACCCCCCATACCACCACACCCTCTAATACTGCTCATTAATACACTATGTTATTTGATCAGGAGTTAGTAACTTCGCTGTGATCAGAGCCCACACCCACCCCCCATGTACCACCACACCCTCTAATACTGCTCATTAATACACTATGTTATTGTTCAGGATTCAGTAACTTCACTGTGATCAGAGTCCCCCCCACCCCCCCATACCACCACACCCTCTAATACTGCTCATTAATACACTATGTTATTTGTTCAGGATTCAGTAACTTCACTGTGATCAGAGTCCACACCCACCCCCCATACCACCACACCCTCTAATACTGCTCATTAATACACTATGATATTGTTCAGGATTCAGTAACTTCACTGTGATCAGAGTCCACACCCACCCCCATACCGTAACTTCACTGTGATCAGAGTCCACCCCCACCCCCCATACCACCACACCCTCTAATACTGCTCATTAATACACTATGTTATTTGTTCAGGATTCAGTAACTTCACTGTGATCAGAGTCCACACCCACCCCCCATACCACCACACCCTCTAATACTGCTCATTAATACACTATGTTATTGTTCAGGATTCAGTAACTTCACTGTGATCAGAGTCCACCCCTACCCCCCATACCACCACACCCTCTAATACTGCTCATTAATACACTATGATATTGTTCAGGATTCAGTAACTTCACTGTGATCAGAGTCCACACCCACCCCCCATACCACCACACCCTCTAATACTGCTCATTAATACACTATGTTATTTGTTCAGGATTCAGTAACTTCACTGTGATCAGAGTCCACACCCACCCCCCATACCACCACACCCTCTAATACTGCTCATTAATACACTATGTTATTTGTTCAGGATTCAGTAACTTCACTGTGATCAGAGTCCACACCCACCCCCCATACCACCACACCCTCTAATACTGTTCATTAATACACTATGATATTGTTCAGGATTCAGTAACTTCACTGTGATCAGAGTCCACACCCACCCCCCATAACACCACACCCTCTAATACTGCTCATTAATACACTATGATATTGTTCAGGATTCAGTAACTTCACTGTGATCAGAGTCCACCCCTACCCCCCATACCACCACACCCTCTAATACTGCTCATTAATACACTATGATATTGTTCAGGATTCAGTAACTTCACTGTGATCAGAGTCCACACCCACCCCCCATACCACCACACCCTCTAATACTGCTCATTAATACACTATGTTATTTGTTCAGGATTCAGTAACTTCACTGTGATCAGAGTCCACACCCACCCCCCATACCACCACACCCTCTAATACTGTTCATTAATACACTATGATATTGTTCAGGATTCAGTAACTTCACTGTGATCAGAGTCCACACCCACCCCCATAACACCACACCCTCTAATACTGCTCATTAATACACTATGATATTGTTCAGGATTCAGTAACTTCACTGTGATCAGAGTCCACACCCACCCCCCATACCACCACACCCTCTAATACTGCTCATTAATACACTATGATATTGTTCAGGATTCAGTAACTTCACTGTGATCAGAGTCCACACCCACCCCCCATACCACCACACCCTCTAATACTGCTCATTAATACACTATGTTATTTGTTCAGGATTCAGTAACTTCGCTGTGATCAGAGTCCACACCCACCCCCCATACCACCACACCCTCTAATACTGCTCATTAATACACTATGTTATTGTTCAGGATTCAGTAACTTCACTGTGATCAGAGTCCACCCCCACCCCCCATCTCACCACACCCTCTAATACTGCTCATTAATACACTATGATATTGTTCAGGATTCAGTAACTTCACTGTGATCAGAGTCCACACCCACCCCCCATACCACCACACCCTCTAATACTGCTCATTAATACACTATGATATTGTTCAGGATTCAGTAACTTCACTGTGATCAGAGTCCACACCCACCCCCCATACCACCACACCCTCTAATACTGCTCATTAATACACTATGTTATTGTTCAGGATTCAGTAACTTCGCTGTGATCAGAGTCCACACCCACCCCCCATACCACCACACCCTCTAATCTGCTCATTAATACACTATGTTATTTGTTCAGGATTCAGTAACATCGCTGTGATCAGAGTCCACACCCACCCCCCATACCACCACACCCTCTAATACTGCTCATTAATACACTATGTTATTTGTTCAGGATTCAGTAACTTCACTGTGATCAGAGTCCACACCCACCCCATACCACCACACCCTCTAATACTGTTCATTAATACACTATGATATTGTTCAGGATTCAGTAACTTCACTGTGATCAGAGTCCACACCCACCCCCCATAACACCACACCCTCTAATACTGCTCATTAATACACTATGATATTGTTCAGGATTCAGTAACTTCACTGTGATCAGAGTCCACCCCTACCCCCCATACCACCACACCCTCTAATACTGCTCATTAATACACTATGATATTGTTCAGGATTCAGTAACTTCACTGTGATCAGAGTCCACACCCACCCCCCATACCACCACACCCTCTAATACTGCTCATTAATACACTATGTTATTTGTTCAGGATTCAGTAACTTCACTGTGATCAGAGTCCACACCCACCCCCCATACCACCACACCCTCTAATACTGTTCATTAATACACTATGATATTGTTCAGGATTCAGTAACTTCACTGTGATCAGAGTCCACACCCACCCCCATAACACCACACCCTCTAATACTGCTCATTAATACACTATGATATTGTTCAGGATTCAGTAACTTCACTGTGATCAGAGTCCACACCCACCCCCCATACCACCACACCCTCTAATACTGCTCATTAATACACTATGATATTGTTCAGGATTCAGTAACTTCACTGTGATCAGAGTCCACACCCACCCCCCATACCACCACACCCTCTAATATGCTCATTAATACACTATGTTATTTGTTCAGGATTCAGTAACTTCGCTGTGATCAGAGTCCACACCCACCCCCCATACCACCACACCCTCTAATACTGCTCATTAATACACTATGTTATTGTTCAGGATTCAGTAACTTCACTGTGATCAGAGTGATCTCACCACACCCTCTAATACTGCTCATTAATACACTATGATATTGTTCAGGATTCAGTAACTTCACTGTGATCAGAGTCCACACCCACCCCCCATACCACCACACCCTCTAATACTGCTCATTAATACACTATGATATTGTTCAGGATTCAGTAACTTCACTGTGATCAGAGTCCACACCCACCCCCCATACCACCACACCCTCTAATACTGCTCATTAATACACTATGTTATTGTTCAGGATTCAGTAACTTCGCTGTGATCAGAGTCCACACCCACCCCCCATACCACCACACCCTCTAATACTGCTCATTAATACATTATGTTATTTGTTCAGGATTCAGTAACATCGCTGTGATCAGAGTCCACCCCCACCCCCCATACCACCACACCCTCTAATACTGCTCATTAATACACTATGTTATTTGTTCAGGATTCAGTAACTTCGCTGTGATCAGAGTCCACGGTCTTCTCGACCCAGGGACAGTGGATAAAGCACAGCTGCTTGACTTACAAGGAAAGGTATTCCGTGAAATAGCATTCGTCCCGCGGCCTGACGACCAGTACATCTTTGATTGGATCGACTTTGAGTCTCCCTCTGGTTTGTTTTACATTCGACTTGTTGGCGTTGATCCTAAAGGGAACGTATTTCATCGATGTAGTCCTACAGCAATAAGCGCCATATTACCAGGTTAGAGATCCGTTGTGCATTGTAAATCTTAGTACACCTTGCGCGCAATTTGTCAAAACAGCACAGGTAGCCCAACCGTTTCTTCTGAGACTACTTAAAATAAATAAATATATATTTGTATGCGCGCGTCTTGTTTTGATGGGTTTCCAGTGGTAGAGCGCTCAATACTGCATTTGAGCGGGCGGTCTTGCGGGACGCGCACAGGGAGCCCAACATAATACACACGCGCCATCTACCACAGGAAACCCATCAAAAAGACGCGCGCATACAAATATCTTCTTATTTATCATACTGGTAGATCATAAGTAGCATCAGAAGAAATGGTTGGGCTACCTGTGGTCAGAGAACTCATGTATTGTAAATCGCACGTAGACATGTACTAGTGTACAATACATTAGTTTACGTACGCAGGCGATTGCGCACGAATTACGCTCCGAGCGGGTCCACAGGGAGCCCAATATCATCTTGCGCGCTCTACTCCTGGGCTACCTGTGGTAGAGCGCACGTAGACATGTACTAGTGTACAATACATTAGTTTACGTACGCAGGCGATTGCGCACGAATTACGCTCCGAGCGGGTCCACAGGGAGCCCAATATCATCTTGCGCGCTCTACTCTTGGGCTACCTGTGCCTATATCAATACCTTTACTCGTTATTTCACAGAGGCCCCTAAGACAAAAACAGCCGATGTACGCGAGGTTCTTCATGGCTCTACCGTCACCCTTAGCTGTAGAATAGAAAGTGTTGTGCCCTGTAAGTCCCATTGGATCAAAGGTTCTCTGTCTGTCAGCCGTGTTGTGACTCGCATGGGTATTTTCAACACCACGTACACGATACTATCAGCTAACAAGAACGATGAAGGCCTGTACACGTGTTATGCAAGTAATGTTGGAGGTGTTGGCAAAGCGTTTACAACATTATATGTTAAAGGTAAAATGACCATTGAAATGAAGGAGCTAGGAGAGGAGGAAGGGGAGGAAGGAAAATAAATGGGAAGAGCCTTTCCTTTCTTCCCTCCCATTTTTCCCTTTCCATCCCACTTCCATTTCCTTTCCAGTTTCCCCTTTCCCTGACAGTCTTTTCACAGGCGTAATACCATTCTTACCTCACCAGTTTTACTTTTCAGTGCCACGACCGATCTTCATCGAGAAAGACGAAGTCCAACTAACCGTCAAAAGTGGAGACACCATCGTCCTACGATGTGCCACTGATACCAAGCACCCTGCTACGATTACATGGTACAAAGACGGTCAGCGGTTTCAAGATTCAGCACATGCGCGCCAACGAGCCAATGGGACGCTGTTTCTCGACATCAAAGGGAGGCTAGACGCGGGGAGATACCGCTGTATAGCAAAGAGCGACGTCGGCCAGATAGCAAGAACTACCATACTGAACGTAAATGGTGTGCTTGATGGAACGTTTTGTTTATTAGCATCCACCACACGAACCTCTTATGGGATCCCTGTTATTATTAGGCCGAGAGGGACTTGGCTAACACAGGGATACCAAACTATAAAAAGGGAAAAGAAGAGGTTCTTAGCTAGTGGTTTATCAACATACATCCACAGAACCTGAGTTGCAGATGAGAATAGGAGGAGAAGAAGGAGCACTTCCATTCATTCATTACTTCTCTCTTCTTCTAGTATTCCCCTGAAATATGACCTTTTAGTAACTGATTACCATATGTCTGCAATGTGTCAAATACATTGGAAGACTGGGTACGAGTGTTAACCGTGATAACAGTTCTTAAATTATGACAATATTTTCTACAATTTAAAAACTGTATAGTCTATCCAATGTGCTGAAGAAGGAACGTTGAATCCATTTAAGTGATATTTCCACTAGTATTCCATCGAGGGCAAACACCTCGAAAAACGTGTAACTAATTCAGCCAATCAAAACACTCGAACCCAGTCTTCCAACATTTGCCACAGACTGGATATTATAATAATGACTTATTATAATAATTAATAATAATTAATAATAATTAATTTTATTGTTATTATTATTGTTATTAATTATTATTATTGTTATTATTAATTTTTTATAATTATTTATTATATTTAAATTAAAAAAAAATAATAATAATATTGTTATTAATTATTATTATTATTATTATTATTATTATTAATATACCGTCTTTGTTTTTAAAAGAGCTTCCATTTGTTATCATCGATGCTGTTACGAAGCTCTTCGAACAAGGTGAAGAAATCCAATGCGTTTGCCTGGTAAAAGGATTTCCTGAGCCCACGGTGGTATGGCAAAAGAGTGGCAAGCGGTTAACTTCTAACAAGATGATACAGATAACAGACGATCACGTGATGATAATAAAGGATGCTAAACCGTCAGACGCCGGGAAATACGAATGTGTAGCAACGAACACTGTTGGACAGAGTACAGCTGTGGTGCAACTACAACACACAGGTAATCGTGCGTTTTGAAAAGAGAATGAGATGATAATCATAATCATAATCATCATCATCATCATCATTTTGATTTTGATTTTGATTTTGATTTTGATTTTAATTTTAATTTTAATTTTAATTTTAATTTTAATCATTTTAAAAGATCATTAGTAACTTTAGGTACTGTCGCTCATAGACCAAACAGCCCACACAGACAATACACAGTTCTGGTTCCCGTAGCATATAGCAACTAGGAGTATTGCTACTCCCCCAGGAACGGTGTGCTAGCCCTTCACAGGCTCTACGGCTTCTTCAAACCATGGAAGTTCATTCAAAATTCTCTGGATGAATTTCCAATGTTTGAAGAGCGTGCGCGCGTTGAATTTCCATCGAATTTCCAAGGTTTTGTAATAGTGTGCGTTTTTGTCCTCTAAGCATTTAGTTAAGTTACTCTAACAACCCCCCCGTACCCAGTTATGGTGTTTTACTCAACATACAACATCAGACATCTAACCCGGGTTAGTCGACGCAATCAGCACTGACTGGACCAGTCTCTTATAACTCTACAAGAGTACATATCTCTGTCTTGTCTTCAATTCCAGTTCCGCCAACAGTCTACATTGACCATGATGATGTCATAGTCCGTGAAGGGGATTCAGTTACCCTGGAGTGCCGGGCATATGCACAACCAACACCTACGATACAGTGGTACAAAGGCCGGTATGCTGTCGTACCCTCCAGGAGAATTGCCACGAGTAGTAGAGGACATTTGGTGATCAATGCCGTACAGCAAAGTGACACCGGGTTTTATACCTGCGTAGCTTTAAACATTGCTGGGTCGGACTCGGTCAGGGTGTCGTTTAGCGTCCAAGGTAAACACATGACTTATCCATTGTTACTAGAGTCGTTTTCGTATGAGAAATAGCGCTATAGAAATAAATTATTATTATTACTATTATTATTATTACTAGAGTCGTTTTCGTATGATCGTAGGAAAGTTACCGCACCGTCACCGCACCGTGTCTTGCCGTATTGAAAGAGTTTGATTGGATGAGATGCATCTGCATCACAGCGCGCGAAATCATTGCTCAACCAATCAGAATGCTTGTACACGGCACGGTTACCGCACGGCACGGCACGAACCGTACCGTAACTACTTCCCAACTTACCCGGAAAAAAAAAAAAAAAAACTTAAAAAGAAAACGACTCTCTTGCATCGAGATTATGACTTATATTACTTCTCGTCCCCAGTCCCTCCTCGAGTGACAGTAGAGAAGACCAATGTCTTTATATTCCCCGGTGGAAGTACCTCAGTGCAGTGTTTAGCCGTCGGCATACCTCCCCCTGTAGTCATTTGGTATAAGAATAACAAGTCACTAGATCCGGGGGGTCGTGTACACGCTAATGACGCCGGGGAGTTGGTGGTGACCAATGCTGTACCTAATGATGCTGGCAACTATACGTGTATTGCTAGAAGTGTTGGTGGATCTACGTCAGTCATAGTACAAGTCGCTGTTGGAGGTAAACATGCTAATGAATCACTTGCCCTACGTCATAATGACGTCACCTATTGTTTTAGCGCAAGGCATCATGGTCTAAACACGTAAAACAATGGAAAACGCGATAAAAACATATTTTTCGTTTGAAAAAGTCACTTAGCACTACAATAAGCAGCATTATTCCAGTGCACGTTGCGTCATAGTCGCCATTTTGGTTCCCATAATTCCTCATTAGCTTCTCTTCTTTGTTGGTTCATCAAACATGGCCGCTGCATCTTTGTTGTTTATTTCTCACGGGATTTTCGGTCACGTGGTTGCGCACCAAGAATGCAGGTAAATTGCAGAAAATGTTTGCGAAGACAGTTTCAGAAAACAGTTTCGTTTTGTTTAAAACGTCTATTTTCTCAGCGTGCTTTTTCCCCCTCATGAACATGGCGGCGTGTTGTGATGTCATTATGAAGTAGGACAAATACCGTAGTTATACAAGCATCAAGAGTTCCAGACTTCCGGTACGCGCGCAATGCATTGTGAGATTATTACAAAGGAAAAGTGAGCACCAATTCTAGACACAGGGAGCCCAAGCTATGCTTTTGCTCACTTGGTGCTCACTTTTCCTTTGTAATAATCTCACAATGCATTGCGCGCGTACCGGAAGTCTGGAACTCTTGATGCTTGTATTCTTATCTCTTGGTAATTCAGTGGAATACCCAGAATTTCATATTCCCCTGGTATTTATTTAATACTTTGACTACCTTTGCAGCCGCTCCATACATCCTAACCCCACCAGACGGCAAAGCTGTCACGCTAGGAGAGAGCGTTACCTTCCACTGCGATGTCCAGGGTGTACCAGTACCGAAGGTGTTCTGGCGAAATAACCTGGGTTTTCCTATCGATAAGGACCCTAGGTATAGTGTCCCCTCTAAAGGGACCCTGCATATACAAAACGTGGAAGTGAAGGATGCTGGGAAGTACGTGTGCATTGCTGAGAACGATTTTGGGAGGATAGAGGCGTCGGCTGTGTTGATGCTGATTGGACTGAGTAAGGCAATTACTATCACAATTATTACCCTCACCCTCCCCTCCCCCCACAATACAGGCAATCCACTCTATAGAAAAAGATGGCGGCTCTACATTGTACCATAATCCTTTGCGAACCTAAATCAGTACCACTTAGATTTACAAACTATCTGACACGTTCACATAACTATAGCAGGTAACAGCTTCACACTTGCAAATTTGCATTTTCAAAACTCTGTGTTCTAAAACTTCTACGAGGTAAAGTGATTTCCAAAGTTTTACGAGTGTTTATTTATGTTATAAAATTCATTGTAACCTGTTTTCAAATGTGGTGTAAATAAACTTATCCTGTCTTATGCGCGCAAAGGATTGTGGTTATGAGTACAGGTCTGACATCTTTGTTCTGTAGCGATGAGGATTGTGGGAAGGTTCTATGATTTCTCCATTCTGACCCAGTTTTACCTCTGATAGGTGCTCCTACCATCTTAAAGGACGTCAGACATATAATCACCGGTATATCTGGGCATGACATCGAGATTGCCTGCTCCGCCCAGGGCACCCCCACACCGGTGATCACGTGGGCTAGGGAGGGATATCCAATCAGCACGCAGGATCCCAAGTACAAGGTCAAATCTTCAGGGTCTTTGGTGATAAAGACGTTGAGTGAACTAGATACTGGTGTTTATACCTGCACTGCTGTGAACACCGCTGGTGCTGATAGTCACACATTTGCCGTGTTTATACAAGGTAACTCGAAACCAGTCCAGTAAGATCCAGTCATAGCTACCATCTATAGGCCAGACAGACAGACAGACAGACAGACAGACAGACAGACAGACAGACAGACAGACAGACAGACAGACAGACAGACAGACAGACAGACAGACAGACAGACAGACAGACAGACAGACAGACAGACAGACAGACAGACAGACAGACAGACAGACAGACAGACAGACAGACAGACACAGGTAGGTAGGTAGGTACATTGTACAGGGGAAAAATCTGGACAATCAACGAATTTGGAGATGTATATATGAGATATATAGGAGAAAATCGTCTTTCCTAATTTTTCGCCTGAGTAGATGTTGCAGCTTCTCAGAATCTTTTCCAATGTCAATTTTTGAAGAAAGCCAAGGATTGTACGTAAAAAAGCTGGACAATCAACGAATTTGGAGATGGTTCTATCAAAAATACACAACGTAGCAAATTTCAATACAGTAAATATGTAGGAGAAAATTACACAACGTAGATATATATATGATATTGATATAGTTCAGCAGATCATATATAAGTTTTTTAACCTGAATCGCTCTCGTTCATTTCTAGTCCCTCCTATTATCAACACACCACCTCGTGACGTAGTTGTCGACGCCAATGACGTCATCACTCTGGAATGTGGAGTCATTGGATTTCCCCCACCTGACATCAGATGGCAGTTAAACAACGTCACTCTGCCTTATAACCGGACAATAATCACTATACGTGAAGCTAGTGTGCATAATAGTGGTATATATCGATGTATTGCTAGTAATACCGCTGGCACAGTGACTGCGGACGCTGTGGTTAATGTTAAAGGTGTGTAATACTGCTTAGTCTTGCTATAGGACATTTTCATGATGGCGTCATATACTACATTGTACCAGAATGCTTTGCGCATCTTCTTTTGTTAGATAATTAGCACCAATTGTCTTGCTATTCTCATGAGGGAATAAGAATCTGAATAAGAAAGAAAATTCGCAAAGCATTCTGGTAGTTGTAGTCAAATGACGTCATCATGAAAATGGTCTATTGTTCGAAGCTTTCTATGATCATGAAATCTTTTTGTTTCAAAGCTGGGCTCCCTGTGTTACGGGCCCTAGTCTCTACCAGTAGTTATTTCCACACAGGGAACCCATAATCACGATTGAGGCTACTGACGTCCGTAGCCCAGGCCTCGCAGCTCCTTTACAACCGATATTGCACCTCACTTTATGATATCCAGTTTCCTTCGCAGTTGGTCTTAGTTTCGTCACGCAACGCATTGTCTCGCGTTGCGTGACACATTGTCTCGCGTTGCGTGACACATTGTCTCGCGTTGCGGGACACATTGTCTCGCGTTGCGTGACACATTGTCTCGCGTTGCGTGACACATTGTCTCGCGTTGCGTGACACATTGTCTCGCGTTGTGTGACGCATTGTCTCGCGTTGTGACGCATTGTCTCGCGTTGCGTGACGCATTGTCTCGCGTTGTGTGATGCATTGTCTCGCGTTGTGATTGTCTCGCGTGTGACGCATTGTCTCGCGTTGTGACGCATTGTCTCGCGTTGCGTGACGCATTGTCTCGCGTTGCGTGACGCATTGTCTCGCGTTGTGACGCATTGTCTCGCGTTGTGACGCATTGTCTCGCGTTGCGTGACGCATTGTCTCGCGTTGCGTGACGCATTGTCTCGTGTTTCGTGACGAAATTAAATCCATTGTGCTTTATCTTCCAGGCCCTCCAAGCATAGTACACGAGGACATAGACACATTCACAGCTGACCCTGGTGAAAACATTACTTTACCATGTAAAGCGTTAGGATATCCAAAACCTGTGATCTCGTGGTTGAAAAATGGCGACCTCTTGGTATTTGGTCATGGGAAATATCGTCAAGAACCCTCGGGAACTTTGCGGGTTTCGGGACTTGAGCCGCAGGATACGGGGACGTACACATGTCAGGCTACAAACCAGAACGGCTTTGATACCGTCAATCTAACGGTTATTGTTACAGGTAAGGTTTGTTTTCGTCATCCTCTTTGTTTGTCATGTTGATTCTTTCCCTGTTCATATTGATCTGCTTTTGTTGTTGTTGTTGTTGTTGTTGCTGCTGTTGTTGTTTGCTGCTGCTGTTGTTGTTGTTGCTGCTTTGTTGTTGTTGTTGTTGTTGCTGCTGTTGCTATTGTTGCTGCTGCTGCTGTTGTTGTTGTTGCTGCTTTTGTTGTTGTTGTTGTTGTTGCTGCTGTTGTTGTTGTTGTTGTTGTTGCTGCTTTTATTGTTGTTGCTGCTGTTGTTGTTGCTGTTGTTGTTGTTGCTGCTGTTGCTGTTGTTGCTGCTGCTGCTGCTGCTGTTGTTGTTGTTGTTGCTGTTGCTGCTTTTGTTGTTGTTGTTGTTGATGTTGCTGTTGTTGTTGTTGCTGCTTTTGTTGTTGTTGTTGTTGTTGCTGCTGCTGTTGCTGTTTGCTGCTGCTGCTGCTGCTGTTGTTGTTGTTGTTGCTGCTTTTGTTGTTGTTGATGTTGATGCTGCTGTTGTTGCTGCTGTTGTTGCTGCTGCTGCGGTTGTTGTTGCTGCTGCTGCTGCTGTTGCTAACCTGGGAGATTGACCTATAATTTAGAAGGAAAAAAAATATGTTATTGATAATGAACGTTCCCCCACAAGACATACTTTAATACAACCATTCTTTCTCTGCTACAGAATCCCCAACGATCGTCAAACCTCCTCAAAACATGTCAGTAGTTGAAGGTAAAACCTTGAAGCTCGAGTGCGTGACGAAAGGCTTTCCTTTACCTCGTATCACTTGGACGCATAACGGCAAAGTTTTACCCTACAATCACTCTAAGTTAGAGATAAAGAACATCGTGAAGAGGAAACACGAAGGGAATTACACATGTACAGCGGGGAATCTGGCTGGAAGGATTATAGTTGGATCGATTGTCAAGATACTGTGTAAGTTTATTAATAATAATAATAATATAATAATAATATTTAATCTTTAAGGAGGAAGCGCCCATCACATAACGTGGTTTTCAGGGAGGTCCTCAAGCGTGTGTATTATTGCACGGTGTTAAAGTTAGAGTCGTTTTCGTATGAGTGAGGAGTAGTTACGGTAAGGTTCGAATTCATGCCGTGTGCTAAGCGTGTCCAAGCATTCTGATTGGTTGAGCAATAAATTTGCGCGCTGTGATTGGTTGAACTACTACTTATGATGATGTGACGTCATAGTTTTTGTTTTACTAAGCAATCAATTTAATAAAATATATTTTAATTTATTAAAAGCACGAGAACCACCGACTGAAAGTCCAACAGACGACACTAGTGCCCAGGGATCGCGACCAGGTTAGAACTTATAATCACGTGATAGCTTTACGACTTGTTAGGCCCCATTCCCCCAAGCCCACTATTCCCCTCTCCTTACCATGCCACCCTCATGGACTCTTCCAAAGACAATAATATTTTCACTTTGATCTTAGTGTTCACGCGAAGTCCCCAAGATATAATACTCGATGCCGGGTCCAGTCTCCTGTGGGATTGTGCAGCCACAGGTAGCCCAACACCTGTCATTACATGGCTTAGGAACGGTGAGGAGTTTCGACCCAACTATCCCGATCGCTTCACCATTCTCGCTAACAACAGTCTGCAGATAACGAATGTTAAGCCTGAAGACGAGGGTACATATCGATGTCATGCAACCAGTGACCCCCTTGTTAGCGCTGTACAGGCTATTCTGACTATTAGAGGTAAGTGCGGGAACCCTGTGGTGTTGAATAATGACTCTAGGGGGTCCCCCAGCTGATAAGGGATGAGAGGGACGCCATCTCTTCCTAGTTTTATAATAATAATATGTGCGTCTTGGTAGAGGGGAGTGGGAACAATTTGAGTGAGTCGTTTGAACCGATCGAAGAGGGAATGCATGCGTATTTAGATTTTAAATTAGTCTAGTTAATTGTTTACTTTGTTGGTTTGTTTGTATCGTAGTGCACGGTCAGTGGGGTGGATGGCATGCATGGGGAGCCTGTAGTCATTCTTGTGGTACTGGGACACGTATGCGTTACAGGTCATGTGATAAACCAGCTCCTGTCAATGGTGGTCAATACTGTCCAGATAGTGACCTTGATAAAGCAGTTTGTAACACACAATACTGTCCAGGTAAAGATCGCATTGCACAATCAATCGGTCAATCAGTCAGTCAGTCAGTCAGTCAATCAGTCAATCAATCAGTCAGTCAGTCAATCAGTCAGTCAGTCAATCAATCAGTCAATCGATCAGTCAGTCAACCAATCAATCCACTTTATTGTTTTATAGTTCATGGTAATTGGTCTGAATGGGGCGACTGGTCACCTTGTTCAGTGACGTGTGGGACTGGAAGGCAAGTCAGAACGCGTACCTGTACCAGTCCCTCTCCTTCACTTGGCGGTGATGACTGTTTCGGGTCAAACGCACAGCTACGGACTTGTGATCCACGCAGATGTCTCGTTGGTTAGTATCTCGCACCCTATTATATATATAGTATTATATATTATATGTATAGTATTATTGTAACAAGCCGCCATATCATGTAACATTCTAACCCTTTTTATTTTTTATTTATTTTTACTATTTTTTACTTATTTATTATTACTATTAATTTCTTATAATAAGTTATAATAGAGTCGTTTTCGTATGAGTGGGAAGTAGCTACGGTACGGTTTGTGCCGTGCGGTGACCGTGCTGTGTCCAAGCATTCTGATTGGTTGAGCAATGATTTTGCGCGCTGTGATTGGTTGAATGCAATGTGTTCGATTCCGTACCGTGACCGCAACTCCGTGCCGTAGGTTTCCCAATCATACGACAACGACTCTAAGTTATAGTCGATTATACAATACATGCTATACATATTACAATAGATATAAATATTACAAGATACATAAATGAATACAGCCTTTTGCAAAAATTCTGTCGCGACCAAGTATATCAGTATATCAGTATATCACTATATACCCAAAGATTTATACTATCAAATGAATGTGAAAATAACGTTTGTGTGTAGATTGTATCGTATTCATGACTCTCCAATCCACGCTTGTACAGTCAACCATCTTGAAATGCGTGTACGGGTAGCATTCGGGCATGCGGGACTCACACGGGTATATAGTGATGATATACTGATATACTTATATACTTGGTCGCGACAGAATTTTTGCAAAAGGCTGTAAATAAATGAATAAATGACGCTGTTTATGTTGGCGTTTTTCAACAGATGGCGAGCAAACCGTTTTCAGTCGAATAACCGGCCATATTAACGACGTCATGCTACCAAAAGTCACGTTAAAAGCAAATCTAACACGGCGTCCGACGAACATTACAGAACTATCGTGCAACATAGAGGGTCTGCCTGACCCTATCAGGAACTGGTTCAAATACGCAGTCCCAATCACTGCTCCGATTTATTGGGCCGGGAGTAGCGGTCAGCCTGGGGCCAAGAATGGACTTGAACGAACCCGAGGACTGTTTAATTTTTCGACTCGTATCGGATACCCGAATGGCGAAGTGTTATCGATTGATCATACAGGCCGAGGGCTCAACGAATATGGTGTAATGGTCATGGATATAAATATTCGAGGGCACACACCAAAATTCCCGCCAAAAACGAAAGTTTCATTTAATGACTACAAAGACATGTTCGTTCAGACTGGAAACGGACACGTCAGTTCTATTGGCAAGCGGTATTTCACTGTAGATGACAAGACACTAGAGTATTTATGTAATAATACCGTGGAATACAAACCTACCCAGGCCCCCGAGTCCTTCTCTCAGACTCTAGAGGTTATGGACGTCGATGTGAACGAGAAGCCTGGTGCCATTGGGATCAACATGAAGACGTTTATTAAGAAAAGTATGTAAGGTAGTTTTGCGCATGACATGATAAACCGCTGACCGGAAATATTCCCGTTCACTTACATATATATATACTTTGATTTCCTTACGACAGGCCCATTCCCACAAGAGTGTCCACAAGGCCTTGTAAAGGATGTCAAAGGCGAATTTTGTGAAGGTACTTGCATAGTAATCATAGTAGTTGCGCATCATCGATAAATGATTTCTTTCGATGTACAGCTTATTTCATACAGTAGATTCTCCTTTTTGGAGGCATAACATACTGATGATAAACTTTATTAGCCACCTTTGGCAAAAGAATTACGGTGGTTTTACAATCATGAAACTATAAAATACATTAAGATGAAACTAGACTGCTAGAATACTAACGTACTAACTTAACTCCTCATGATAGTAAGCTGCTCGGCTGCCGTAGGCGCCTTCATATGCAGCCCCGAAAAAGTCCTCCATCGGCTGTAAAGCGCATTGAGACAATGTGAAATGCGCTATATAAGAACTTACCTTTTATTTATTTCTTATTATCGTCCGAGACCTCGCGTGTTCTACAGCTGATAAGATACAGACACACCGTGCAACATTGCGCGCAATATTACTGTCAATATGATTGCAGCGTGCGTCCACCTCTACAACTGTTGTAACCAAACGTATTGAAGTATTATTATTATTGAAGTACAATGTGATCATAGTTCTGTATTACTGTGCGCAACACGTTGCAGAAGTAGACACACACTGAAAGTGTGTCATTGCTGGTAATATTGCGCGCAAGGTTGCACCGATTGCCTGTACATTAAGGGATAAGTCACACCATAGTTAATAGAGGTCCCCTTTATTAACTATGGTCACACATACATCACAAGTGTTATCAGTAACCGGCGCAAACACAACACAATGCGGTACATGTGAACCGGGACGACGCAACCACAACGAGGAAACTCTTTTCTTGTTTGCTGCTGTGCTTATGTAAACCACGAGTTATAGGGATGACATTGGGACAATTTTGGGATCACTCACTCACTCGGCTGTAAACTTTATTACGTTGCCGCTGAAGTACATCGCAGGCTCACAACTTTTGGGAAG